>OY979695.1:74149153-74722291 GCA_963855945.1 Thereva nobilitata
TAGTTAGTTAATTTTTACAATTAATCAAAAATGTAAAAAGTACTTTGCAAAATGATTTCGAATATTTTCCGCTACCCTTTGTGGATTACGAAATCCGCTATGTCCTCAAAGCTCTCAGTTGAAATTAAATTTGCGGAGTAATAACGTTCCATTTCTTGAAAATACTGTAGATCACTACAGCCATCCATTTTCATCTTATTATAGCAATTGTCTTTTTTGGACAAACTTCGTTATCTTTTCCCAAGATGCACCATTTAGCTCGTAAAATTCCAAATGCATACTCAATGCATTTTCTGCCATTTGATGAGCGATTATTAAAATTTTCTTTTATATTGTTTAAGTTTCTCGACGGATATGACCTTAAAAGGTATGGTTTGAGAGGGTAGATATGTCTCATTCCCTTTCAAAATATGAGACGCTTCGATATTGGTTCCAGGTAACTGACAATAAGGCGACAAGTAATTTCAACTGACATTCTTAAAAAATCAGAAAATTTCTTTGGATTTTGACGAAGATCTGCATATAATGTGTAGAATAGGGTGGGTCAAAAAAATCAATTATTTTTTTTTACAAGTGACACGGAAAAATGGGTTGCTGGACACCTTACAAAAATTCTCACTCAATATGAGCTCTTAATTGTAATAGGAAGATGGTCCGCATCGCATTTTTTTATTTTTTTCTCAGTCCAATAGAAAAAAATTCATACCATCATTAATTGATTGTATAGAAAAATGTTTTCGGAGAATTTTGTAGGAAATTTAATGTTCTACAAAAAAGGTATATTATATTTTTTCTGTAAACCTCACCATTTGGAAGATATTGAAGATTTAAGTTTGATTATTTTAAGACAAATTTCATTTTTGTTAAATAAAAAGATAACGGTGCATAAGTGCCAATTTTTTTCCAAAAAGTAAATTTTCCACGTCAAAATACATAATGTGTGGAAATTTCATCAATATTGGTGAAAAAACATAGGAGTTATCACCTGTTCAGTTATTGGAATTACGGTACTTTGAAGTGGAATTACAGCGAAACGGTACTTGAGCGACACTTTTTGTTAACGTACTTGATTTGTGCATAGTTAACTGTACATTGTGTGAAAATTTCATCAAAATCGGAGGTGGTCATGGTATACTGTAGATTTACCGAAACTTGAAAAAAAAACTTGAAAAAAAAAATAATTGATATTTTTTACCCACCCTAGTGTAGAACTCTCCCATTGTCACTCGGCTTTTATTTATTATACTTATGGCTAATCTTTTTTTGTCTTCTTAGCATAAGCCTTTTTAAAAGTGAATTTTCAAGCAAAAGAACTCGCCTAGGCGCTTTTGACAACATTTTGCACAGATTACTCTCTACATAACCCGAAAATTGCAGCAAACCAATGTGCACACATATCCGCTTACCGCTCATCGCTCACCGCTCAGCGCCCACCGCTCACCGTTTATCGCTGTTAAATGTGCACGCGACCTTAGGGTGGGTGCCAAGTTACAATTCCGAATTTGTTACTTTCATCACGGACACTTCGAAATTACAAAGTGTACCAAAATACAATTCACGCATTTCATTTGACAATTGATTATTTTTTGAAAACATGGATGACAACAAAATTTTGCAACTTTCAAAATGTATAATAATTTTGTTTAAAGTTGCTTAGGGCTTTTAGAATGATCGAAATGGAAAAGCTTCATGAGCATCATCTAGTAAGGGTGGAGTGCAAGAAGCATTTACTTATTCGTAAGAGTTTTGAAAAAAGTGATTCAAATTTCCTACGAAAATTGAGCTGTTAATTTTATTTTGATTGGCGTCTGCAACGTTCTACGGTGTAGCAGGATCAGCCTTTCATGTACCACTTTATACGGCGAGTACAATCGTGCACTGAAAATTACAAAAATTCGGGATATTGTTTTCCAATAATTGGAAATGGATTCAATATTCCACAACGCATAAGGGTCATAAATTGCACTCATAGCTTTAGTCCTCCACATCTGCAACAGGAAGTTCTACTATTTAATCCAAATGTAAGCCGTTTGGAACCATTTAAGAAAATTTACAATTTATCTTTAACAATAAAATTTTATTATAACAAACTGTCAAACGAATGTTTGGATAATATTTCCCTACAATTCAAAATATTTCCTTACATTTCCAAAGACACAAACCTCCGAAAATTGAATTGTAAAATCGAAATGTGTTTTTCATACAAATTGACATTTGAATTGTATCTTGGCACAGGCCCTTACTTGAATAATTAGTTGTGTTTATTGAGCTGCTCTAGGTTGAGCTAGGTTGAGATATCTCAGGAAAAGGTGTTTCATGAGCAATTCGCTGGCTCTAACTTGCCTGAAGTTGCTCTGATTTGTAGCGCACGGTTTTCTGCTCTACCTTTTTTGGTAGAGCAACTTCGAGCAAGCTGTTTGTCAACTGTCACAAAACGGCAACAGTTAATCGAAAACTGTTAAAAATAAATTACAGTTACACGCCAGACCTCAATAAGAGTTTAAATTTAATATTTTAAATAGATTAAAAACTAAAATTAAAATTTCCACTTTAAAAACTGACAGATTGAACTTCTGACAATTCACTTTGAGAATTGTTGCCCGAAAAGTGTTTCATGAGATTTCTTGCTCTGAATTGCTCCAACTTGCCTGACTGTTTTTTGACAGCTGCTCTACTGTGAGCTGTCTTGAGCTGCTCTGCTTTTTTTCGGTCTCAATAAACACAGCTATTGTTGCTCCAAGTTGTCATTGCTTTGTTTTTGATACATTTTCATTTTTATAAATTATTATGCAATATTCCATGTGCAATTGTTTCGTTATGCATTTTAATAAAACATTTTTTGTATATAAATGATATTTTAAAACCCAATTCTGCTAATGTTTTTATTGATAATAAACTGTAAGTATATGTAGTATATGTAATATAAATCTCAGTTCGGTTCTAGGAGTCGACTGGGTCGGTCGTGTCTCGTGGCGGCCGACCCCTCGATCGGCTTGTCGGTTTTATTTTCTTTTCCATTTTTGGATTTCGATCTGTGCGTGCCCCTTAATTAATTTTACCGCGTGATCTTTTTTAGTGATTTCTGGATCGAAAAAGTGAACGACTATTTGGGGTTTCTCTGGCTTTAATGGTAGCTAAAAGCCCTTATTACAAGAAATAGCGGAACTAACCGTTTTCTTATAACGGTCTTCCACGTGGGACGATTGTGGTCTTATAGACCTTCAAGCACATGGCTAACTTTTATACCGTGTGTCATCTATTGATACGTGAATCAATTAAATAAATATCCTTCTGAATATTTAATTATATAAGACTTTGTGCTTATAGCATCTTATACATCGTGTGTATCTACACCTTTTCCAATTGTAATTCAGAAAGTATCAATTATAATTCAGAAAGTATCAATTGTAATTCAGATTAGTCAATTGTAATTCGGAAAGCGTCAATTGTAATTCAGATTAGTCAATTGTAATTCGGAAAGCGTCAATTGTAATTCAGATTAGTCAACTGTAATTCAGAAAGTATCAATTGTAATTCGGAAAGTATCAATTGTAATTCAGAAAAATTCAACATTCATCCAATTGCAGCAATTTCTCCAACAGGAATTTTTTGCATGGAACGCAGAAGCTGCCTGAGCTATTAGCACCTCCAAGTAGATCACTCTTTGTTTCATAACACCAGGACCTGTAACGCTGGGTATTCTAATATTATCTTTGATCAAAGAGTCTCGATAGGATTAAGCATTTTCGAATATGGCCCTATCCACAGCAGAGACGCCATCGTTCCATTAATAACTGTTTCTAGGTTTGAATGGCAAGGTGCGTTTTCTGAAACAATTACCAAATCTTCCAGTTCATTTCCAATATCTTACCAGTGTTGTATCAATGAGATGAATGTTGAAATTTTCTGAATTACAATTGACTATGTAATCTGAATTACATTTGATACTTTCTAAATTACAATTGATACTTTCTGAATTACAATTGACAAATCTGAATTACAACTGATACTTTCTGAATTACAATTGACAAATCTGAATTACAATTGATACTTTCTGAATTACAATTGACAAATCTGAATTACAACTGATACTTTCTGAATTACAATTGACAAATCTGAATTACAATTGATACTTTCTGAATTACAATTGACTAATCTGAATTACAATTGACGCTTTGTGAATTACAATTGGAAAAGGTGTAGAACTGAACTAGACTGAGAAAAATAGCATAATTTTTAAAATTTTATAAATATCTGTGTGTCAAATTTGTCTGAAATCTTTGTGGTCATAAATGTTATAACTTTTCTTAAATCTTTAGTGCTGCCTAAAAGAATAGATTAACGGATCTTTTAAGTGGCTGTATCTTATAATAGACCTCAGCGGTGATTGAGGGGGGAGTTCCCCATACTGTAGCTTTAACGGTCTGAAAACAAAAATGTTCAGACGGGGTCTCCTCCCAATTGGACAGGGACAGCAGTCATTCAGTGATCGATCCAGATTGGCAACATGTATCCTTGCGTCTTATCAGAGGTTTGCAATGCAAGACCACACACACTTAAACATCGGACGTATCTGTGCATAATTTTTAGTCTCTGACAGCGAAGTTGGGTGGCACCTAACATAAATTTTGACTAGCCTAATTCTATCATAGTTAACCCTAGAGACTAGTAAAGTCTTTATATCTAAAGCAAATTAGTGATGTGAGCTGTATGTGAGAAACAAAAATCAAGAGAACATAGTAAATATTTACAGAATGAAAAATGGTGATAATTGTCAATTTGACTGTGGAATCGAGTATTAAACTTTAATCTTTGTTAAATTTAAACTGAAAGATCGATGAACTCCATACTAATTTTAACTAAGTTTTGACGAAGTCCCCTCTGCTTGGCCTTTTGCATGGGGGTTGCCATTTGAAATTTTAGATTCACCCCGACCCCCTACAGGGGCGTAAGTGGTTGGGGTGAGATTTGTGTGCAAACGATTCCACCCTACAAATGCAGCAACTTTCGCTCGAAAAAATTTTCACGATCACCTACCCTTCAGGAAATATCGGACAGTTGCCGGACTTTTCCGCACCCTGTATTTCTTAAAGATCCGGACTTTTTTTAAACCAATTCCTTAACCATTGCATTCTTTTAGTTGCATATTATCGTTTCCTTATACTTTTACATGTGGGCACCTACGGCCGAAGTGCCTATGGTCGGTGGGCATTTCCCTTTGATAATTTGTCCCGTTTAATTTAGTAACGCTTAGTTTGGTCTCCATCTTCCTTTTGGAATATTATATAACAAAAAATTACTATGCTTTAACACGTGGCAACTGCGGCTGCATCTGGGCCCATAACCTGTTGGATGTTGAGAGCAAGTACGCAGTATTTGATCTAATATAAAAAACCACTTGTACAATATTAAAGTATTAAATAATTTTATTTGTAAACTCAAAAATCAAACCAAATACAGTCGTTGCCACAATTATTTGCACACCTGAAATTTCACAGGGAAAAATGGAAGGAAAGGCTAAAAATTCCTAAAATTTTCATTATTTTAAATTCAGTTTTATTTTACTGATTCTTCATTATAGTAGAGGGAAATTATCATATGATAGTGATGTAGTTGGGAAGATGGATTTTTTTGTTTTTTTTCTTTTCATATGTTAATATAAAGTTGAATATGTTAATATATAATATAAAAAAAATTTCTGCAAAATCGGTCCTGTGCTGCACGAGAAAATTGCATAAATTTCCATTTTTGATGCATTTTGAGTGCATTGCTATACTATTTTTATAATTTCTCCAGTTCTGTTGGTTCTAGAAAAATAAAAAGAATTGGAAAATACTCGTGAATGAATAGACTATCGAACTGATTCGGTATAAATACTTTAAAAATGAATCCTAACCTCAAAAAACCAATAGGTATGAAATATTCTTTTTTTTACTAAAAATGCAATAAATAACGGGAGAATAGTCGGATTTTGATAAAAATTGGAGAAAATATGTATTTTGATGCTATAAATACGTGGTTGAAAATTCACAAAAAAAATTTGATTTTTACGGCAACAATTCGCACTTTTCGAAAAATTTTAAAATTGCCGCCATTTTATGCTAAATCATCATACGGTACTAAACAATTTCAATTTTTCAATTTTATGCTTTTTTTTCATAGTTGGCAAATACCTTTTCATAGATGGCAAAATGCAAAAAATTTAAAATTGTAGTTTTTTATTTTTTTCAAAGTCCTAAAATATACATTTTAAATAAAGTAACCAAGTATTGCGTATTCTCACAAAAAAGTACATAAAAACCCCTACAATTTAAAAAAAAATATTACCTAACTTAAGACAAACAGCAGCAAAAAAATAATAAGTACAGCAAAGCACAAAAACAAAGAAGAAGAAAGTGTTCAAAATTATTTGCACATGTTCATGTATTCTAGGTGCCAAAATTATAATTAATAATTAGTAGTAATATAATAATTAATTAGTGTTATAAACCGTAACGGAGTAATTCAATTTTGTTATTTAGCTAACCATAAATGAGTACATAAAAACCCCTACAATTTAAAAAAAAATATTACCTAACTTAAGACAAACAGCAGCAAAAAAATAATAAGTACAGCAAAGCACAAAAACAAAGAAGAAGAAAGTGTTCAAAATTATTTGCACATGTTCATGTATTCTAGGTGCCAAAATTATAATTAATAATTAGTAGTAATATAATAATTAATTAGTGTTATAAACCGTAACGGAGTAATTCAATTTTGTTATTTAGCTAACCATAAATGACGTATTAATCCATTACCTAATATTCAGTTTTACCTCCCTTCGCAATAATTATCTCCTCGAGCCGCCTAGGTATCGAATCGATCAGGTTCTGTAACATTTCAGTAGGAATCGTACTCCAAGCAGTTGTGGCATTCTGCTAGGCGTCTTCCGGTGTTTTTTTCCAAATTTTTCTGGGATCCATAATTTTAGGTAGTGCCATTCATTTTCTATTACTTAAGATCGGGGCTTTGTGCTGGCCAATTTAAAACATTTTGTTGAAGATCGGATAAATATTTCGTAACAATTTTAGCTTTATGAATTGTTGCATTATTTTGCTGCACGATAAAACTATTTCCTATTATAGTACAGGTAAAATAGTAAAAATAGCGGAAATGATTGGGTACAGGCTGAAATTTCGCAGAGAGCTTCCTTTTAAGGTTCTTAATAAGGGGTTATAAAGTCTACCGATTTTCTACCCCGGGAACCTGTCTTTTTAGGGGGTTTTAGGGTCAAAATATCAGTTTTTTGCAAATATATCTTAAACGGTAAATCTTATCATAAAATAATGTTTACAAAGTTTGTAGATTATGCGATTATCTACAAAAAGATATATTATACATTTTCCCGTACGAATTGCCATTCATGAGATATCGCCGTTTTAAAGATTTAAAATTCTCATATTCTTATTTTCGACTTGAATACGTTATCACACATTAAATAAGTCCTTTGTTGGAGTACTTAGCTAATATTAAATATAGTTCCAAAGCATGAGCAAAATGCTAAAAAACGAAGAATATTGGGATTTTGCTCACACTCTGAACCTACATTTCTTCTAAATGGGGTCACTCAAGTTTTTGCTCTTTTACTAAATAAAAGAATACACGTCTACCTGAAAGATGAGCCTAAGTATGTTGCTTTACGATAGTTAGTCTATAGTGCAGGTGAAATAATAAAACGAAGATTTTCTTTTTTTTTTGACCAAATTGGAGCAAAAATACAAAATTACGTCAAAATGATGCCTTTTGTTAGAAAAATTGTACTTACTTGAGTTATATAATACATATATTGTTAAAAAATATTATTTTTATTTCTTCTTTCAAAGTTAAAAATTAATGGACAATTCCAAATTACTATCTTGCCAATCAAAATATTGAATTTTCTGCAAATTATGTGGCTTATAATATAGCCTGATTTAAATATCCTGAAAATGAAAATCATAGTTATATTCAAATAATTGGAATATAAATCATTTTTGTAATTTGTAACTCACATCATTAGATTCGGATTCATTTTTTGTAGAAATTTGTGGATATATTTCAAATTCTTCTGCTAAATCAAAGTCTTGGCTGTGGAAATCAATATCACACACATTCAAAGCTTCACAATTTTGACATTCTGTTCCGTTGGAGCATTTTTTGCATAAAATTGAGTATTTAATGCCCGCTTTGTTGCAGGTACATCTCGCACTTGAACAATCTCCAGTACATCCACAGGATATTAATTTTAATATTGAAGCTGGCCCTAGTCCCTGTTGAGTTTTTATAGGCTCGTAAAATCCATTTTTCAGTTCCCAACCCCATTCGCTTGGATTTTTTTCATTCCCAAGCCAACATTGTACCTGTTGGTATGCCCTAAATGAGTGAAACATGGCAGTATTTTCTGTAGGTGGCAATGCTTCTAATTTAGCTTTCTCTTTCCGAAGGGACTGTTTAAATGCGTTATATCTTTGTTCATTCAATGAATGCTTTCCAGTTTTATCCCCATATAAGAACAACAATAAAGTTTCACCGGCCTTTTGTACTTCTTCATGAGTGGCTAAAACCCCCTAAAAAGACGGGTTCCCGGGGTAGAAAATCAGTAGACTTTTTAACGCCTTATTAAGAACCCTAAAATGAAGCTCTCTGGCAAATTTCAGCCTGTACCCAATCATTTCCGCTATATTAACTATTGTATCTGTACTAATATGAGAATTTTAATCTTTAAAACGGCGATATCTCATGAATGGCAATTCGTACGGTAAAATATGTAATATCTTTTTTTGTAGCTAATCGCACAATCCACAAACTTTGTAAACACTACTTTATGAAAAGACCTACCGTTTAAGATGTATTTGCAAAAAACTGATATTTTGACCCTAAAACTCCCTAAAAAGACGGGTTCCCGGGGTAGAAAATCAGTAGACTTTTTAACGCCTTATTAAGAACCCTAAAAGGAAGCTCTCTGCCAAATTTCAGCCTGTACCCAATCATTTGCGCTATATTAACTATTGTACCTGTACTAATATGGGTATTTTAAATCTTTAAAACGGCGATATCTCATTAATGGAAATTCGTATGGTAAAATGTGTAATATCTTTTCTTGTAGATAATCGCCCAATCTACAAACTTTGTAAACACTATTTTATGAAAAGACCTACCGTTTAAGATATATTTGCAAAAAACTTGGTGCGAATAATAAAAATGTTTACTTATGTCCAATAAAATTGCGGTTTTATCAGTCCATAGGATTTGCCACCAAAACTCCACCAAATTATTCCTGTATTCTTCAGCAAATTTCAACCGAAGTTGACGGCTTTTGCTACTAATGTAGGTCTGCTTCCGAACCACATAAGCCTTGAGACCTTCTTCTTTTAATCTTCTCCGAACAGCTGTTTTACAATATACCACTATTGGTATAGTTTAACAACATTTTTTATCGTTTCGGATGGGTTTTTTTCACGAAGCGAATTATATTTTTGTCTTCTCTTGCAGTAGTAGCCCGTGATCTTGCCTTCCTTTAATATTAATAACGCTTCCAAATTGATTATGCTTGGAAACGTGATAATAAATGGTATGTCGTTGATATTTATATTTTTTTCTAGTTCCACGGGCGAAACACCATTATTATATTCTGCACGTTTTTCTACTGTTAATTCAATTTTGTTGTGCCATTTCCAAATTTTAAACACGCAAATTTTAAAAACACGAGCTCGAATGATTGCAAAAGCATTCCTTTCTCATTCAAAGAATAACGGTAAAACCAATCAAAAACTTCTTTGAGCCATTTTTAACATTATGTAAATAATTTTGGCACCTAGAATACAGATAATTTTGAACACTTTCTTATTCAATGTTTTTGCGCTTTGTTATACTTATTTTTTTGTTGTGTGTCTTAAGTTAGCTTTAATAATGAAGAATCAGTAAAATAAAACTGAATTTAAAATAATGAAATTTTTAGGAATTTTTAGCCTTTCGTTCCATTTTCCCTGTGAAATTTCGGGTGTGCAAATAATTGTGGCAACGACTGTATATATATATTTTATAATTCCACAATTCTTTTGTAAAAACCGATCTACTCTATTCACTGACATTTACCCTTAGAATAGAGAAGAGAAGGAAGCGCAGTTAATTAAAATCGGGGAAGCATTTCGGCAACACATATGCACAGCACTACCATAGTATTTCTGCAGCTCCCGGACAATGGCGGTACCATATTTAGTCCAAAACCGGGAGGGATTGTTGGAAAATGTAACCATTACCATGCCACAGTAGGGCACCATAACCATTATTTATTACAGCATTATAACAGACAAATATGAGAAACTGGACTAAGATCATCAACATGGAAATAGACAAGATCAACAACAGAAAGATAACAATAACAGCATCAGCAGCAACAACTGAAAAGCTTTAAATTCTTCTACATCGCGATGTAAGTATTAGTATTGTTTAATATCATTAATTTATTATTTATCGCTACAATATTCAAACTTGAACTAACAGATTTAGCCTTAATCTAAAAACAAATTTAACCCTAATCATATCTTATATATCTTATACAAGAACACTTACTAACTCTAGTTATATCTTGTAGTGTCGATACAAGATATAACGCCATACTAACCTTATTTATATCTTGTTGGGTCGATACAAGATATAAACCCTTTTATTAATTTACAGAAATACCTTGTAGCATTGTATAAGGTGATAGTAGCTACGGCCTTTACTTTTGAAATTATTAGCAAAGGAGATCACCCAGATTGGGCTAATTTTGAAAGTGCCGGCCACCAAAAATAAACTTATTATTTCAATAGAGCTAAACATTATAAACATTTTTTATTACTACACCAAAGTTCTAAGTCAATTCTCTGGGAATAAATTTAACCTCAAAAATATTATTCAGCTTGGTATTATAAAGTATTATAAGACTAGTATTATAAAAGTGGCGTTGAATCGGTGATCATTTTTATACTTACCGTGCTTTCAAAATGTGTAAAAAAAACTGTTTTTTAAATACATTTTTAAAGCACTGCAATATCGTGGGAATAAAAATCACCTCTTTTTTATATTTTTTAATGTCCGAAACCTATGTGGGGAGATATGTATGTTTTCCGCGCCCAACATGTAAATATATTCGTTATCAGCGTGCTGAACTCTACAACATATTAAAATTTCATGGTATTCGGAGGTGAGGGGGTTAAACTGCAACATTACCACCACATTTTATTTCACAGACTTTTAAGGTTGAATATTATACCTCGGGTACTTGACTTAGAACTTTGGTGTGATAATAAAACATGTTTACTTTGTTGTAATCTATTAAAATAATTAGTTTATTTTTGTTGGCCGGCACTTTCAGAATTAGCCCAAAAATGTATGGCGGCTGGGTGATCTCCTTTGATGTTAAAATTTGCCTTATTTGATGCTTATTTGGTACTTTTTGGCAAAGCTTAGGTGAAAAAGTACTAAAAAAGAGCCAATTTGAACATTAGAATTGCTTATAACTCCAAAAATAAAAGCCGTAGGATAAAAATTGCCCAGGCATTATTGATAGGAAATTGTCCAAGCTTTCCAATTTTGTAAAAAAATATATCAGTTAATAACGTATTTTTTCGAGAAAAAGGTGGTTTTGGTTGAAATTTTAGTGAAAAAAAAACAAAGTTTTGTCTTTGACTACTCATTGCTCTGAAAGTTGATAGGGTAGAACCTTGATTTTGACAGTTTTAGATAGGTGGGAGTATTCTGATACCTTATTCGTGAAAATAGCTCATAGTGTAGTGAGATGATGCAATTCAAGGAACAACAAAGTAGCACAATGATGCAACAAAGTTATCAACCCAAAACTCATTCAATTGCTTACATAATAAAATCAAAACTCAGACATATTAAAAGAATGAACCCATTCATGAAATTAATTGTGCAACCAGCCACGATCGCCGCATGAAAAGGTAAACAAACCAAAGCGCAAGCGGCAGTGGAAAATATTGACGCATAATTAACGAAGTACTTGAAACCAAAGCGAGGCATGCACGTGTGACCCAAAAGCATTCGGGTTAAATAATGATTTAATGATTAAGGCCCGGAAATTTTATGGGCAAAAATGAGTTCAATGAGTTCATGAATGAAATGCATTGATAGGCAAAAGAAATGCATTGGGAAATATCAGGGAATGAGTGCTGGGGAAATGTAGAATAGAGAGTAAGTAGAAAGATAGGTACTTGCCCCACCATGGCAAGATTAGAATAAGAATTTTTCCAATATAAATAGGGAAGAGAAGAATTAAGACTTCACTTGTAATTCGTATTCCAACTGTATAACCAAACCATACAGAAGGCATAGCTTCCAGCACACTGCTTGAACGCCTTGGTGGACATTATAATATAAAGAAAGTTAAAATGAAAATAAAATATTACAAGTCGAAAGGAAGAAGTTTTTTCATTCATAAAATCCAAAGGCAGCATTACTTAAATTCTGAACACAGAATAATTACAATAGGGTTAAAAAAAATGTAAAACTCTACCAAAAAAATTTCAAAACGCCCTAGCTGCTAAACCGTTACGATTTGACCCTCCCCCCCCTCCCATACGATTTTTTGTTCGTCTATCTCAAAGCTATCCACAGCCGGCCGCTTTGTAAGCTTAAAGGTGCGCACCCTGTATAATTAAGAAATATTACCTTGTTCATTTTTTATTTTTTTAGAAAGATCAATCAAACATTGTAATATCACGAACTTTCAGTCTCATGTATAAAAATTCAATCTTTGTAACAAGAAATAAAAACAGCATTGTAATAATTTTTTTTCCTTATTCAATACCACAGTTTTTACAAATCTATGGTTTCCCTACTAAGCACTTTACGCACATATACATACTTTTCGCACTGCAAGCACGTTCCGGTTCCCGTTGCTCCTTAAATCTTTAACGTGTCAAAAGACACCTCATGGTAGAAATAGGTATACCATATGCACATTTTTAGATCCAGGATAAACTGGAGGAAAATGATATCGCTGAATTAATTTAACAACTGTATGATTACACTTAGAGAATAATGTTGTTAAAATTTGAAAGGTGTCTTTTGACACCTCTTGGTAGTAATAGTGTTAAGTACCTTTCAAAACAAAGACTTTAAATTTACTATGTATGGACTAGTCAAAGCTTGGCATTTATTTATTTTTTTAATTTTAGGGGCCTCCACCAGCAAGTCGCACAGGGCCTCAAAAAGTCTTAGTCCGGCCCTGGATGTTACTACTTTACCTCTAGTTATATCTTGTAGTGTCGATACAAGATATAACTTGTTACTAACCCTATTTATGTCTTGTTGCGTCGATACAAGATATAAACCCTTTTACTAACTTACAGTAATACCTTGTAGCATTGTATAAGTTGTTACTACTTTACTAACTTAACAGTACCAAAGTATTCAGTGCATATTTCTTCCTATATAAATTATCCTTATTTCCTTCACTTTAACCTTTTGTCGGTGAAATTAGGTGAGTACAAGTTTGGTCTTTATTTTTTTTATATATAAAAATGATAATGTCCTTTATTGTGTTATGGTAATTGACTTCGAGTGGATTTAATTGTTAAAAATTGAAGTTTAATTTAACAAGTCCATTTCTTTTATTATACTTTTTGAAGGAAAAAATTGATATTAAAACTCCCTTTGTGCTATATATTTATCTTTGAATTATATTCGTATAACCTAAAACAAATTTAATGAATTGAATTTTGTGAATTTAAACATAAATAAATAAAATTAATTATTTTTGAAGAGTTAGCGAATTTAAGTTTGTGTTACTTTTACATCCTTACCTTTGTTGAATAGTGAATAATCGAAATAAGTTATCCGATTTTTATACACATACACGTTAGTCTATCTTGGGTTTTCCCTTAACTATTATAGGGTGGACTCGTATGGTACATAGGTGGCTCTATTGGTTTGAAATGTAAAAAGTGCATGCGATGAAACGCCTTTAAAACAGTTCTTAAAATTTAATCTACTTGAAACGGTTTAAAAGCACAACAAATCATTGTTTTTGCGACACGTGAGCACTAGGGTGGTGCGAAAACATGTTTTTTTTTAATTTCGATTAGCATAGTGCGGAAAAGTTACTACATGATGTGAGTATAAAAAGTGTAAAATTATATGAAAATCAAATTAAGTCTCAACCCCTAACGCTCTCGAAAGATGGAAGAAATGTAAGATAAAGGAAAATTATTTTTTTTGAATATCTATTAGTAATAGTGTGGAAATATTGCTACATGATGTAAGCATAAGAGGTGTAAAATTATATGAAAACGACCTTGAAAGCCCAACGACCTTGAAAATTTGAGAAAAAGTTAAAAATGTGAATTCGTTGGGGCACCCGTCCGGTATATGGGGGTTTTTAAGGTAGCAAATAATGAATCTATGATCGCAACTATTGCGGGGCCAATATGGCGGACGAATTTGGCCAAACATGTGACATTTCCCAGTCAGCTGTATGTAGGTTGTCAAGAGTTGGAAAATCTGAAAATCTTCACATCCTAGCCCCAAATGGAAGAGCATTGAACATAGTGTATCCTGAAGCTCTCTAAGCAATCAGTTCAGAATTGATCAACAAGGTTTTTTCAATTTGTTTTTATTGTTTATTTCCTACCCTTTTGATACCAATAAAAAAATAAAACGATTTCTTTCAGAACATTGTAGACGTATTCACGTCATTTGTCCGTATCCGTGATACAGACACCGTTTTTTTAATCATATCCTTGTCTGAAGATATCATTGTATCCAAATGAAACCAAATGAAGGTATAGAAATATGAAAGAATAAACTAAATTTAAGTTAACGCAACTCTTTTATTAAATAATAGTGATACATAGTTCATTATAAATGAGGAAATACAACAGAATCTATAACGATGATGTACACCTACTATTTCTGTTTGGCTTTGGTGGTGGTGTTGGTGGCCTTTTTTTGTCATCTAGTAAGAAAATTTAATTTAACAACGAACAATTCGGAATATATGTTTATGTACCTTTGTCAGAAAACAATTTCTCTTCGATGCTTGATATATTTTGTTGCAAATTAGTCAAGTCTGATGAATCTCTTAGTTTTGATGGTAAGGGAGGGCGAACTGAATTTTCTTCTTTTTCTATAGAATTTAGTTTATAAAGAAATAGAAAAACACTATGTCAAACTTACCAATTGAGTAAATATCATCACACTCTTTTGTTATTAAAGATGGAGCCGACATCTCTAATTCATGGATATTGAAATTTTGAGAAGAAACGCTTGTGGGTCGAGATAACCTTCTCTCTTTTTCTACTTCCGATCTTAACGGCCTCTTTGGTGTAAGCTACATAAGTAAATATAAATTTATTAAGTTTTCAATATTTGACATGAATTCATTTGCTACATCACAACTATAGTTGTGCAATTAATTATCTATATTAATATAATTAGAGTGTCTGTCTGTGATCTCGAAATATCTGCCATTTTCTAAGCTCATATGGTTACTGTTATTAAGGCAAATTCAAGTATTTTTAAAATTTTTGTCTGTACTCTCTAGGTCTGTCTGTCTCTTTGTTCGGGCTAATCTCGGGAACGACTCATCTGATTGCGATGGAATTTTTATGGGAAGATTCAGTATTGAGCATGCTTTAGGCTACCACTATCAGATCGACTATCGGAACCGACTATCGGATTAGACCGAAAACTTGAACCTATAGTCGAAGGAAAGCAAGTGAACACTTTTCGTTATAATTCCAATTGTAGACATCAAAGAGATCTATCTAAATAGTCGGGCCCCTGCACAATTGTGCAGAGTATATATTATTTTAATTATCCCAAAGCCCAGAGTGGTAATTCCTCAAACCGTAACTTCCTGTTTTGGATCATTTCGAACTTGAATTTACCAATCGCTTGAGCACGGTTCAAAGAGGAAGAGTTCTCTCCTGGTTTATTTTTTTAATTACATTAAAATTTCTTTATAAACCAAGTTCTCAGTGACAATTCCTTGAGGGGTAATTTCCTGTTTTAGACCACTTGAAACATCAATTTTCGATCGCTCTATACAACTGACCGTACGTAAAACATGGTTCCGCAAGAAAAGACCAACTTTTTCGAATGTTTGACCTTGTGACTTATTTATTGTCATTGCACACGCTAGGCGCAGGGGAAATTGAAGACGCTTGAAATTAAATGGAAGAGCAGGGTCGTTTGATGTATCCAAGGAAATTCGTGGGATAAAGTGAATCTTGCCTCTTTGATATCCTGTAAGACACTCGGCTTGGATTGGATTACATTCGCGCGAAAGACCCGAATAGCTAATCTGGTTCCATTACACAAACCATTCTTAATAGAAAGGTTTCGTAGTATTAAAACCTATGCAACCTTTTTTTAAATTTAACTTATGTGGGGGCGTACCGTATGGGTTCAACATGTTAAGAAATTCTACTGGAAAGTTTACTTGTGCTTGGTTAAAAAACTATCGTCACCTATTACCATGGAATCGATTGAATAGTATGACACTTCTTCCGCGTTCATTCTAGCAAGAACAGATTCATTTATTACACGGACGTGATCATTTTTGGGACATAAAACCGCTCTTTTAAAAATACTAAGGACATCTGACGTTGTGAAAGTTTCACCAAACCCACCAGTAACGATATTTTTCGAGATAAATTTAGAGGGAATTAAAATACTACGCTGAGTATTTTTAATTCCTTCTGGACATTCAGCAGTAGAATTGCCAACTTTGAGAACCCAACTTGAAAAATCTTAATAAACTAAAGCTCTTATAATCTATAACTTAAACCTAATGTGTACATTCCTTGCACAAATCATCAAAGCTGAATTTTTGCGGTATAAAATTATTACAATAATCTTGAATGGCAGCCTTAAAAATTCTTTAGGTTGCCTACGAATACAACCGGTAGAATTTGTAGCATTTTGGCTTTCATTTCCATTCATCACTTGTAATTCTTTAGTTTGTCTCGATGCCCTCTTTTTAGCGATTTCTTCGCGATGTTGTTAGTAATAATTTCTATTTTGTGTGCTTCTCTTCATTTTAAAAATTTAAATAACCACAATAAGTCACTTTTGCACAATTTTTTTGTCACTCTTTGATGTATTTTACTTCAAATAGCAAGTTTGTAGTATTTTTTACAATGAAGAGTGAGCATCCGGTATCTAATATTAAATACTCCCTTGTAAAATGTCTGTCAGCTGAATAAAATGACAACTCTGCTCAGTCAATAAGCTGATTTGAATGACAATTTAAAAAAAAAGTTAATACAAGGCTGTAATTTTCAAATGCTAGAGGCGTCGCCTATTGTTAACTTTTACATCTAATGGTGGGACGACACTACGCGGACTTGGGTCGTACGCGCTTTTGCCTTTTTTTCATATAGAGTTTTATGACTTTTTTACGACTTTTTTACGACTTTGTCCATGGTAAAGGCCGTGCGGCAAAACTAGCTTGACCTGTATGTTGTATGTTGTATGTTTCATGTGAACAAATCTTGCAACTTCATTTTGACCCACTTCCAGGTAACGGATCAACTTGAAAGTTTTCACATATGTATAGTTCGCGTTACAATGCAATCTGACCATTTTGTAAAAAAATCAAGATGGCGGTTCCAAGATGGCGGCCGAATTTTGCAATTTTATTCCCCGACCCCCGACATGGGTATCAAATGAAAGAGTATTACAAGTAGAATACAATTAGCTATGTGGCGTTATACAAAATTCAAAATGGCGGTCAACACAAAATGGCGCTTTACCTTTTTCTTTACAACGCCCTCGGTATGGGTATCAAATGAAAGCGTACGCCAAGTATAGTACAGTAAACTGTGTAACGTCATTTTAAATCCAATATGGCGGTCTCTACAAAATGGCGATAGACTAAAAAATAGAAAATAAAAATATATAGTTTAAAAAAACTAAAAAATACGCTTTGATTTTAAAATGAACTAAAAAGTAAAAAATAATTTTGAATGTAAAGTTTTTATTGCTCCAGCCAGAATATGGAAACAACCTAACTTTCGAAATGTAAAAAAGCGTGGGCCGCTAGCGAAAATTTCCGGTGTTAATAAATAGAGAGAGAGAGCGGAGGGGGCTCCAAACCAAAATGCTTCAAAAAATTGGTTTTCAGAGTGATTTTTGAGTGTCAATTACTGGATAATTATAAATGATGTTGCCCCCAGGTCGGTCGGAGGAGGGTGCGTATAATATTCTTTGCTTTATTGCAACATATAATTTCTTACAAATTGCCCTTGTGCTTTAAATTAGCTACCATGTTAATACGTAAAATAAAAAACAGAATTGAGTAAATCATGTACTCAGTAAAGCGGGAAAATAAAATTATGTACATTATAATAACATGCTTTATTAAAAATAAATCTAGAAATCATCAGAAGTATCATCACTACCAAAATCATCTTCCTGATCCGTTATTGGCGGATCTGGGTTTGTAAATAAACTCTCTTAATATGTTCATTCAGAGCATCAACTGTCGGTACAAGGGCTGCTAGCCTTAGTGGTATAGTGGTAGCCTTTACCAAAGATTCAGACCGCATCTGTTCCAGAATAGCTGACAGTCTTGGACTCGTCTCAATTTTTTTAAATGTTCGGGTGGAGCTCCGACAGTACCTACTGGCGTCTAAATTTTCATCCAACTTTGAAGTGCTACTGAACTTTATACCATTTACTTGCAATTTCAACGAAAACGCGATTGGTTTTTTAACGATTACTCCTCAATTTTAAAGATATCTAACCGCTCTAAAATTCAATTTGCAGGGAATTTCAAGGGCTACAAGGCCTGCAAAGTTGAACTGTCTTGAACCCGTACTTTTGGAGATTTTAAAGTTTAAATGGCTCGGGAAAGGTGGTCTTCGCACTAACATGCGAACTTACAACCAAGATAACTCATTTACTTTTCGTCGTACAGAATCAAAACAATAACCAAAATTTTCTTCAAGAAAAGCCTTTCATTTTTGTACCTCTTCATTTTTTTCGTATCTCACTTAGTTTTTTAGCTATTGAGAAAAAAATTTTCAAAATTTATTACTAACGTCAATCTAAATTTTTTTTAAACCGTTCAACTTTTAGAACATATTGTTAATATCTAAACACAGTTAATTGTACAACGGTTTCGTTTACTTCCAATTCTTGCCGTAAAGCCATTGCTTTCATTGTTGCTTTTTTTGTCGAAAAATAGAGACAAGCATATTATTTTCATCATAACTTCCTAAGTTTTGATGCTAATGAGTTGTTCCAAAGCTCATTTTAAAGGTATTTTCAAGTACTTTAAATATGGTCTATTAAGTATTTCTCCAAAAATTCGCCGTTTTGCCTTTATTTAACGTCGAATGGTGCGAGTTCATTTTTCGGTGAGCAAACGGTCATCATTAACGACCCATAACTCGAGTTGTGTTTCATCTACAGAAATAAATGAAACACCAATCGATTCGTTATTCTAAAAGCTTCATTTTGCTATAATTATTTTTTTTTTTGAAAAAACGTAACGGTTTTAAGTTATTCGTGAAAAACCGCTCTAAAACATGCATTTTTTAGATGAAAAATCAACAATTTCAATCGCCAATAATTCGGAAAATATTAATTTAAAGAAAAACATTCATATAACATTTTTTGCTTTCAATCCATCCCTCTATCGATTTCTGCAGTTATTTTGTGTGTGCCAATAACCACCCCCTAGAAGCACACATCAAAACAATATAACTTTTGTTCCTCGAGCTTCTACTAACTACTGTCTAAAGGAGAATGCGCGAATTTCATAGAAATTTACCCCAGCCCCGGCGCAAAAGGAACCTATCTCAGATTTTTGTACATTTCATGTGTATTAAAAATAAATATATGTATGTCGCCAATCACAGTCAAACAAAGAAAAAAATTGTCTTGATTATCCCCTCAGGCACGAAATTTTTATTCAACGATATTAACAAATATCGAGTAAAATATGAAATAATGGCTTTTGAATTGCGTATATATTAGGAATTTGCCTTGATTATACTTTTACGCGCATCATATCATATCGGATCATATTTTCAGGGTAGTAAATAATAATAAGATATGATTTTGAATCCGTTTATTCTGTAAGATCATAATTCCAAGTCTATTAATATGCTGTCTAAGAAAGCACCAGGAAGTTCAAATTGTTCGTTGTGTCGGGCACAACCTAGATAATACAAAATACTGATAACATGTGTTTTCAGGTCCGGTGAGATATAAGCCAAGTTGTAGTTTAAATAAAATCAAAAATAACAGATAGCACAATAAACGCTAACGAGGTCAAGACTGCAAATGTCAAATGACTGTAATGATTCAATTCAAACAAAGCAACTCTTGCCTACTCTTCTCTCTAACGTTTATTTACGGCCGTCGGACACCAGGATCTTACAGGAAATTCCAGTCCAGGGAAATTAGACATTTTACTTCGGAAAAATTCCGGGAAAGCTGAATTTTGGTATGGACATTGGGCGCATCCAGCGCACTCAGCGGAAAATCCGCTTAGCTGAACAGCACAGCGTAAAAAGTAACTCAGCGGTGTGTGTCGGCTAGATGTGATAGATAGCTCAGTTAGAATTTATTTTGACAACTAAATTTTTTTCCTATTTTATATAACGTCAATTTACTACCGCTGAGCTACTTAGAATACGCAATTACCTTCACCCGCAGTAAAAATGCACAGCCCCAGTGCTATTATCTCGACGACAAAGCACTGGATCATGTCGATCAAATTAGGGTTCTAGGTGTCGTTCTAGACAAAAAGTTGAATTTCAATTTGCACTACGACAATATCACTGCCAAAGCCAATAAGCTTCTAGGCTTCATAAAGAGAAGGGCTAAGGAATTTAACAATATTTGGGTGACAAAGGCCCTTCTCTGCTCACTTGTCCGCCCAATTCTTGAATACGCATGCCCTATCTGCGATCCTATATTCCAAATAAGAAGCAACAGGATTGAATCGGTGCAAAAGAAATTTCTTCTTTTAGTCCATGGAAATGGTACTTTAACATTGCAAAAATGCAGGACAAGATTTTTTTCTTGGGTTGTGTAGGGGGGGTCGGTGTTAGCTTAAATTTGAGTTTTCGAGTTCCCCACCCCTCCCATTTGGCCGCCATCTTGGAAAAGGTGTGCAAATGGTTTTTCCACTATATCTCCGTAACAGTACATCTTACAGAAAATTTATAAACAGACTTTTTGTTTAGAATTAAATTATCTACAATTTATTCTTTAAGCGTTTTGTCGTAAATTGAAGAATTAAGAAGTTATAAGCCTTAGAACACAAAAATTAGTCACAATATTTTCTTTTAAAGGCTATAACTTTTTTTCCTTCAATTTTAACAAAAAAAATAATAACAAGTTTTTTGTAGAGGGTTTCATAACGAATAATTTCCATTCATTCTTTTTTTAATTTTGTTCACTACGAAGGGTTCGCAGCGCCCCGAAAGTATCAAAGTGACAGATTTTCTGAATAATTTTTTACGATTTTACCTCCTCCTCTCCCTAGAATTTCTCAAAAACAGGTAGCAAGTAATAATAATGTATGAATAACTTTCCGTTTGAAGAAATGCCGATGTTTGAGTAATGCAATAAAATTATTTATTACGGTTTTTTATTATTGTTATGGTATGTTTTACAAGGTACGAGATGGTTTAAAATGAAATTCTTTGAATAATAACATGTATTAGTTTCTCCAATTTTTGAAAATAATTTGTGTGATGAATGAATGACTTTACGTTCTAAGAAATGCCGATGTTTGAGTAATGCAATAAAATTATTTATTACGGTTTTTTAATTTAATTAATATTTTCAATTTTGGTAGATAGCACAACTGAATAACACGTACACTTTTATAAAATTGAAAATTTTACTAAGATCAAACTGAAATTACAATTTTGAAATTACACTAAAATAATTCAAAATTTTCCCACAAAATGAATACGTCCGTATTTTGCTAGATAATTAGCATAACTGAATGAAGCACTATTTTTTGCAGCCCTAACAAAAATTATTTTGAAAAATTGGAGAAACTAATACATGTTATTATTCAAAGAATTTCATTTTAAACCATCTCGTACCTTGCAAAACATACCATAACAATAATAAAAAACCGTAATAAATAATTTTATTGCATTACTCAAACATCGGCATTTCTTCAAACGGAAAGTCATTCATACATTATTATTACTTGCTACCTGTTTTTGAGAAATTCTAGGGAGAGGAGGAGGTAAAATCGTAAAAAATTATTCAGAAAATCTGTCACTTTGATACCTTCGGGGCGCTGTGAACCCTTCGTAGTGAACAAAATTAAAAAAAGAATGAATGGAAATTATTCGTTATGAAACCCTCTACAAAAAACTTGTTATTATTTTTTTTGTTAAAATTGAAGGAAAAAAAGTTATAGCCTTTAAAAGAAAATATTGTGACTAATTTTTGTGTTCTAAGGCTTATAACTTCTTAATTCTTCAATTTACGACAAAACGCTTAAAGAATAAATTGTAGATAATTTAATTCTAAACAAAAAGTCTGTTTATAAATTTTCTGTAAGATGTACTGTTACGGAGATATAGTGGAAAAACCATTTGCACACCTTTTCCAAGATGGCGGCCAAATGGGGGGGGTGGGGAACTCGAAAACTCAAATTTAAGCTAACACCGACCCCCCGTACACAACCCAAGAAAAAAATCTTGTCCTGCATTTTTGCAATGTTAAAGTACCATTTCCATGGACTATTTTTGCTCTGAGAAACTTATATGACCCGCGTGATTATCAAAACCTACCACCCTACACGGATAGGCTCAAGTTGTTGGGGCTTATTCCGCTATCTTGTAGAAGAGAGTTGCTTATTTCTTGCTTTACCTTAGACGTCCTAAGCCATAATATTAAAGTGCAGTTTTTGTCGGACAGAATCAGATTCAATGTTGAAGTTCGACACACTAGGCATACGAAACTGCTAAAGGAATATCCACATCGTACCGAATACCGAAAGAACGAACCCGTCACAAATGTTGTGTGGTTTTTAATAGACACAGTCCATGTTTCTCCCCTACCATCAGTAAACCATCTTATAAAAGGAAAATGATTGCCCTCTTTACATCCTAACCAAAATCCTATCCACTCATAATTAAAATTTAAGTTGACAACATATTAAATTTATATAGTATGTCATAGTTAATTGTATATTAGATTTTATTAAAAATCATTGTATCATTTGTTGTTAGCTTTAAGTGTGCCTTGTTTGGCAATAAATAAATAAATAAATAAATAAAATTTTTACGCTGAGAAATTTACCAGCCGCTGAGCTAAGCTGGTTAGTTCAGCTAGTCATCCAACGATCTCAGCGCTTAGCCGCTGCTCAGCGGCTGAGTGCGCTGGATGCGCCCATTGGCCTTCCGCACACTTGTCCATAACATCAAAACAAAAACCGGTTTTATAGGCAAAGGGTCGCAGGGAAGACAGTTTTTCTTCCATAATTTTCCATCATTTGTTCACCCAAACATTTTCTGGTTTCACCGTCCATTACACTAACACAAACATATTTTCGTTCTCCGCAAAACTACTTCGCTGTGCTATCCCAGCACTACTACATACGCATTACAATCATTACACGAACATGATGGAGAAAAGTGAGTTCCGAGTGTAATATTGAACTCATATTAAAACCGGTTTGAAATTATGAACAAGTCTGCGAAGGGCCATTGATATTATTGCTCTAAGGAAAATGTCACGAGTCCCCATCGATTTGACACTCCGACACGATTTTACGCGGGGTCAAAGGTCACCAAAAGCAAATTTCAAAAATATCTTAGTAATACTCACTTTTATAGAAAAATTATGTGAATAAAGTTTGTAGCTTAGGTAATTTCCTACAAAAAATATTTTATAACTTTTTCTTGTAAGAGTAACCGTTTTTGAGATATTTTGATTTTAGTCCACGGATATTAGACAAAAAAAACACAAAAAAATGAACTAAAAAGTCAAAAAAAAGTTTTAAGTACTAATGTAAGACAGAAACAAGATATGTATAGAAGACATTGTTCTCTTAGTATAGTCAATGTGTGTATAATAAATATATAAGATATTGTCGAACTACTGTAGAAAATATTAACTTCAAATAGTCATTTTGTTGAGTATCACACAACTATCGTATATGTATAATCTGTATTTTTGCAGTCGGGGTAGGTACCGTTTTAATTAGTTATTCTGTAACATTTGTACCCCGACTGCAAAAATACAGATTATACATATACGATAGTTGTGTGATACTCAACAAAATGACTAAGTTTGACAGATTAGGCAAAAGTGGTGCTTGGATCAATTAGTATACAGAGATGTGAGCGAAAATTGCATTGGCTCTCATTGGTCGAGCTTTCCGAGCCGATCTAACTCTTTGAGTGATTTTTTATCATGAGGCTAGTGAATAACTTTACAAGGATCTAAATAGCTAATAGCTAGACCTTCTAACTTCCTTACGCGACTGAGCGCGACATAAGTGTGTCCCTTGGCAAAAAATTTAGAGCCTAGATTACAGCTCTATCTAGCCCAATCAGAAATAAAAATCGAGTGTGACGTAAATTGCGTCTGACGGCCGCCATATTGTTATTTTAAAAATTAATCTCGCCTATGTTACTCGGACTCATTAAACGATTCTAGCGGTACCCCAACCATCTAAATCCGTTCAGGCGATTAAAAGTTATGGCGGGACAAAGAAACATAAAAACATGCATACATGAACCCTGAAAACATTACACTCGTTTTTGGGGCAGTGGTGTTACATAGAGCTTATATAGGGAATTTTCATTTTGCTTCAACAGCACACTAGGCTTAACTATTAAATGTTCATTCATGGTGATCGCGTAATATAAAACGTTTCGAGGAATTTAATTTTATTTAAGCATAAAATTGGCATTTATTTAACACCTATCTATTAAGTGTTATATTTATTTGAAATCGTCTCAATTTCACCTTTCGTTTGATACCTATATTGACCCAATCAGAAAAAAAAACAAAATTGAATGTGACGTAAATAGGGTCTGACGGCCGCCATATTGTTTTTTTTAAAAATTAACCTCAAATGACTGTTATTTACTATTATATACTATTGTTATTTACTACCCTGAAAATATGATCCGATATGATATGATATGATGCGCGTAAAAGTATAATCAAGGCAAATTCCTAATATATACGCAATTCAAAAGCCATTATTTCATATTTTACTCGAAATTTGGTAATATCGTCGAATAAAAATTTCATGCCTGAGGCGATAATCAAGGCAATTTTTTCTTTGTTTGACTGTGATTGGGGACATCACATATATTTATTTTTAATACACATGAAATGTACAAAAATCTGAGATAGGTTCATTTTGCGCCGGGGCTGGGGAGATTTTGCGCATTCTCCTTTCACGTCAATCGGTGCTGTCCGAAAGAATTCGGAGCCAAAAACCGCTATCCACTGGCCTATATGTATGTGTGCGCTATAGCGGGCGCACCAGTCATCGCAGAGCTTCGAAATTGGTCCGTTGGGGTCTTCCCTGATTTTCAAAATTCAAAATGGCCGCCGAAAAATGACTGAAATTCAAAATGTCCACCCAAATATGTATTTGCAAATTGTGTGCCGATGTCAATGAAATTGGGTATCGGGGGGGGGGGGGTTTTCTTCTTCTTCTTTAACGGCTCTACAAGCGGGATCCAGTCCTGGCCTCTCGCAACTGTTCTCTCCACCGGTCCCGGTTCTGAGCCGATGTCATCCAGTTTGGCATCCCTATGCTCTGAGCGTCCTGGTCTACGCCATCCTTCTAGCGGAGGTTGGGTCTCCCTCGCTGTCGCACCCCATAAATCTTACCGCAGAGCAGGCTCATCGAGCCGAGCAGGCTCATCTTCACTCATACGAGCTAGATGTCCTGCCCACCGGAGTCTACCGAGCTTTATTTTCTTCAAAACATCTATGTCGCGATAGCGCTCGTAGGACTCGTCATTGTAGAGTCTCCGGAATCGTCCTTCCTCACATAAGGGGCCAACAATCCTCCGAAGTATTTTCCTCTCGAACACCGCCAAGAGGTTAGAGTGCTTTTTGCTAAGCACCCACGTTTCGGATGCATATGTGAGGACCGGCAAGACCATCGTCTTATATGGGTCATTCTACGATAAGAGGTAATGTGTACGGCATCCATTATAAAATAGCGTTTTTATTGTACATGTTGTCATTTTATCCAATAAATCACAGCATCTTAATGCATTTTAGAAATACCACTATGATTAAATGCACAATTATAGTACATTTTCCTGAAATTCCAAATTAAGTCTGAAAAAGTCTCTACCCTGTCCTGTCCCTTTAACGTTTTTAGTTAAACATGCAGACAGTATATACCTTCTTTGTCGCCGTTGTTAAATTAAAGTTTATTTAGCACAAACTTAAACAAGTATATTTAAGTATTATAAAGGGAAAATACAAAAATATTTGTTTATTTGCAATAATTTTCGAGCTTCTTTTTTGTCCCGCTTTTTTTGTGTATCGAATTTTGGGCCGTCTATGTAAACAGAAGTATTAGATGACCATATTCTAAATGGCGCTCCCGGACGTCTATCAATGTGAAGTTTGTAACACTAAACACAGGAGCCGTTAAATCGCTGTCATTTGTTAGTTGGGGCGACGCGACAGTGTGTGGCAGTGGTTTCGCAAGGTGATTGTGTCCCTCCCCTGGTTAGTCGTATTTATAAAATTAACTTTATTTTTTTGTATTTACTGCCTAAATTCAACAATACTTTAATAGTGGAGGTGTGATATATTATTAAGCCAATATTAAGTTATGTCAGTTAAAAAATTTAAATTTGTCACGAAAACGTCTCTCCCCTGCCGTATTTCCCCTGGAAAGAAACTACCAGGGGAGATACTCACTGACCATGGGAGACAATGTGGATCATAAGATGTTTGTGCAAACTAATTCATATATATGTAGCTAACTTCTAAAGGAGTATGGAGTATTCCATTTCGGAGGTTCAGGTCAACAGATAAATTGGGCACATGGATGTAACTTATACAAAAGAAGAGGCATCAGGTGAAGTAAAGGTTACATGCTATTGTTCTACGTCACACAATTTGTTACATTCACCTCCAGCTATATGAGCTCACTTACAGCCAATTTTGAACAGCTTGGCAGCCGAAGTGGCAATCCTGCACTTTTGGAGCGATGGACCTGTGACACAAGACCGCAACAAATATATGTTTTACTTTCTTGTTACTAATTTGACAGAATTTCCCCCAAACTTAATATGCTTTACTTGGAATTACCATGAAGCCGGACATGGTAAGGGGCTTCTGATGGTATCGGTGCTGTCTGTAAGAGATCAGCAGACCGATTGGTAGGTAGTGGCCGTGACATAGCATCTCTGACCGAATTATCAGATGCTGTCCTAGCGTCAATGGTCTCCTTATTGACGAACAAAATATCCTAGAGAAAGACGCTTTGCTTGTTAGTGCCAAAAAACACATAAAGACTTTCCCTGGTTCTTTGCGTGTCCAGCAGGTGTCATGGAACATTGAGGACCCAAAAAAGTGTCTCTACCCTGCCTGATGTATTTACCCTGGCCTTCTAAAAAGTAACTAAATATGGATAAAGAGACTTGCCCGTACATGAATGTGTACATAAAAGAGACTAAATTCGTATTAAATGTGATTAATCAAAAAACTCCAACTTTTCCCCTTGGCCGAATCCTCTATGGACTCAAAACCTCTTATCGTAGAATGACCCATATAGTAAAAGTTTAGACGTTGTGGTTAGATGCTTGGATTTGAAGAGCCTTGACAGGCTATAGTAGGCTTTCTTGGCTTTTAGCAGTCGTGCGCGTATTTCAGGTTCCATGCTATTGTCGGCTGCTACTATTGACCCAAGGTAGGTAAATGATTTTACCACATCAAACTCGTGTTCCTCTACCTTGATTGTGGGACCAATGTTAGGTGTTCTTGCAGACGAGGCCACCATGTACTTTGTTTTGCTTTCGTTGATGTGCAGTCCTAGATTTCTTGCCGCCCGCTCAATCTGGATGAAAGCTTCTTGTACAGCTGTTGATGTTCTTCCAATGATGTCAATGTCGTCTGCGTAATTGGGTGGACTTGTGGAGAATTGTGCCCCTTGATGTCACGCCCGAATCTCGGATCACTTTCTCCAACGCCAGGTTGAAGAGGAGGCAGGCCAGACCGTCCCCTTGTCGGAGACTCTAATCATCGTAATTCCTACAATAACTCACTTATTTACGACTTCAAGAATGCAAACTATAACAGTATTGGCTGCGAATTATCCCTGGTTGACTGGGAGTATAGGCTGTCAGGAAATGATCTTGACGAAGTAGTATCATGCTTTTATACTATTCTTTTTAACATCATTGACAAATATGTGCCCAGAATTAAAAAAAAAGGGATAAATTATCGAAACCATGGCTGGATAAGGATATTCGTTCGCTTCGAAATCATAGAAATAAATTGTATAATATGATTAGAAATAACCCCAATGTAAATGCGGAACTGAAATTAGCATACACTAGATTAGCCTCTGAATTTAGTCTTAGGTCACGTGCGGCCTATACAACTTACCTCAACTCCATCGGAAATAGCATTATAAATGACCCCAAGAAGTTTTTCGCTTTCGTTAATACAAAACGAAAGACCTTAGGCTATCCTGCAACAATGACAAACGGTAGTAAACACTCTTCGTGCCCCCAAGAGATTTGTGGCATGTTTGCTGATAAGTTCAGCAAAGTTTATTGCCCCAAATCCATTTCATTGCACAATCTTCAAACAAATACACACACTGACACTTCTATTCTTATAAATAATCTCTCCCTGTCTGTTGACGATATAATGTCCGGTTTAAATAATCTCGATATTAATAAAGGTCATGACCCAGACAATCTACCTGCAATTTTCCTGCAGCGCTGCTCAAAAGGGGTCTTGTTTCCCCTCCATCTTATCTTTAATAAATCATTATCGCTAGGAAAGTTTCCTAAAATGTGGAAGAAATCCTACCTCACACCAATTTATAAAGCTTGTGATAAACAATCGGTGGACAACTACAGAGGCATCGCCATCTTATCATCAATCCCTAAACTTTTCGAAAAACTTGTCTACGACAAGATCGCCCCCTTAATCGATCCTCAACTTAACGAACAACAACACGGTTTCAGAAAAGGGCGCTCAACCACTTCTAACCTTAGGAAAGGCGCGCACTGAGGTGATGAGAAATTGACGTGGCGGTGGTGTGGCTAGTGAAATATTTTAATCACACGGAATCAATTGAGGCAGCGCGCATCGAGTTGGAGTGGTCTTTTGCAAGTGGAATGGAACCCATTTGGTTGCCACTAGTCTCCGACAAGTTTAATTTTGAAGTGGCATGCCATTTCACGGCCAACTTAGGTTTTAATTTTTATTTTGGGGAAGACACGTATACGAGGGCATAGGTCGCAATTTTTCTAGAAATTTACAAAATGTGGCCTTGTTCATTCTACAAACAAGTTTAAACTTATTTTCTTCCAGGTGTAAATCACCTTTATAAACATTATAAATGTCGTATTTTGCATTTTCTTGCCACAGTGGATAGACCCAATGAACTTTTGCCTTTATTGTTTTTTTATTGTTAAGGTTAATAATTTGCACACATGCAACAGCATCTGCATCGTCCGACGACCACATTTTGATTGAAAATATCATGTGGTAAATCGATGTAGCGAAGTGGTACCTACCACTTCGGCGCGCATTAAACCACTTCGATGCCATTCCTCTGGCACACCTCTTGCAACTTAATCACCAGGCCAAAGCCACTTCACCGTCACTCCACTTCAGTGCGCGCCTTGGCTTATGGTTCTAATCTCCGAAGTGCTTTGTGGGATGGAGAACGGTTATCAAATTGATGCAGTTTATACCGACTTCAGCAAAGCTTTTGACCAAGTTGACCACAATACCCTAATTTCAAAGCTATCAAAATTTGGAATTTCAGGACTCCCGCTGGAATGGATAAAATCATATCTTGACGGAAGATCACAGGTTATCAGAATCCAAGGATTTCTATCTAGGGAAATTGACGTAACTTCCGGCGTTCCTCAAGGTAGCACTACGATAATATTACTGCAAGGGCCAATAAGCTTCTTGGCTTTATAAAGAGAAGGGCTAAAGAGTTCGGTAATGTATGGGTTACAAAAACACTATTTTGTTCCTTAGTCCGCCCAATCCTGGAATATGCTTGTCCAATCTGGGACCCCATATTTGAGGTTAACAGAAACAGGATTGAATCTGTTCAAAAGAAATTTCTCCTTTTCGCGCTGAGACATCTGCACGATCCACCTACCACCTTACGAGGACCGGCTCAAAATTATGGATCTCATGACACTGTCGGGGAGAAGAAAAATGCTTATTTCATGCCTTACCCTAGACATTATAAATGATAACCTTAAAGTACAATTTCTATCAGGTATGATCAAATTCAGTGATGATGTTCGACATACAAGACATACGAAGCTACTTAAGGAGTACCCGCATCGCACTGAATATGCAAAGAACGAGCCCGTCAACAGATGCTGTATGGTCTTCAATAGCCATGGATCATGTTTTTTACCTTCAATTGATAAAATATCCTTTAAAAAAAAATTAGATCCCTACTAATAGCATGAATCCTTCCTACTTACAATTATTATTTTTTTTTAAGCGTCAGTGTCATAATTTATAAGACTGAATAGTAAGATAAGTCACTATGTAATGTAATTTAAGTTAGCCTTGTTTGGCTTATAAATAAATAAATAAATAAATAAATAAGTCCATTATAGATGTTGATTGGTCTGGACAGTGTTCCGGATACCTTTACTTGGCTTGTCACATTGGTCATGGTCAACCTACATAGTCTTGTCAGCTTGTTGGGAATGCCGAATTCTCTCATGGCTTTGTACAGTTCTACTCTGGCTATGCTATCATAGGCGGCTTTAAAGTCTATGAAGAGGTGTTGGATTGAGTTTTGAAACTCTAGACATTTTTCCATAGCCTGCCTCAAAGTGAAAATCTGATCGGTTGTTGATTTTCCTGGGCTGAAGCCACACTGGTATTGGCCTACGATATTTCTAGCGTATGGGGCCATCCTGTTTTGTAGGATGGCGGAGAATATCTTATACGCGGTACTCAACAACGTTATACCACGATAATTGCTGCACGTTGTGATATATTCTTTTTTATGTACCGGGCAGAGGATGCCTTTTCTTCAGTCCTCTGGCATTGCTTCCTCCCATACTTGCACAATTAATTCATGAATCGCTTGGTGTAATGTAGGCCCTCCATATTTAACCAGCTCCGCAGGGATGCCGCCTGCACCCGAGGCCTTGTTGTTTTTGAGCCGGGTGATGGCACTGCTAACTTCTGCTAAGCTTGGTGGTGACAGCATAGCATTATCGTCAAATATTGGTGGAGCCTCCAAATCCTCAGTTAGCTCGCCATTTAGCAATTCATGAAAGTGCTCTTCCCATCGCTCCAAGATGCCTTGAGAATCGGTGATCAGATTCCCTTCTTTGTCCTTGCAGTATGTGCAACGTGGTATGAATTGCGTCATACCGCGTACTCTTCGGTAAAACTCCCGCGCCTGGTGCGGCCGTCGCCCTCTGTACTGTTCTAGTTCACAAAAGAGATTTTTCTCCCAGGCTTCCTTTTTTCGTTTGTGAATTCTCTTTTCTTCTTTTCTGAGCTCTTTATATTTCTCTTCGCGTGCTCGTGTTCTCTGAGACTGCTGCATTGCTCAGTACGCAGCATTCTTACGTTCGGTTGCCAGTTTGCATTCATTATCGAACCAGTCGTTCCGATCTCTACGACTTCTGCCTAAGATGGAATCAGCAGTACTAATGACAGTATTTTTAAGGCGGGTCCAGCTCTCGTCGACGCCCGGCATCTCATCCCCAGGACTTGCTCTTCTGAGCGCGAGTTCTAACGCCTGACCGTAGCTGTTTCTGGCCATTTCGTTGCGTAGTTCAGCTGTGTTGATTCGAGCCTGATCAGCGGATACAAAGCTTTTCAGCGTTGTAATGCGCTCTCGGAGTACCATACCAACAAGATAGTGATCCGAGTCGAACTTGGCACCTCGGTACGTTCGTACCGTCATCACACCCGAAAGGTGGCGGCGGTCTATCAACACATGGTCTATTTGATTGCGAGTCGCTCCATCCAGAGATATCCAGGTGACTTTATGGATATCTTTACGCGCAAATCTGGTACTTGCAACGACCAAGTTCTTACTTGCTGCCATCTCTATAACTCGCTGTCCATTGCCAATAGTGTTCTCATGCAAGCTGTGGGTGCCGACATATTGCCTGTAAACGGGCTCCCGGCCTACTTTGGCCTCCCAGTATGATTTTTACATCATATCTGGGGCAGGCATTAAGTTCCCGTTCTACTACTTCAAAGAATTCTTCTTTTTCATCGTCCGGGGACTCTTCTGTAGGTGCATGAACGTTTATGAGGTTGATGTTCTTAAATTTGCCTCGCACACGAAGGGTACATAGTCTTTCGTTTATTGCTTTAAAGCCGATAATGGTAGGCTTCATCCTTTTGCTGACCATAAAACCTACCCCGAGCACATGGTGTTTCGTATGACAGCTATAATATACGTCATAATCAGGTTTTTGCAAAACACCATTCCCTGTCCATCGCATCTCCTGAATGGCGGTAATGTCAGCTTTATATGTTAACAGGGTATCGGCCAGATGTTGTGCAGCTCGATGAGAAAATTCTTAAACATTTTGCCTTTTTCGTTGCCGTGGTCGTCGTCTTTTTTTCCAGTATCCGAGGCATGTTGCTCGTTCCGTAATAATGTTTTTTCCGGGTGAGGTTATTAGCCTCACGCCAACCTTACTTGGAAAAGACTAGCCCGATCATGTTAGCCTATCCTCTCTCATAGGATAGTTACCAGTGGCCACCGCTAGGAGGTTATGATCGCACTTCCATCAGTCCGGAATAGTTACGGCACGTGCATTTTATGCTACATGTTATTCCCCCTATTCCGCTGATGACTGACCACGGGTTTTTAATGTCACTAATAACGAATTTGTGGTCAAAACTTATAAATTCAAAATGGCCGCGCCAATATGGACGACGAATTTGCCAATTGTGTTCCGATTCCAATGAAAATCGGTATCTCGGGTTTTTTGAGGTAGCAAATAACGATTGTTTGATAAGAACTTATAAATTCAAAATGGCCGCGCCAATATGGCTGAGGAATTTGCCAATTGTATTCCGATTCCAACGAAAATCGGTACCTGGGGTTTTTTGAGGTAGGAAATAACGAATGTTTAAACAAAACTTATAAATTCAAAATGGCCCCGCCAATATGGCCGGCGAATTTGCCAATTATGTTCCGATTCCAATGAAAGCGGATATCCAGGGGTTTTTAAGGTTGCAAATAACGAATTTATGATCAAAACTTACAAATTTAAAATTTCGGGACTAATCTGGGGTGGGATTACAGAAGTCGTTTCAACTCATTTGTTACGAGTTTTAAATGAAAAAATTCAATGGAAAACTCGAAACAAATGACTTGAAACAACTTGTGCAATGCCACCCCTGGGGACGAGTTTTGCCAAATAAGTGTCATTTCCGTTTGTTTGTAGGTTGTTCAAGAGTCATTTCACCAGTTTGTAGGTTGTTCAAGAGTTGGGAAATCGACAAATCTTACCATCTTAGCTCCAAATGGAAGAACATTGATCTCAGTGTATCCTGGCCATTTCCTCTATTGTCGTGAAGTTTGCCACATTCTTGAATGTAGGAAATTTCTTAAATTTCCCCTAACCAGTATAGAAACACTAAAAACGGTAGAAACAGTAGAAATAGGTTTTCAAATTAATATGAAGAACATCTCGATATAATTCAATAAAAAAACGCTGTACGGGACTGTTCTACCGGTCAGAGGTTGAAGGATGTCATCTATCGCATCCAAAAAGGTTCGATTGGTAAGAACAAAACCTGTAGGAAGCTGTGTTCGGGACGAACACTAAGTTAGAAGGGGGCAGTGTAACGGCTAACCGAAAAGAGAAAGTTAAAATTCCAATTCACCGAGAAGTTTCATGTTCAGAGGCACGCACTTGATTGAATACATACATAACGCAGCGTGACATCTAAATTTAATACGTTGTTTTAACTGACCCGCCAAGAAAAGGAGGGAGGAACACATGTGTGCAAGAATTACAATATTTTTTATAGGTAATTCTAAATTTCTGTATGGTATCCAAAATCATTTTTTCCTTATTTTTTGTTGTTTTCTTTATACTTTTTTCATACCGCGGACAGTGCACACATAAACATTTTTTATTTAAAGGCGTTGCAACGCACGCGGGTTTTTTACTAGTATCAAATAAAAGAACACACAATTACTGAAGAAACAAGCCTAACTATGTTGCTCTACGATAAGCGGTATAGGAGTTATTAAAGTTTAAGTGAACAAGTTGTGCCAAACGTTTCTTCGTAAACAACGGATTAGAATCTCACTCTGAAACACCCTGTATAATAATTTGAATAAATTCATGAATATGTAATTTAATTCATTATTTTGAAGATACATATGACATATACAGTCGGTGTCACCGAATTTTCACAGGAGAAATTGGAAAGAAATTTATTAGCCTAAAATTTCCATTAATTTAAATTAAGTTGTATTTTACACATTCTTCATTATTAAAGGTAGATAACTTAACGAAAACAACAGAATAATAGAATTAATGAAAGCTTTGTACAACAATTCCAAATGCAGAGTTCTGCAAAATGGAAAATTAGCCGCACAGCTTTGAGATGAACTCAGGAGTACGACAAGGATGTTTACTTTCGCCATTACTCGAGCGCTCTAGATAGCAGAACAGGTGGGATACAATGGGGATTGCTAGACCGCCTTAAGGATCTCGACTACGCAGATGATATCTGTTTGCTGGCCGACAGACACCAGTAGCTCAAAAACAAGTTGAGCAATTTGACAACAGAAAGCAGTTCAGCAGGCTTATAGTTGGTATTTTTTGCATTTTAAAATTATAATCATGTGTTGTGGCACATAGTGTCCAGAGGCTCTGAAATATTCCCAAGTCCCATTAAATTTACCTATCCAAACCGCGACATAAACCATTGAAGTTGTGCGGTCTTCAACAAACTATCCTCCTCACCTAATTCCACATTCTCATCCGGATCTACACAGTAATTAACGAGTTTCCAACATGGATCCACTGGTAAAACAACAAAGTCATCTAGTGAAAACAATCAAGAAGGTGGCAACTCAACTTAGTAAGGATTCTTCCGCAAGGAAAACAAGGGAATATGGCGAGGCGTTATATATCCAAATAATCAGCTTTTAGCTGAAATAGGATAACCGATTTCCTTTCCCACAAAAACCCCATCCAAACAATATAACCAACTTCTTTTCCCACATAAATTCCACTCGAATCATATTTCCTAGCCAACAACATTTGTTGAGTCAACATTTCCCACACATTTTCCTTCATGTGATCTTCAATCACTAGATAGACTAAGTTCTAAGAAATCTGTTACAAATCTGCTGATCTTACATTTAATAGATAGGTACAAGGTACCTTAGCATAAGAAAGTTAGATTAAAGTTAGTCAGTTCTGATTTAACCGCGGAATTAACCGTTTGTCGTTTATGTAAAATTTTAACAAAGATCAAAATTGAATATTTTAATTTAAAATCAATTGACTTTTCTTTATAAAATAACTGGCACGGCTACAATCATTAAACAGTACCTGGGAACAAATCGAAATCCTCAACTCCCAAATAGAAGCTCTGAGAGATCAGCATCCCGAACATAAGTACTTCACTGAGAATTACTATGGTCAAATCGAAGCACTCTACGAGCAAACAAGGGAACATGCAGAAGCAGTCATTCGAAAAGCCATCGAGAGAAAAAAGAACTCGGATGAAATTGCAAATCAACTACGCCTAATAAAAAGGCAAACAGCGATAATTGAAACACTAAATCGCAACATAGGAACTGTTCAAGAGGGACTCCAACTGCAACAATCATCTATTCACTATAAACAGAAAATAAAACTGCTAAATGACTACTGGGAAATGATACTGCATAAACATGCAGAAATAATGACTGCAGAGAAATTTAAGGATGACTATTTTGAGAAGGAAATGTTTGCTACAACAGAGGACTTATATCAAACTACCATTATCAACCTCCAAGAAAAGTTGGAAGAATTCTCACTGACAACTGCACATCCAGTCTCAGGTCAACCACAGCCAAGTAATAAAGCGGTAATGGACAACAATTCAGCAGTAAAGCTACATGGTATTGATATCCCAAATTTTACCGGTGATTACCTAAAATGGCCATCATTCAGAAGTCTATTCATGGTACTAATCCACAAGAACGAGCGAATTACAAAGGCTGAGAAGTTGTTTTATTTGCACTCTATACAAAGAAAATAGATTGTCGACAGTACAAAGGGCTTTCCCTGAGCTCTAGTCTTCCACATAAAAAAAAAATCCAGAGAACTCGCATTAGCAAGATTACTCCAAATGGAACGAAAGTTTAAAACGAACAAGGCATTCGAAATCATGGATAAGGAGTTTATGAAAAATACCTGCAGCTCGGACACATGATTCCAGTAACTGATCAAATAGATACAGCTTACTACTTACCTCATCATGCAGTAATGAATGAAGACAGCACAACGACGAAACTAGGGTCGCATTTGACGGTACAGCAAAACGTCAAAATCAGGAAAGCTTAAACGAGATTCTGTTAACTGGCCCACAAATACAACAAACGTTAATCTCAGTTCTAATCAGATGGCGAAAACATAAAGTAGTATTTACGTCAGATATTGAAAAATGTACCGTCAAATAAAGATTGACGTCAGAGATCAAAATTATCAGCGTGTTCTGTGGCGAAATTCTCCAGACGAACCCATCAAGGAATTCAATTTAACAGCTGTTACCTATGGGACTGCAAGCGCACCATTCTTGGCAATTGGAACACTTCAACAATTAGCCAATGATACATCAATAGACTTTCCGTTAGCTGAAGGGGTAATCATGAGAGATACATACGTAAGTGGATGACATTGTATCAGGAGGAGACTTCATAGATTAATCAGTTCACAAGTAATCACCTCGCTCAAAAAAGGGGGATTTAATTTGAGAAAATGGAATAGCTACCATGGCAACTGAGAGAAGTTGCTCCAGAGTTCGACTTGGAGAAAGATCGATAAAGGCACTTGGAGTGCATTGGAGTCCATCTACCGAACTCTTCAAATTAAAGGTCAACACGAAAGACAATAGACCACCCCTAAGCAAGCGTGAATTATTGTCAGAGGCTGCCAAAATCTTCGACCCAATATGACTACTAGCACCAATTACAATAAGCATTAAACTACTTTTCCAAGAACTGTGGACGGAAGGACTAGATTGGGGCGAAGCGCTACCTCAGGAAGTCAGTTTAAAATGGGAAAAAATTCAGGCGGAACTCCCCTGCTTAATGCAAATCCACGTACCACGATGGATTGGGTATTCAAGAGAAGCGCACCACTACGAACCACACGGGTTTTCAGACGCTTCAGAGAAGGGATATAGTGCTGCCACGGCTAGAATTGTGTGGAGCAACTCTGCTTGCCAAATTATTACGGGAAACCATAGTCAGCCTAGAAATTCAAGATCTGCCATATTATGCCTGGACAGATTCAAAGATTGTGGATTTGCCAGGACCCACATAAATGGAAAACCTTTGTCGGCAATCGAGTGTCAGAGATTCAATCAGCAACTAGCAAGGAATTATGGCGTTATGTAAGATCATCTGAAAACCCAGCTGACATAGCATCAAGAGGGTTATCTCCATCTAAATTAAAAGCAAACACGTTGTGGTGAGAAGGTCCACAGTGGCTTAGTGACGATCAAGTTATATATCCAGCAAGTGAAATAGAGGAAACAGAATTAGAACAGAAAAAGGCTGTAATCAATACTGTAACATTGGAAGATACAGGAAACAGGATTGAATCCTTGCTACAAAATTATTCATCATTGAGAAAACTACTGCGGATTATACCATATTGTAAACGATTTATAACCAATTCCAAGAAGACTGGCAACGCACGCATGACTGGTCCTCTCACTGTTGAAGAAGTTGAAAACGCATTACTCCCAATAATCCAAATAACTCAGAAAGAGCATTTGAAAGAGGAACTCGAGAAGCTGAGAAAGGGACAAGAATTATCAAAGTCAAGCCGACTGACTACACTAAACTTGGTGGCGGGTTAGACAACTCAACCTTAGACTACGAACAAAAACATCTCGTTATAATTCCTCACAAGGGTGAATTAGCCACACTCATCATAGACGAAGCTCATCAGAAGTCACTCCACGGAGGAAATAACTTAACGCTGGAAATAATTCGTCAACGCTATTGGATATTAAATGGATTAAAGGCAGTGAAGGGTCACATTCACAAATGTATTAAATGTCATCGATACAAAAAGCAGATGTCACAGCAATTAATGTGTATGTTGCCGAAACCTAGAGTTACTCCGAGTCGACCATTTACGCATACTTGCATGGACAATGCCGGTCCCTTTGATTTACTGGCCACCACGGGCAGAGGCAGTCGAACTCACAAGGGATATATCGCAATTTTTATATGCCTCATCACCAAGGCCTTGCACGTCGAAGTAGTAACGGAGCTCACATCTAAGGCATTCGTTGCAGCATTTAAAAGGTTAATCAACCGCAGAGGACCTATTGCACACGTATATAGTGACAATGCTACAAACTTTGTTGGCGCTAGTCGAATAATTAGCGATCTTCACCGACAAGGTTCCTATAGAGCAGAAGTCAGTGAAGCCTTAAGAGAAAATGGAACACAGTGGCACTTCATCCCACCATCATCCCCACACTTCGGAGGATTGTGGGAGGCAGGAGTGAAATCAATCAAACATCATATGCGGAGAGCGATTGGTGAAACAAGATTGACTTATGAAGAGATGGCTACATTAATGACACAAATAGAAGCATGTCTGAATTCCCGCCCTCTATGTCCGTTATCGGAAGGTCCAGACAATCTGGATGTGTTACCTCCTGGACATTTTCTGACTGGTGCGCCTATATTATCGCTACCAGATCGAAACCATTTAGAACCCAATTCCAATCTACTAAAGCGATGGGATCGACTGGACAGGATGTATCAGGAAATCTGGAAAAAATGTCCATGGAATACATTGGGAGGCTACAATGTCGACCTAAGTGGAACCAGAAACAGGATAATTTAAAAATAGGTAATCTTGTTTTAATCAAGGATGATAACGTACCACCTGCTAGATGGGCTCTTGGAAGGGTAGTTCCAACACATACCAAAATGGGAGAGTTAAAAAGACCGGTAGTCAAATTATCCTTACTACCAGTAGTTAGTAGCAACAATCACAAAGAGCCAGGCACATTAGCCAACATCATGGGTGAAGATATGAAAGACTGTGGAGAGGAATTATCGTCAACACCCACACAAGCGAAGGCAAATGTCCGAACCCATAAGAACCGCAAAAGAGCACACAAGTCAATCAAAGGATGCAAAAATAAGCAGGCAAGATCCCAAACCATCCCCTTCTCAGCACGCATATAGACCAAATCTATTGGGCTATTTATTCCTCATTACAACTTTCTTCGTTATAGTATCGGCTGAGAATCGTATACGGTAACCACACTCAAGAATAGGGAAGGTATCTACTTTGACGACATCGCAGAAGTGCAACTGTATTTTAGTGAGTGGAATCTTCTAGTTTATCACAACCTATCAACATACTGGAAGGAATATTACGACATCAAAAAATCCATTAGAAGATTAAGCACTCTGTGCGAGGAAGAAATTCGGCTATCAAGAGAATTATGTGTTGCTACCTCTCAATAATTTAAACACCAACTAATTGACGCTGAGAACATCAATAAACTCCTGTATCAACAAAATGAGGATATACACATCCGTAGCAAGAAAGCACCTCTTGAAATCGTGTAACCATTGCCAATAAACTATTCGGCATTATTCTTTACCAGGATTTTGCAGATCAATATGAACAACAAATCCAGGAAGTCAGGGACAATGACAATTTTGAAAGGCAACTGTTGAAAAATCAGACGTCAATAATCGAGAGCACAATAAATATAATGAAAAGAAATCATGATACTGTTCAACATCAAATTATGATGATTGAGAGTCAAATTCAAGCAATTACGATGCAACTCAATTATTCACAATATGAGGTCATGGCTCATCAAACATTTAATTCAGCAGCGCTTTTAATAACACTAAGTCTGATGACATTACAAAATATCCAAAGGGGAATATTATCACTTGTGACGGACGTAAAACATGGGAAAATCAACACATTATTATTAACACCGACTCAACTTAGTGATCAACTAAAAATAATTCGGGAACATCTGCCACCCAATGCCCAGCTACCTGGGACTAGAGGTTCAAGGGACCTACTAAACTTATACAGTACCATGCACGTAAACACAAGAATCACGGAAAATAATATTTTGTTTGACATCCGTATTCCACTGCTGAATACAGAATCCTATACCCTGTATGAGCTCATACCGATTCCTGCCACTGTTAACGACAAATACATCTATGTGAATCCATCTAGCAAATACCTAGCCGTGAGCCATCGACGAGACAGATTCACTCCTATAAGGGAGGAAGATATTAGAAAGTGTGAATTTTTGTCACCTGAAAAAATGATGTGCTATCTAAAGCATCCAGTGTTCACGCTGAGATCAAATGAAAGCCACTGCGAAATGGAGTTGCTAAACAATGAAAGTAAAATATCACCATTTTGCAGATTAAAAACTACACAAGCAGAAAATCAGCGGAAACGGCTACATAATTCAAATGCATGGCTATTCATATTAAGGGAAGAGTTACACGTTCAACTTACTTGTGGAATTACACTGCATACGCTCTCATTAACGGGAAATGACATAATTAATATTTTTGGCGAATGTATCATCAATCACCAAACCTTATACATCAGGTCAAATAATAGACAAAATAAGATGCAGGCATCACTACTCCCAGAAAATGCGGCTTTAATCAATCACATCTAGTTGAGCACTAATCTTACCAACAATTCGGCATTTTCCATGATTCCCCAGCTTGTTCAAGAAGCTGACAGCGCCGACGTAGCAGGATTAGAGAATGCGCTTAAAAATCAGCAACAACTTCTAGATAACATTCCAACTGTCAACATCCATGACCTACACCACTACGGCAGCACCTATATCATCATATGCATCGTTATCGGAATCATTATTTTTGCACGTTGCAACAACAAGTCAAGTTCCTAGGAGTCTCCACAAGGCCAACACCATCACCCAGGCGATGTCCCCGTAGGTCGCGGCCCAGTCTCGAGCTACCACTAGGGATTGTATACCGGTTTACCGATTTACCGGTTAACCGATAAATTGACAAAAAAAAACGTTCGGTAAACTTACCGGTAAATTTTTGAAATTTACCGGTAATTTGGTAAAAGAAAAATCCATTTAAAATGGCCAAAGTGACATTGAAAATAAAAAAAAATGGTAAGTATAAGCAACAATATACCTAATTATTAATTTCATGTGTGATATTTTTTGTTTAATTATAATTTAAACTTTCTAGGGTTTTAAAACCGCTGTACATAAATCGTACAGAAAGCGATAGTTAGCATATGTGGGCGCTTTCAAAAATTCAGCCGATTGCAGCAGGCGGAGCAGTCAACTGTTCAAATATTCAGCTGATGTTAAAATTTTTAAGCAATCAGAACAAGCTGAATTTTTGAAAGCACCGATTTGTGTTCTGCAGCTTTGTGAGTTTCAAGTCTTTTAAAAAGTTTAAAATCTTTATAATCAAGGTTTTTCTTAAAGAGTAAGTAAATATCTCTTTTTAACCTACTTCAAAAAGAGGAGGTTATCAATTCGACGCGTAGCTATGTTTTTTTTTGGTCCTGTTCACGCATAACTTTGTAACGCAATACCTTTTTTGCTTTTTTCTTTTTTTGCTTGAAAGGGTAGTTTCCCACGGTGGTCCCATGCAATTTTTTTAAATTCTGATAAAGGAGTTCGAAGGTAGGCTTAAAAAACTGGTAAATTTAGTACACCTTGAACAGATAGAATATTTTCAAAGGTATCACAAAAGTCTTTATTGTCACCAAATACTTAATAGGGACTTGGCATAGCGTCTACGTAAAAGTCTACCGAACTAATTATTGCGGGTTCAAACCCCGGGTCGGACGGTGCGACTTTTTTTCTTTTTTTCTCTTCTAAATTCATTGATTGGATTAATGTTGTAAAGAATTATTACAAACTCTTCGGTAAGGAATTTCATGCATATTCATGTAGACTGTAAGAGTATTCCTTTGAATTGGAAAACTATTTAACTGAATTTCTGAAAGGACTTATTTAGCCATCTCATGGTAACACTCTCTCGTAGCGCAGCAAGTTAAGTAACTACCTCTCGTCCTGGGGACCCGAGTTCGATTCTTCGGACTGTTGCATTTTTTTTCAATCGACTTTATATTCTCACAATAAATATTGTTTTCTAATTTCCTTCGCGGAATTTTGTTTCATATTAAATAAGTTTTTTTTAAAATTACTCCGAAAATGCGCAAATACATTACTGCAAAAACTATTTAGCTACTGCATCGATTCTTATCGACGGTGGCACGTCATACTTATCGTAATAAATAATTTTGTTTTAAATTGCCCCCGAAAAAAATGAACGGACTAAAAAATACGAAATAAAATAAATTTTTAAAAACCAACTTCAAAAAAAAAACCAATACCGTGATGCACAAAAAAGGATAAAATAATTGTTGCTAGTTCTTTACAATACTAATCCAATCAGAATGGATTTAGAAAGAAGAATCACTTCGCAGTGAAAAGACTAATTAATATAATTAACCAACCAAAATACATTTTTAAGCTTCGAATTGAAAAAAGCATTAATATATAGCATAAAGGAGAGAAGGACTATTTATTCAGACGTATTACACTATTTGACAGACCCTAATTGGGTTTTGTCAAGTCAAGAAAATCATGACATTTTTAACAGTAAAGCAACAATAATTAAAAGCATTGTTGAAATACTTTCGATTATTGTTGATAGTAATCAGAGTAATTTAAATGATTCTGATTTAGATTCGAATTCAAAGCCAGATAACGAAAATATTGATACTCCTACAACTAATATCGAATTATCAATGAAGCAGAAACTCTATGACCTTATCAAACAAAAAACAGAACCTCACAAGTAAAAAATACGAAAGATTGGAAACAAATAGTAAAAAAAGAACTAGAGTATTTTCACCAAGAAAAAGTACGGGGGAAGTATATTCAAATTGTATTTGATTATTTAATTACCATTCGTCCAACAAGCGTTGAATCAGAGAGGGTATTCTCGGGAGCTGGATTGTTTTGTACAAAAATAAGATCAAAATTAGGAGATAAGACTTTAAATAATTTAAGTTTCTTGAGAAGTTATTTTTTAAAATATGCTAATCAATAAAATGGTATTAGGTACTATATATTACTTCTCTTGTATTTTTTTCTGTATTATTTTAGTTCTGTGTCTATTATTATTATAATTTGTTTGGAATAACACTTTAATTTTTAAAAATTTTATGTTCTATATCTTTGAAATAAAAAATGTGAAATGGAAATCAAAATGACTTATATCTTTTTATTTTCTTAATTTTAATTTTTAGCAAAAAAATTTACCGGAATTTACCGGTTAACCGGTATTTTAATTTTCATTTATCGAATTACCGGTAAATGAAAAAGGCGGTAAATTTACAATCCCTAGCTACCACAAATTAATTTGGAGGCAGAAGATGTTCAACCCACATATAAAAAATTTATTTAATGGACATAAGGCACACAGCGGAAGTCACACATGACGAAAATATTTAACTTGCATTAAATCAATGCACTGCACCTGTAAGTGCATTAACATTAAAGATTTGTCTAATCAGCAGTTTATTCACCTGGGCATAATCGGGTGAATAAACTTAAATGCGTCATGTGTGGCGATGCGCAATCAATTTGTGTAATTCATATTAATATTTGTCCACTCATCACTTTTAGGAATACATTTAATTATTGTCAATACGTATGTTTTCTTTATTCTTATTAATCGAAAATTATTGTTAAGTATGCACTTTTTTGATTGCTATATAATTGGTTAGATTATAAGAAATTTTGTTGGAGTTTCAATAAAACCGTGAATCTAACCACATCGAGTTTACCTTCGGTTCCTATACATTTTACATTTGCCAGATCTTAATGTGAATTTATCTTTAAAAACCAGCAATGATACAACTTCGAAAAGACTAGGCGTCCACTGGAATTTAAAACGGGATGCTATTATCTACACGGTGAAGACACTGGGTAACAACCGCGTGACTAAACGAGTTATTTTCTCGGAGATAGCTAAAATATTTGATCCTTTGGGAATACTTAATCCGGTAATAGTTACAGTGAAATTATTAATGCAAGAGCTGTGGAAACTCAAAATAAATTTGGACGAGTCATTACCTGCGGACCTCCACACTAGGTGGGAAGTTTTTGCTAACCAGCTACCGGATCTTAATGATATATCGTTTGACCGAAAAATGTTGTTAGAAAAATGTAATGATATACAATTGCATGGCTTCTGTGACGCTAGTGAAAAAGCATATGGAGCATGTGTTTATTTACGCAGTACTAATGCGGCTGGACATATCCGAATACAACTATATTGCGCAAAATCAAGAGTAGTATCAACATTAGCCGTGTGTTCTTCTGGACAGACTCTATGATCGCTTTATATTGGATAAACACTTTTCCTCATTTGTTAAAAACTTTTGCAGCCAATCGTGTTACCGAGATACAATCATATACAAATAATTCGGATTGGAGACATGTTAGTTCACACGAAAACCCTGCTGACCTGTTAACCAGAGGGATGTTACTTGAGGAATTTAAATGCGCCACCCTGTGCGATGAAGGGCCTAGATGGCTAACCGGAGGAGAGACGTTTTGGCCAACCCAACCATTGATCAAGCCTAAGGAACTACCAGAAATACGAAAATCTATTTTCTTGATTGCCAGCTTTGCAGATGACGACATGCTAAAAAGATATTCTTCTTATTTGCGTTTACAGCGCATATTTGCCATATGTTTACGGGTGAGACCTTCTAATCGCGGAACCGGACTCGTAACAGCAGAAGAACTCGAAGTTTCATCGATTAGAATTCTTAAACTAACTCAGAGAACAGAGTTCGCTCCCTACTACAAATCGTTGATTAACAAAAAGAAATTGTCTACGAAAAGCAAACTATTGCCTCTTAATCCCTTCATTGATAAAGATGTATTAATACGTGTGGGCGGCCGATTGAGTCATTCTTCATATTCTTATCAACAAAAGCATCCTATTATCGTGCCAAAGTCGCATCATATTACACAACTTTTAATCAAAAAGGAGCATCTTGAGAATTTACATGGAGGTATACAATCAACTCTATATTCAATGAGACAGAAATATTGGCCCATAGACGGAAGAAACCAAGTTCGCAAGGTTATTCGTAACTGCGTACCGTCCGGCGGACCGTCCAGAGCAAGACCTCTACCAGTCAACTATGTGATGAGCGATCTACCGAGTGCGAGAACTATTGTTACTAGGCCTTTTACCAATGTGTAGGTATAGATTATTGTGTGCTATTTTTTATTAAAGAAAAGAAGCTGAGAAATAGAAACAAAATCAAGGTATACGTCTCCGTATTTATATAGCTGCTCTCAAACGTTTTATATCTCGAAGAGGAAAATGCTCATTCATACAATCTGATAATGGTACCAATTTCGTGGGAGCTAGAAACGAATTTCAAGACATCCTCTCCTCTAAAACCCATAATGAAAAAGTACATAATTATTTAGCGCCCCAGGGTATCGTTTGGCGTTTTAACCCTCCCAGATCTCCACATTTTGGCGGCATTTGGGAGGCCGCCGTTAAGTCATTTAAGCATCACTTGAAACGTTTAGTAGGGGTGGAACACTTTACATGGGAACAATTCAACACCTTAGTTGTGAAAATAGAAGCTGTACTTAATTCGAGACCGTTGACTCCCTTTCTTCAGATCCTAACGACCTTAATGTACTAACTCCTTCATACTTCTTAATTGGTGATTCTCTGTCGAGTTTGCCCGAAAAAGATCTTTCAGATGTGTCAACTAACCGCTTTTCCAAGTGGCAGCACATACAAAAGGTTAAGCAAGACTTCTGGATCGGATGGCATAAGGAGTAAAACGAATTAATCATATATCAAGAATGGTACTATCGTCATATCATATCAAGAATGGTACTATCGTCATGCTACGAGATGAAAATCTACCCCCTTTATAATGGCGCCTAGGCAGAGTCATCGAAACCTTTCCCTGTCAAGACGGAATCATCAGGACCGTGCGCTTGAACACCAAAACGGGCGAAGTAATCCGATGCGTAAAGAAGCTGGCCCCTTTGTCTATACATGTCAATCCGAACAATTAAGGAAAGCTAAAAATTATTTCTTTGTAAACTTGTTAATTTATGCTTTATCTTATGTTTGTATTGGATCACTTTTATTATTAGTTGTATTGCAATTCTGTTTAAATAGGTACTCTATGTTACTATACTGTTATATTAAGTACTGTATAAAATTGTAACTTTCTCATCGAATATCTCTCAGCCGGGGGAGTATGTTCAAACCCACCACAAGATTCGTGGAGTAGTTTAATTGACTTGTTACTTAAGCTTTAGGCTAATCTAGTGAGCTACACTCTTATAAATTAAAATGTGACTTTTGTCGGAAAAAATTAGTATAAAGGAAACAGAAGCAGTCGAATTTACCGAAAAATAGGAAAAATCTAAAGCAAAATAAAAAAGACGAAAAAGGGCAATTTTTGTAAAAGGAATTTGAGAAACTAAAATAAAACATAAATAAATTAACATTTGAGTAATTATTCCAGTCTTATAGAAAATTTAAGGTTGAAAATCTACCAAGAGAGTGTACAATAATGCTTGTAAATGTTATAATGTTTGTAAATAAGTTTCCATAAACTTAAATTTTTTTTGAACTTATCACATGAAATGAATAGAGTCCAAATTTTAGCTCAGAATATGGATTTGTTAATTAATAATTGGCCAAAATGCAAAAAGATAAATATCTCGAGTTCACATTAACAAAAATGAACTTTCTTTTCTTTTCTTTAAAGCGGGAGGCACATAGCACATGTCTTCCGCTCTCCGTGTTCCGTTTCCTGTCAAAGGTGATTACAATGTTTAAGTACTGTTTGACCAGATAAACAAAAAAAGAACGGAACGATAAAAACTCGGAAAAGGAGAAGATAAACAAATTTCAACTTTTGAACGGATTGACGGAAACGTTACCCACTTTTTTGTAGATTGAGTAAATAGAAATCTCAAAAGCACTCACTTTTAAATAAAATCAAGGATGCCATGGAAACGGAGGCTTGTGGTTAACATCAAAATAAATAACGGAACCCGGAAAGACCAAGAGACAGAACGGATAATTGTGGCTAACATAAAAATAAATAACGGAACTCGGCGAGACGGAAAACGGATAGACGGCACTCGGAACACGTATGCTATGTGGCCCACGCTTAAATTAAAGGTCCCAAAATTCTCTACCAGATCTGATAAAACATTTTAAATTTTTTTTCAAAATGGCCGCAAACGCAATTGTTGTTTTTTGCGTTATAAACAAATGTAAGCCCCTTTTTCCTAGGACAATTCTCGTTGCGAAAAAAAATCGTTGCGAGAAAAATTTCGCAGTCTGTTGTGCGATTTTTTGGAGTTATGTTCCTACGAATTCAATTCTCGCAACGAGATTTAGTCAAGTAAACAAAACGTAACCATGACGAAAACTCAAACAATAAAAAGTAAAACACATACATATATACAAATTTTACAGCCAACTTTACAATATTTCGCAACGAAAAATATCTCGTTGCGAAAAAGAATGGTTGAATTCATTCTTTTTTTCGCAACGAGAAAGAATGGTTTCTCGCACTAAAGGTGCGAGATTTTTGATTTTTTTCGCAACGATTTTTTTTTCGCAACGAGAATTGTCCTAGGAAAAAGGGGCTTAAAGAAAGTAACCAAAATTACATTAAAAAAAATTCTTTTTAATTGCATTCAAAAGCTGGCGTCGAGATCTACATTTTGAAAAAAAAATTTCATTTTGGACATTTCAAGGTTTAGATAACAAAAGCAATTTTGGCCAATGGGTTCAGTATTTTGACACCAACTTTTAAGGGTATTTTTATAACATCAAAAATTACATTTTCTGAAAGTTTTATGCTAATTAGTCTAGTTGACGGTCTCGGGACTAAAATAAAAAAATATTGTTTCTTTCTCGATTTTTCAGTTTTGTAGATTATGTACGTAATTCAGAAACTTGAAACCAACGAAAATTTATTGGCAATTTTATTACGAAAAGACTGGTTTTTAGTTTGCCATGATCCGACGTATAGAACCGGAGTTATTCACATTTTAAGCTCGAAAAACGTGGTAAAAAAAACTTAGGAATATACTCCTGGTGATACCCCAAACAGAATAAAATCATAATCTTGCAGTTACCAGACTGCGCAAATTAAAATGCTTTTTTTACTGCACTAGCTAAATCCTAAATGTCAACACGAAAAAGTGTGGTATTCATTTTGTCAACAAGGTAAGGCAATGTTGTCGTAACATTCGTGAAATGTCAGCAATATTTGTTTATACTGCAGAACATAACCCCTACAATCAGAATGGAGAACAGTGCATTAGATACACTATTTTCGGAATTTTCAGAAATTAACAAGTTAATTATTATATTTTTCATTTTTAAATAAACTCATATGTAAAAAATGTTTTCCACTTTTAAACAAAACAAACCGAAATGTCATCCAAAATCTCGTAACAGTAATCACGTGTGCAAAACTGCCTAAACAGTGCTACGATAATGTTGTGGTACCGTGACAGAAACAGTGCCGCACGGTATACAGAAACAAGGTAATGTAAAAGACTGAACATCGTTTTAGTGCGACGTCACTCGGCGACCTCTTCCCATATAAAATCGAAATTGTTGTTGTTGTTTCTGCATTAGTGCTGAAGTCACTCGGCGACCTTTTTCTACGATATACGATCGTAACGGTTTAACCGCTAGGGCGTTTTGAAGTTTTTTTAGAGTTTTACATATCACCCTGTACTTTTGTAACCCTATGACCGATTTTCATGAGCTTCGAGAAGCAGGATTTCAATTGATTCTCTTCACTGTTCGTTGAAACCACTGACATATAGATATGGACTGCTAAATAAGCAAAATCCCATACAAAAAAGTGGCACCAAAAACTATCGTTGTCTCGTTCCCCCGTTAAAATCCTATGAACTTTAATCGGTTTTAAAATAAAAAACAGTTCAGTGCATGTCAGCGATATAAAAATAATTAGAAAAAACTAGACAGTTATCGAGTTTTTTCTTCTTTCTCTACTTTCGTTATTTTTAAAAGTTCGTTAAACAGAGGGAAAGAACCCTCGCATATTTAAAAAAAATACATTTATTTAACGAAAAAACTGCTACTAAATAAAAAATAATGATGAAAAATTATTTCTATCAATTATAACATACATCTTATTACTTATTTTCCTATAAATTCGAAAAAAAAATTGTTGTTTACATAGAAAAGGTCTTCATCTTCTTGAGAAAAATGGTGCCATTGAAAGTTGTCAATTAGCAGTCCATATCTATATGTCAGTGGTTGAAACGCATTTCGGTGCGAAGTTGTAGGTGAAGAGGGAAGTGGTGGTAGGGAGTCAAAACGAATGTTTATTCGTGCGACCAATGCTAAGAGAAGTAATTCAGATTTTGCGTCCATACGAAATTTTTTCAGATTTTCCAAGAGTAATGTGAGTTTATTTTTTGTTGGATAAGAATGGAGAAAAGTTTTCCAATAAGATTGGAGGGAATTCATTCCTAAATGCAATGAATATATTTAAAATACTTTTAAAAAGGTAAAACATTGCACGACGGGGTATGGTTATTATTCTTCAAGTTAAAAAGTTTATTTTAACGAATAAATAATAAAAAATTAAAGGCATTGAAACTATTGATTTTATTGATTTTAAAATTACATATTTGATCCTCTCAACTGAAATCAATTAGGTTACGACCAAATATATTATATATAATCTTAAACTCATTGTTTTCATCAGGATCTTGTAATGCGTATATAATCTGCAATGAAATTTATGAAATTGAAATAACTAATTTTAAATTTGAATCTTATTCCTTCTCAATTTAGTGAAATCAAAAAGTCACGACAAAATGGGTAGGTATACATACAGATTACTTCAAAAAATAAAGTTTATATTCACATTTTGAACACATAGAGATCTGACCACCTGAGTATAACACAATTAATTTGGATCTATATTTTCTTGATACAAATTTTTTCTACACAATTTTTTCTTTACTTCACAAATTTTTTATACAATCTTTTTTAATTGTTTACAAAAAGAATTTTTAAAATATATTAAACTACCATCTTTAATAACAATATACAACATTAATTTTATATATTCTTTTTTAGTCTCGATATTTTCTTCCATTCAATGTAGTCAAATTATTATATTTAGTCATTTTTAAATTTTGTTTCATTAAGTAATCAAAAACATATTATCAGTATCACAAATTCAGTAAACACTGGTCGGTGATGTTTATCTTTCTATCGAATATGCTCACGAATAAATAATAATCATATTAGCCCATCCCTGTCAGGACCACCACGAGAAGGTTATGATCGCACTTCCACCAGTCCGAGATAGTTACGACCAGGCCCGCCACATAGGGGGGCAACTGGGACGAATTGCCCCGGGCCCCAGGACTGAAACCCAAGCATGCACCACTCTAAAATATATGTTATGTTTGTATGGATAGTAAACACTATTTTCCTTGCTTTAATTTCCGAAAAGTCGTCGCTGACATCGTCGTAGTCTATATTTTTTGCCAGCTCTCGTTCTATTGATCAGTGCCGGCTCCCGCCTCTGAAATTTGGTGGGGCTTGAAAAAAATATTAATTATCAACTCAAAACAATGAATGAGATTTTCTTTATTTTCGAATATTGATCGCAGTGCTCGGAAATTGAAGTTCCACCGAATTTCAACAGTTCGCGGGAGACCACGTTTGTTGCAAACTTCCATTAATAAATCTTTTCGTTTGGGAGAGCATGAAAAAAATGACGTAAAAGCAAATTCGAAAAATATTGGTGTTTCTTTAATAACTGAGCATGCCTGCTTTAAGACTAAATTTAGTTGATGGGCATAACAATGCACAAAGTGTGCAAATGGATACAATTTTTTTACTAAAGTTTGAACCCCGGCTGTACTCCCACTTATTACAGCACCACCATCATATGTTTGAGCAATCAGTTTTTTTCTAAATTGTAGCATTTCAGCGCATTCTAAATCACATCAACTATACCTTTTGCGGACAAAGGTCAAAATGTGATAAAAACCGTTCAACAGGCTTATTATTTTTTTAACGAAACATAAAATCAAAACCATTTGCGATTTACACGAAATATCCGTAGTTTCATCAGCTTGAGCAGATACAAAATTTGTTGCTTGAAGTTCAGATTTCACTTCATGAAGATAAACCTGTAAACAGTATTCAAGTAACTCATTTTGTACGGTTTTCGAAGTGTTTTTTTTTTGCGATTTGATTATTCTTCAAGTAGTCGTCGAATGCGATATCTATTGATCTGGTATATGAACCATATCAAGAAATATCCCTCCATTACTACTTGAGCGTTCGTTGTGTCCACGAAGAGCTACATTGTGACCACCGCAAAACTTTAAGATATCTGAAATTCGACTTAATACTTGACGATTCTTTTTAACATTTTCATTATATTTTGCTATGGAACTCGCGTATCCTGAATCGATCTGTGAGAGAAAATTAACCGTCCCGAAGGTTTGGTAATGTAACGGCGGGCATGATTCCGGGATAAAATACACCTTATAGCCACCTTGGAAAGGGATTTAGGTTGTAATAAAATTTGTAGCAAAGGGTAGGCAGAGAAAAAAAAATTGGAAAAACGAGAACAAAATTATAGGCAGTTTTTTTGCTGAGCTTGACAAAAAGAACAGGTATAGAAAAAAAATTAATTAATTCGGATTGCCGGTATTTGTAATCTAGTAGATAAAGTTAGTAATATTTTCAGTTCGGTGTTCCTCGTCAGTGTTAGTAACCACCCATAACCCCAGTTTTGTATAAGTGGCAAGAAAAACCCTAAAAGAAAAGCCACGATTTGAGGAGTGTATGCGGAAAACGCCCCCCGGGTACTGGAAGGTGGAAGAGGAAAATCAGCCCCCATCTTAACTCGGGTACATCCTGATGACTACCTTTCCACTGGATGGAAGATATTGGAGTATAATCAATTTCATCTAGGAGAACCAAAGTCCCCTGGGAGGAACAACTAATATTTGGGAGGACCACTATCCCCTCAAGATAACAGGTACCTTTCTATAACTGTGTTGGTTGAGTTGGTAGAAAGAGTGGTGCTAAAGGCGTAACGGACGAAACAACAGAGACCGAAATCCTAGTCAGCTAGTTCACCTATTTGTTCCTGAAGGATCGGTAGGAAGAGGAGCCAGTCGCTCCTGGGGACTCCATCAAGACGTACCGGCGACGACGGATCAGTTTCCTTCAGGAAATACTCGTGGTCCGTCGAACTATATAGGAAGACCTTTTATTGGGATTGTTGAATTCATTACACCAACTCAGTCTAGTTTTTTAATTATATTTTTTGCATTAAGTCTATGACAGGTTGAAAGGTTCTTAATTGCCATCTAATTTAATTTTTGTTATATGAACACTTTTTTATAAATTTACCGATAGCTGATTTATAGTGATTTTATTAGTGACGAATATTTGGTTTGTCACCAATTAAACTATCTTCCCATCTCGCATAAGATTTTATTGTCAACGTGTTGAAAACCAAAACATTGTGCGTATAAGGTGTACAAGAAAGCGCCATGGTACCAGGGCGGGTTTTTTTCTAGCACATTTTTTTGAGATAATTATTTTGAAAGGTGCGCTGATGATGAATAGCTTGCAGTAAATTTAACGATTTTGGCTCACTTGAATTTTGTTATATTGAATCTATCATATGGCAGGTTACTAGAATATATTGAATTTGTTATATTGAATTTTTCTACATTGAATTAATTATATTGAATTTTTCTTCACTTGAATTTTGTTATATTGAACTTTTCTACACTGAATTTATTAGACTGAATTTATTATATTGAATTTTATTATATGGAATATTATATTTAAATGGTTATATTGATATGTAAGGGATATTGAATTTGGCTTGCTGTAAGTTACTCGAATGTTAACTGTTGTGTATTGTTTTGGTGTAACGAATTAAACTGTAAAAATTGAGTTTTGTGTATGGAAATTGGATATATGTTTGTGGGTTGTCCAGTATTAATTTTTTTAGGATGAAGTGCTACTAAAGGAGACCAGTATGACATAGCGGCGGACGGTTCCTCCTCCGGGAGCCCACGTTTATGGTTCAGATACCCTCCCAGTCCTCGTAAGTAAGCTACGTCCGCTCCAAATGGGGACTCTCATGTACAGGTAAGTGGTGGTGCACCAGGTTAAGGTAGTATCTCAGGAGTCTCAACCCCCCACGACCCATCCGGCGAGCCAGTCCCAGTCTTAGGCCCGGGGTACTGCCTTATAGGCGTCTTGTCTGTGCTGAGTTAACTTCAGACAGACATTCCAAATTTTAGTTGTTTTGTGTGAGAAGCCGAGGTTGGATCTTCGGGCAACCAACTAAGGGTTCCCATTACAAATGGCGCCCAACGTGGGCTTTCATGCCCTTAACAGTTCTGTACGGAAAATATTTTTTTATTTAGCAAAATTGGTTTCGGTATGTCTGGCATACCATGAGTGCCTTCACGGCTGATTTTTTTTACTTTTGAAAAAATTTATATGAGTTCGAAGTGCATCACCACTACGTCGTTGGCTCGTCGGGGCTAAGGCAGTACCGCGAAGCTTTAGTCCCATCTCTTTTCTTCGTATAATTTCCGTCTAAATTATGAGTTAATTTTATTTTTATTTTCACCTTTCGGCTAATCCCTAACCCGGTAGCTTCTTCCCTTTTGGTAGTCTGTCGTCGAGCCCTGTTTTTAGTTCGGCTTCTTTGGTATCAGGCGTGATATCGCCTGCCACTGCGTCGGACTGAGATCAGGGTTATCTCTCAATTTTATTATTTCTTATTCATTTTTCCGGGTGGGTTTTTGGGGAAATTTCTCTGGGTCCGTCTGGCTAACAGGCGTCATCGCCTGGCAATGCGCCCAGTGGAACTTTTCTGGAACTCATTCGAACCCTCCTTACTAATTTTTGTTTGTTCCCTTCCTGTTCTGCTGATCCATCCTTCCTGAAGATATGCAGAGTTGCGATTCAGTCGTGGGTGGACAGCAGAGAGATGTCTAAATTTTTTTATTTTTTTGAAGAAGTTTCCTTTACGAATCTGCATGTGGGTGTCGCTTGATGGGCAACGTGGGGTGTTGGTCATGGGACAGGGTCTCTTTTGGGGAGGATGGTGATACTTCTTCTGGTCCCATCCCCCTCAATGAGCCATGGTTCTGAGAATGATCGGGAGTAGCCTGAGGTGCCTCCGGAGTTATCGATGACACTCAGTGGTGTTCGCTATAGATTTTTCTGGTGTTGAGGTGTAGAGTTTAATAATCAAGTTATGATTATGTATGATTGCACGTGGAATAGCCACCACTGACTGCTACCGTTGACTTCGGCCATCAAAGTTATTCGGAGGGAGAGATATTGTTCCGCTGTTGCCATACCTGAGTTGATTGAGAAAGTATAACTTCCTAGTTTTGTGTTTTGAGTATATCATATTTTTATTAGGTTAACCTCTAGAATCTTTTGAAACTTGTTAGCCACTATACTAGGGAATAGAAACACCGTTATTGTTTGGGGATTATTATTATTATTAAATAATATTTTAGTGGGTGTCAAGATGGATTTACTAAAGGAGACCAAAGTGGTTTTAAAGTCGTTAGTTGTATCAAGTCCAAATAAATTGACAGTACAAGATTTAGTTCGTGATTATAAACAGTCCGAAGGGGAAAAGATACCGTTCCATGAGTTGGGATATCAAGATTTAGAAATATTCCTAAATTCCATGCCCGACACCATATTAATTAAAGGCAAGGGTTCAGATGGTCAGATCTCTATGTGTTCAAAATGTGAATATAAACTTTATTTTTTGAAGTTTCCTGTATGTATACCTACGCATTTTGTCGTGACTTCTTGATTTCACTAAATTGAGAGGAGATTCAAATTTAAAATTAGTTATTTCAATTTCATAAATTTCATTGCAGACTATATACGCATTACAAGATCCTGTTTTCATCAGGTTCGTGAGTTTAAGATTATATATAATATATCTGGTCGTAACCTAATTGATTCCAGTTACTTGAGAGGATCAAATATGTAATTTTAAAATCAATAAAATCAATAGTTTCAATTCCTTTAATTTTTTATTATTTATTCGTTAAAATAAGCTTTTAAACTTTAAGAATATCAACCATACAATTGTCGTGTCGTGCAATTTTTTACTTTTTTAAAAGTATTTTTGGGGAGTTTATTTCTTTTTTTTCCAAAGAAGTTTAGTGATGTAATTTCATTTTAAAAATAACGAAAAGAAAATGAGTTATATAAATAAACTACGTTTTCTTTCCCTGTAATAAAACTAAACATTAAACATTTTTTTAAAAACAATGTTTTATTAGATAATAGATAATTAAAAAATATTAAATAATAATTTTTTTTAACTATGCGTTAATAAGATGAACTAAAATATATAAAATAATTTTGTTTTAATCCACCCACTCGTATGTTACTACAACTAAAAGCTTGAAGACGCTTTATCAAATTGTAACATAATCAATTTTCTTAATTATTAGTTAAATCATGTTATTTTTTGGATTTTTGTTATAATATCGGAAACATTTGTAAACTGAACTTTAAGCTTTTATTTGTAGTTCCATAAGGGTGGATTAAAAAATATAAAATATATTTTGTGCTTTTTAGTTCACCTTATTAACGCATATTTAAAAGTTTTTTTATTATTTAATATTTTTTATTTTATCTAACTTTGTTTTAAAAATTTTTTTTATTGTTGTTTATTTTCCACTTTTCAGTCTCATGCGCCATTTGGTGATGCCCGCCTTTTTTGGATTTAAAATGCCGTCATATATCTTACTGACACAGCTAATTGTATTCTACTTATCAAAACCCTTCACTTTTACCCATATCGAGGGGTTGTACAGAAACTGCTAATGCGCCATTTTGCGGTGGCCGCCATTTTGGATTTAAAATGACGTCAAAACACCTACTGTATTCTACTCGTTATAGGGCGCGTTTAGGCCTGAGTGATTTAAACTCTGTTAAATTAGCTCTGTTAACTTAGCACCGTTTCTAGCATGCCATTTGACAGTTCTCATTTTACAGCTAATAACAGCAAAAATAATAACATTTCTCATTTTACAAATAACAAAAAGCTAAAAAAAGAATAATAATGATAATATCTTCATGCTGCATTGAAATATTTCTAAATTATTTGCTTACAACAAAAATCTACAAGCAAACGTCAATTCATTTTGGCTGTGCTATATTTTAGCTAAGCCAAAAAGCAGAACAGCGCTAACAAAATTGCTGTTTATGCCGTTGTTAACTTGGCTAACTCAGTTAAATTAAATTGGGCCTAAACCGGCCATACTCTTTCATTTGATACCCATGTCGAGGGGGTTGTGAAGAAAATGTTAATCCGCCCTCTTGAGACGACCGCCATGGATCCAACGGTATGTTGAGTACACTATACTGCATTATTATCGGCAGGGTTTAAATTGCTCCAGCAATTTTAATACTGTTGCTGTTGACTTTGCTTTGCTGCAAGATCACAGCGATTTGCTTTGCTTTGCTTTGCAGCAGTCAAGGTGAAACCCCAATGTAGGCTTGGTTTGCTTTAGTGCTTTGCTTTGCTTTGACATATCAAATAAACCAGTGCTTTGTTATGGGACAAAACCAAATGACCAAATGCTTTGTATGCTTTCGCGTTTGTTTAATATTTACTTTGCTTAGAGAAATAAATGTATGTAGAGGTTTGAGAAAATTTATTTCATAAAGAAATTATTTTTTTGGGAATAACATTAACTATATATATATTTAAGAGTTCAAAATTAATCTGAGACAACTATTTCTATATCCCATTTTAACAAATTTCTCGTAAATGTTTGAACAGTTAATGCCATAAACCATTTGTGCTTCTTTATCACTCTACACAATAATAGATATTTACATTCGATCCTTTGTTCTTTTTAAAAAACAATAATGTCCATTCCAAAGGAAAAATTCCGCAAAATTCATACCTCTTACCTCTTTGGTGTACTATTTCTATTTCCTGTGCTCATGAAAAGCAAACTGTAAAGTAACTAAAGCAAAGCGTGTATTTGGGTTTGTTTTGCTTTGGCTTGTTGGGCTTGTTTTGCTCCGGCACGTGGTAACTGAAAAGCTCACCAAGTTCAAGCAAGCCAAGCCTACATTGGGGTTTCACCTTCATATTTTCAAACTTTTTGCAGTAAAATGTGAAAGCTGCGTGTTTCATATTGCTGCGAATGCTGTTGCTTACAAATTATTTGAAAGCTTTCAGAGGCATGCTGGTCCGGCTGTGAATGCTTCGGGTTTATTATAGCCGTGTTCTTTTTCTGCTCTTTTTTACTCGTATTTACTTGGAACTACTCCTGCTCTCACAGAAAATTCATATGTTTTACTCATATCGACAAATTTTGCGTTCCTTTAATTTTTTACTCCGGAGTACTTAAAAGTAGAAAAGGAACACGGCTTATATATGCTTTGCTGTAAAATGCCGTTTGTTTGCTTACAGCCTAACAGTTTTCCAAAGATTTGCTGTCCACGTCTGTAAATTACTTTGGTGAGCTTTTCATTCTGTGTAGCACGCGCACTTCCTTTGCTAATTAAGACTTGTGTAACGAAAAAAAAGTATATAAATAAATAATTAGTGTTGTTCCTGTAGTATATTTTTCATTTAATTATACAAAGTATGTAAAGAATGTCTTAAGCGTGGCTCCCATGATGGTATTTTGAGTTGTGGGTACTTGGGTGGAAATGTATTTGGTATTATTCGAGAAAGATATTTTTATATACCAATCTTAATAAACATTAAAAGATATTTTCGTGGAATAAATATATTCCACTATTGAAGTTACATACTGAAGTTCATCAATTAATATTGTGTGGGGAAATGTATCCTTGTGTGAGTGGCAGACTTATGTTGAGTTTCTTCTTATTTACGAATTATATTTTAAAATTTAATGAAGGTAACGGCAACTTAAATTAAAAGATCTTCGTCTTCAAAAAGTGATAAAGATTGAATGGCATCACCCAAAATATCTCTCTTAAGTTTCTTAAATCTGATAAAACTAATTTTAAGGCCGAAAATGCCTTTCCACAGTTACCTGGGCGTATAACTCTGGATCTCTATACATTTTCGCTTTGGTGGAATATATTTACTTCACGAAAGTAATTTTAAATGGTTCATCAATTAATATTGTGTGGCAAAAAGTACCATCGTGTGAGGCAGACTTACCTTGAGTATTTTCCTATTCACTAATTTCTTTTGTAGAGTGCCGGTTCGAAAAGATTCAGTGTGGCAATATTTTGAAAAAAATAATGAGAACAATGCTAAATGTAAAACATATGGAATCAACATGAAAGGTGATAGAGCTAACAATTTAAAGACACACTTGGAACGGATTCACAAGACCACAATTAAAGTAGATCTAACAAAAAAGATCTTTTTAAAGCCTGCGTTGGACTCGTCACTGAGGATGGTCTTCCATTTAATGTATTAAATTCACCTAATTTACGAGCAAATCTGGATCCAGTGTTCTGCACGGAAAAAAGTTTCGTCTCAATTCCGCAAATTGTAGGAAAACAGTCTCAACTGTAGCAAATAATATTCGTAGTTCCATCAAGGCTGAAGTATCAAATAAACTTTTGTTTTTGAGGATAGATAGTTCCACCCGATTATCTCGTACAGTATTTGGAATCAGTGCACAATTTATTTCCGAGGAAAAGATTCAATCACGATTGTTGAATATGACCGAGTTGAAAGGACCTGCTGCAACCAAATCTATAAAATTAGCTGGGAAAGTTTTACATACCCTGAATAATTACGGAGTAGCATTGGAGCAGTTAGTGTCGGTAACTTCGGATAATGGAGCAAATATGATTAAGGCGACACATTTCTTGTCGGAAGCTCAAAACAGTGAGAATGAGCCAAACGTAGAACAAACGAATGAGGAATATTTGGAAGAAGTGTCTGCCTACGAATATTTTGATGAACATGAGTTAAAAATTGGTGTATTACAACATTGCCGATGCGCAGCACATACTTGTCAGCTATGTGCACTGGATGTAACGAAAGACGCTACAGTAAAAATTAATCTACTGCAATGTCGTAATGCAACAAAATTCCTTAGAAAGTCCTCAAATGGCTTTAGAAAATTATTCGAAATAAATGCCTTGAGAATTCCTTCCCTTGATTGTGCCAGCCGATGGGGATCAACATACAAAATGCTTGAGGACCTTTTAAATGCGAAATGTATAATAGAAAAGAATGTTGATAGCATACACAACATATCTGATGAAGAAAATTTTGAAGTAAACGAATCTTTTTGGAATTTTATTTCAGCGTACATAAAACTTTTTGGTCCGCTTCAAAAGACCATAATGAAATTCCAAGAGGAACAATTACATTATGGAGATTTTTACGCAGCTTGGCTAAAGTGCAAGATTGTTACAGATTGTTAGTGTGGCAGAGCTTGATAATGTTTCAGAAATTATCTTCATAAAATCTATGGGAGAAAAGTTACTAGCTTCGTTTGAAGCAAGAGAGTATAAACTAGTGGCTAATGAAGGTTTCAACGCGTGTCTTTTTCTTGATCCCAGATTTAATCACTTGTTAAATACAGAAAAGAAAAGTAAAGCGGTGAAATTTTTACAAAAATTGTGGGAGCAACTAAAAACGATAAAACCTGAATTATCCGTTCCTTTAAATTCTCAAGCAAACTCCTTGAAAGAAAATTCATCTAATGTCGAAGATGAAGATGATGAAAATACTCTTCTGAATAATTATCTGCTACAGGGTGTGGAAAATAGGTCACAAGAGGACATAGATCTAAGGAGTAAATTAGAACGATTTTCTCTTACCTTTTCCGGAACTAAAGTGCAAATACTATATTTTTGGAAAACGAAAATGTATAGCGATCCAGAGTTATATGCGTTAGCAAATGTATGTTTTGCAATCCCCCCAACCCAGGTAACTGTGGAAAGGGCATTTTCGGCCTTAAAATGAGTTTTGTCGGATTTAAGAAACCAATTGAGCCACGATACTTTAGAAAATATATTGTTAATAAAACTTAATAGAGGTTTTTTAGATGATGCCATTCAATCATTACCTCTTTTTGAAGACGAAGATATTTAAATTAAGTCACTGTTAGGTGTTATATTACATTTTAAAATATTACTTAAATTTATTTTCGAAGAATCGTATTTATTTAAAATATTCTTTATATGGAAGACTGAATTATGTTTTTTTTAATTAAATTCAATTTGACTTGTTTCATAATATTAATATTATGTTAGTAAAACATATTAGAGGTTTTTTGGATGATGCCATTTAATCTTTACCTCTTTTTGAAGACGAAGATGTTTAAATTAAGTTACTGTTAGGTGTTAAATTACATTTTAAAATATTACTTCAATTTTTTTTTTCGGAAAATCGTATTTATTTAAAATTTGCTTTATATGGAAGACTGAATTATATTTTTTTTAATTAAACTCAATTTGACTTGTTTAACAATATTAATATTATGTTAGCAAAACTTAATAGAGGTTTTTTGGATGATGCCATTCAATCATTACCTCTTTTTGAAGACGAAGATATTTAAATTAAGTTACTGTTAGGTGTTATATTACACTTTAAAATATTACTGACTAAGGATTCCTCAAATGGGCCACCAAAATTGCAATGTTAATGAAAAACTCTAAATTTTGTGCAATCGGTAGCCTTAGTCGAACAAAAAATAATTGCCAATTTTCAGATTTTTTAATTTAACAATTTCAAAGTTATTAACAATTAAACTTTTATGATATTTTTTTTGAAAAATTCATAACTCCGAATCTAGTTGATCGATTTACTTCGAATTAGTCTTGATTAACCACTTAATGCTAGGGTTTTTCTTTATAAATAGGTCATAAAAAAATCAGGTTTTTTTGGTTTTTATTTTAGAGTAATAAATCTTGCAAAGTGATTTTGACCCACTTTCATGTAACCGATCAACTTTAAATTTTGCACACATGCATAGTTCGCGTGACAGTACAATTTGGCCATTTTGTAAAAAAAATCAAGATCTCGGTTCCAAGATGGCGCCCGAATTTTGCAACTGTGCTCCCTGACACCCAACATGGGTATCAAATGAAAGGTTATGACAAGTAGAACACAATGAGCTATATGGCGTCATTCAAAATGGCGGCCAACACAAAATTGCGGATTACATTTTTCTTTACAACACCCTCGGTATGGGTGTCAAATGAAAGGGTATGACGAGTACAATACATTAAGCTGTGTGACGTCATTATACTCTTTATATTAGCTTCACCTGTATGTTGTATGTTCTATGTAAACAACTTCAAATTTGCACATATGTATAGTTCGCGTAACGGTGCAATCTGACCATTTTGTAAAAGTGACAAGTAGAATACTGTGTGTCGTCATTCCAATTTCAAAATGGCGGCCAGCACAAAATAGCAGTTTACCTTTTTCTTTACAACGCCCTCGGTAGGGGTATCAAATGAGAGTGTATGACGAGTATATGACGTCGTAAACCTAACGCTGTGTGACGTCGTAAACCGACGTAAATCTAATATGGCGGTCACTAAAATATACTGGCTGAAGCATAAAAACTTTAAATTCAAAATAATTTTTTACTTTTTAGTTCATGTTATATCTAATAAAAGTGTAGTTTTGTACTATATTTTTTTAGTTTTTATTTGAGAAATACAGTTTCAATCGAATCATAACAATATATATAAATAAATTGAAAAGAAAAACTAAAAATTTAATTTAGTATGGTAAATTTTAAAACATGGTGTTAAACATAAACCTACGTTGCAGTCCGGGCAATAGTATCGACTTTCACGTCGTATCCGTTTTCCCGCCCCACTTTGTTTTGAGCAACACACGGCACATCTTTTAGTTGGAGCTGATTTTTTTTCAGTGCTTGGAATTGGTTCCAAAAAGTGACGTTCCGTTAATCGTAATGGGTTTGGGCTTTTACTCGGACGTCCACCTTTTGACGAGTATTCCGGGTTATGATAAGTTTCTACATACTCATCAATAAGTTGAAGTCGAAACTCTAAATTAGAGAGATGATTTTCTACTTGTTTTGTATACAAAACAAACGCGTTCCAAAGTGCCTGTTCCATCAAGTGAAAAAACATTTTCTTATAATATTTTTTCCCTCGTTTTCTGGCTACTGGATAATTGGAAAGGTGTTGATCTACTCTATCAACACCTCCCATTGTAAAATTGTAGTCCATTGCAACTTTGGGTTTGCTTATTCTGGTATTCCTCTTTGTAATTTCTACAGAATTTGTACCATGAATGGTAGAAAGAAAGAGTACATCCCTTTTATCCTTCCATCTCATAATCATTACTTTCCTTTTCCGGTATGCTGATATAAAACCACGTCTTACCTTCTTTGGAACCATTAAATGCTTTGGATTGCCTTTTCTATTCGATTTCATGGTTCCGTACGTATCAGTAGTATGTAAAGCGAGAAGATTCGCCAACTCAACAGATGAGTAAAAATTGTCGATGGTTAGGCAGTAACCTTTATTCAATAATGGTTTCATGAGATTCATTACCACTTGCGTTGACATTGGCAAATGGGTATATTGAGGCTCGCCGATAATTGTACCTTTCCCTGTATATATAATTGATGACCATATGTACCCAGATTTTGATTCGCAAAGAAAATAGCTTTTTATTCCAAACCTGGCACGTTTCATTGGAATGTATTGTACCCAACCCAATCTTCCTTTGTATAACATAAGACTTTCGTCAATTGTTATATGTTGTTGTGGTGTATATGCTTCTTGAAACTTATTATTCAGGTGTAAGTACACAGGCCAAATTTTGTTAAGTTTGGGTTGTGGATGAGTAACAGGGTCGTAGGTTTCGTTATTTGAAAAATGGAGGAATTTTTTTATCAAAACATATTTCCTATGCGACATCACTTTAGCGAAAAAGGGTGTGAAGATTGAATGTTTTTTCCCCCAGTACAACTTTTCTTCCGGTTTCTGTACAATACTCATTGTCATGGTAATTGCAAAAAATATTCGGATTTCTGAAATGGTTGTACGCCATTCATTGGTGGAAGAGGTTGTCGGATGTTCTCTCACAGTTTGAACGTAGTACAAATTTGTTTGGTCCACAATATTTTGAACTAGTTCGTCGTTGAAAAAATAGTTAAAAAAATGGCTCGGTTTGGTAAAAGATGAAATATCGTCATTTATATGCGAATTTGCAGTAAATTCAAAGGAGGCTGATGGTGCTGGTGCATCCGTTTCAATATTTATTTCCGTCCATTCGTCAGATAAATCATCTTCCGATTGATTTGTATCTGATTCATTTTCCGATGTAGAACTCTGAATTGAACGTGAAGAATCGGTTTCTGAATGTTCAATGTCCAAATCTCTGCTGGTATCGCTATCGCTTTCCATAATGAAAAGAATTCTAAAAAAAAATATTTTTTATAGTTTTATCCAAGTAACAAATTGTTTTATCCAAGTAAAAAATAATTTTGAATATAAAGTTTTTATTGCTTCAGCCAGTATATTGTAGTGACCGCCATATTGTACTGACCGCCATATTAGATTTAAATTGACGTCACACCGCTTACTGTACTACATATACTCGTCATACACTTTCATTTGATACCCATACCGAGGGCGTATGGAAAAAGGTAAAGTGCTATTTTGTGTTAGCCGCCATTTTGAATTTGGAATGACGCCACATAGCTTATAGTATTCTACTTGTCATATCTTTTCATTTGATACCCATATCGAGTGGGTTCTAAAGAAAAAGGTAGTCCGCCATTTTGTGTTGACCGCCATTTTGAATTTGTAATGACGCCACATAGCTAATAGTACTCTACTTGTCATATCCTGTCATTTGATATCCATATCGAGTGGGTTGTAAAGAAAAAGGTAGTCCGCCGTTTTGTGTTGACCGCCATTTTGAATTTTGAATGACACCACATAGCTAATTGTATTTAACTTGTCATAACCTTTCATTTGATACCCATGTCGGGTGTCGGGGAGCACAGTTGCAAAATTCGGGCGCCATCTTGGAACCGCCATCTTGATTTTTTTTACAAAATGGCCAAATTGCATTGTCACGCGAATTATGCATGTGTGCAAAATTTGAAGTTAATCGGTTACATGAAAGTGGGTCATAATCAAGTTGCAAGATTTGTTTACATGAAACATACAACATACAACATACAACATACAATATGCAACATACAACATACAGGTGAAGCTAATAAAAAGCGTATAAAAATACTTACCTCACTATCAAAAAATAATACGTGAAAAACAATACGTAAAATAAAATATAATGCAGTAATGAAAGAAGCAAAAAAAGCGTATAAAAAGAAGACGTCTTCAGGCACTAATACTTTCAATACACTGAATTCTAAACGTACGAATATCTTTCGCTCTAGATATAAAACAGTGCACATTACTGGTGAGAGGTACTCCGTCTTCCGCAAAACGAAAAACGCATGTCGAGCGAGAGGCTCTCGTTCAAAATGCTTAAGTGAAACAGAACAGATTATTGGCGAGAGGTACTCGGCTTAGCGCAAAACGGAACGCGCATGTTGAGCGAGAGGCTCTCGTTCAAAATGCTTAAGTGGTTAAAAGGGGAAATGTTGAACTTTACGATGAGCTATTGTTTTTTGAAAAGTTATTAACTTTTACCATTTTTTATTGCAAATGTAAGTTGTAAAATGAAAAAAAATCATGTTCTATAGCACGGAAAAATTTCAAACAAAAACCAAAATGAAGCTTATTTAATAATCTTTCATAATCCGTTTATAAAATACAAGGCCCGCAATTTGTTCAAAAGTTATCAATTATTATGTAGCGCGGCGCGGCGCCGAATCAGGAAAAAACATGTTATAGACTAAAAGCCCAGGCCCGCCAGACCAACGTCATTTTCTTAAAGCTGATATTTCGTGTATACATAGTGTGATACGCAGTTAAGAACGTATGCACACTCGCTAGCCCGGAGAATGGGTCCTTTTGTAGATATAGGGTTTGGGGCGTAAAAAGGGGGTTAAAATTGAGAAAAATGTCTGTCCCTGTTTATGTAGGTTCTACTAGGGCTAAATAACCGTTAAATACTAGTGGCAGAAATATTTGACCATTTGCACCCTCCCCAAGCCACCCCTAGCTGAAGTGGCCGTTTCACCCCTCACACCCAAGCAAATGGTCAAAAATTACTGCCACCAGTATTTAACGGTTATTTAGCCCTAGTAGAACCTACATACACAGCGACAGACATTTTTCTCAATTTTAACCCCCTTTTTACCCCCCAAACCCTATATCTACAAAAGGACCCATTCTCCGGGCTAGCGAGTGTGCATACGTTCTTAACTGCGTATCACACTATGTATACACGAAATATCAGCTTTAAGAAAATGACGTTGGTCTGGCGGGCCTGGGCTCTTAGTCTATAACATGTTTTTTCCTGATTCGGCGCCGCGCCGCGCTACATAATAATTGATAACTTTTGAACAAATTGCGGGCCTTGTATTTTATAAACGGATTATGAAAGATTATTAAATAAGCTTCATTTTGGTTTTTGTTTGAAATTTTTCCGTGCTATAGAACATGATTTTTTTTCATTTTACAACTTACATTTGCAATAAAAAATGGTAAAAGTTAATAACTTTTCAAAAAACAATAGCTCATCGTAAAGTTCAACATTTCCCCTTTTAATCAAGACTAATTCGAAGTAAATCGATCAACTAGATTCGGAGTTATGAATTTTTCAAAAAAAATATCATAAAAGTTTAATTGTTAATAACTTTGAAATTGTTAAATTAAAAAATCTGAAAATTGGCAATTATTTTTTGTTCGACTAAGGCTACCGATTGCACAAAATTTAGAGTTTTTCATTAACATTGCAATTTTGGTGGCCCATTTGAGGAACCCTTAGTCATATGTATGTATTCGAAAGCTATGCCTAGTATTATTTCCAAGTAACATGTATTACTGGTTTTGCCCGATTTTTTTTGGGGGGGGAATCGTAACAGTTTAGCCGCTATGGCTTTTTGAATTTTTTTCAGTGCTTTGCATATCACCCTGTATTTTTGTAACCCTATGACCACAGACTTAACTATCTGTAATATAGATGTTCCGCTTCATACAAAATTTTGGCACCAGCAAATTGCTGGGTAGGATTTGTTTCGGTTCCTAAGGCGAAGCTTTAGAATACACTTTCCACAAAGCTCTCCGCGCATTTCCCCAAGTTCTCTGTTGATAGACAAAGGAAGAGAGGAAGGGCATGGTGGCTACGGAGCTTCATTCCACACGGACGAAATGTATTTTTTCGCCTGCTCCGCCCCTCACGCACTTTGCCATACCAGCCAGGCAGCAGACGACATAATTTTTTTTGAATAGCCAAATGCTCACGCGTAGGATGGATTTTTTGTTAATTGCCATTGTGGCAGGTCATGATTTTGTTTTTTTGTGGTTTTCAGGCATTCAATGATATTTCTCCGATGAAATGGAATATTCTTTCATTTCGCTGCATTTCGGATTTCCCGGCCTAAGATTTCAGGTGCGTGGGACATAATCTATTTGAATTGTATTTGATTAGCCAAGGCCTCAGGCGCAGGGCACCGCCGACCGGATGGATTTTTTAATTTCCAATTTTTTAATATGGTTATTTCAAATGGTGAATTGTCGCAGGTCATGATTTTGCTTTTTTGTTGCATGCGGGCATATTATTTTTCCGATGAAATGGAATATTATTTTTAGATTACTTTTCGTATTTAAAGCATTATGCTACATTTTGTTTCCGGCCGTAGGTTTCAGGTATAATTTATACTTCGGAATCGAATAAAAAAAATGTTTTACAAATTAAATTTATGCCTTTATAGCAGAAAATTCCAGGGGACGCCAAATTTCTCTTCAAAGTACTTTATGTCCTCTTCTTTTCCGAGATATTCAATACTGTTGCGAATGTTTATTTTTTAACCCTTATTTTTTAAGGAAAGAAAAAAATAAATAGTTTTTATATCCATCCATACTAAACTAACAGATATGAACATTCATAGGAGCAAAAACGGCAAATAATCGTTAACAGCCTTTTTAAAACAAGCGGATATCTATCTTTACTGGTGCACGGGGATACCATGTCACGGGGCTACACGGAATACGGGTTTAAATATCAAGCAGCAATTGAAGCACAGCCTATTGTTGGGCTTGGCTTCCTCCAGCGTTCGCCTCCATGATTGCCTGTCTCCAGTTTCTCCAGTTCCTTATTCTTAATTGTGTTATGTTTTCCTCGACGTCGTCTACATATCTTTTCTTAGGTCGTCCTGGTCTCCTTTTTTCTGTCGGTAGACTCTCAGTGAATGTTGTCGGGCAGCAACTTCAGGTGGTAGGGAGGCGATGGTCGTTTTACTTTTGTACGATTAAGATACATTGCCTGTATCTCAAATCGTTCAGGCTCATCTCATGTCCTTTCCCATACAGAGCCATGAGAAACACGTTTCCTGCTTTGGCAATCTTGGATGAGGGTCTTTGAAAACATCAATAACTGGTTGCAAGTCATCGTTGTTCTGCAGGAATTTCAGAAGTTTCAGTTTCGCCTAATTAAAAAAGCAGAAGTGGTGTCATAACTACTCATGTCGTGCAGGAATAATATATCGTCTGAAAGGGTTTTTCCCAGCAGCAAGATGGAGATTCTAGACGGTTTGAGACAACTGTAATCTAAGGCACAATAACAGATACAGGCCGGCTCTTGTTTTTGGAGTTTGCTAGGAAACTATCCTGCGAGGCAATTAGCACCCTCGATTCTGTTAATGATATTGCAGCAGATTATTTTCTTTGCTCTCTTCTCAATCGCTTGGTGTTTTCATTAGCTTCGTAAGGGAAGTCATCGAAAATTAGATTTCTTGTTTGACTTGACATGATACATAACTGGTGGAAATTTCTGTTGTAACAAAAACCCTCCATCGATGACATATTTTCTATCGCTCAAGTCCGCCTGTTCAGTCGGTAAAAAGCCCATGCTCATCGAAAAGAAAGAAAGAGAGGGTAGGGGTTAAGTTCGTAACGCCAAATTCTCACAGCTCTTCATCTGAATGTTTCACGAAGAACTCTATTCAGATAGGAGTCATCAATCCAACCACACTTTTCATGCGAATGTTTCACGATGGTCTTTCTTAGGAAAAAGTTGGTTGGATTAACTAGGATTATGACTACTGCTTAGTTATTTTTTCCGCGCCAAACATACATAGATATTATGTGTTCTCTTGTTCAGGATGACGAATACTACAACATACTACAATTTCAAAGTCATCGGAGGGGTGGGGGTTAATCTGAATAATTACCTTATATTCAAATGCTTGGTATCAGTAAAAGGATTAATGGGATAAATCTTACATGACATCATAAAAGAATATTTTATATTTTAGTAGGATGCGTCCTTGAGAAATGGGCTGTTGAAAAGAAAATTCGAGACTCTTGATGAAACCGCAACATTCGTTTGTTAAGGGGGAATATCACCCTGTGTTCACTAAATTTCACGTGATTTTCTGAGACATATCAAAGTACTAGTCTTTAACTACAAAAAACATGTTTTATTTTAATTTTACGATACAAAATGGCGGGACAGCAGCGCACGCGAGGAAAATAAACACGGACGGTCGACATGGGCCACAATTTTTAACCAAACAAAAAACCAAAAAGTTTCTTAAAATATAGTCCAAAATCTAGCAAACGTCGTAGGATTTTTTCGAAAAATTGATTTACAGAAAATGGGGTTAACTTGAACTTTTTTTTCTTGTTTTTTCGAAAAAAATCGGCCGAAAATAGCTTATAAAATCTTTAAAAAACAATTTATCAAAAAAGTCCTACGACTTCCACTAGAAAATATTGTTTTGAACTTGCAGTTAAAATTTCAAGTCAATCTGATAAAAATTGAGGAAGTTACTGGTACGCCCAGTTTGGAAAACGTGGAGCCGACATATTTGAAGTTAAAGTTTTGATCCCCTCATAATCGAATTTGTGTATCATTCTTGGATACTTTATGGAGTGTTTAAGCCAATAAGAAAAAAAGGTGAAAAAAAGTCACAAGGTGATATTACCCCTTAATCGAAGAAAGGTGATCCCAACAACTTACCCTTAAATTCGCTCCAAAACAATAATAAATCAATATAAAGCTTATTCAATATCTAGAAATTTCCCTTAATTTGGAAATTAGCCTTGAGAATTTCAGTTATTGTCCTTATTAAATTTGTTTTTTTCTTAAAAACCCATACCTACCCCACCTTAAATTACCTATTATAAATTACCTAGACGAGTGGAATTTTTTTTGGAGCCGGTTAAGTCTGGAGCCCCACTTATAAATATGTACATACATATATACCAAAATTAATATTGAAACTTATTAATAAGAATTAGTGATGTGACCTATGTGTTTAATTATGAAAACAAAAGTTGTAGGCTATTGTCACATCTAAACAGTATATTGAACTGCAATCCTTATCCTTTTTTTCAGAACAATATCCAATTTCAGTATGATCTGAAAACCCAGCGATCTACTTCCACCGACCGGAACCCAAATTAAGTTGAACCAATAAAATCGATTATGTCGCTTGAATTACCAATACCGCCTCTTAGCCCTACGTACATTAGTATATTCTCACGATGATCCCATGTCCTACGGCCGACCCAATTAGGAAGCTCAGCTCGGTAGTCTAGACGGTTGACTCATAAAGATTTTCACAATCTATAGGAATCTAGAAATCAGCATAATTACCCACCTGCTAGGTGCATAACTAATATAGAATTAAGTTAGAGTTGGTCAATTTTATAAACTCAAGAAATAAAGGCATAAATTTAATTTGTAAAACTTTTTTTTTATTCGATTCCGAAATATAAATTATACCTGAAATCTACGGCCGGAAACAAAATGTAGCATAATGCCTTAAATACGAAAAGTAATCTAAAAAGAATATTCCATTTCATCGGAAAAATAATATGCCCGCATGCAAAGCAAAATCATGACCTGCGACAATTCACCATTTCAAATAACCATATTAAAAAATTGGAAATTAAAAAATCCATCCGGTCGGCGGTGCCCTGCGCCTGAGGCCTTGGCTAATCAAATACAATTCAAATAGATTATGACCCACGCACCTGAAATCTTAGGCCAGGAACAACTATCAAAGACCGGGAAATGCGAAATGAAACGAAATGGCCTTGAACATGAAAAGTTATCTAAAAATAAAAAGAATATTCCATTTCATTGGAGAAATATTCATATGTATATGCCTGAAAACAAGAAAAAAACAAAATCATGACCTGCCATAATGGCTATGAAAAAAATCCATCCTGCGCGTGAGAACAAAAAAATTGTCTCGTCTGCTGCCTGGCTGATATGGCAAAGTGAGTGAGAGGTGGAGCAGACGAAAAACTACATTTCGTCCATGTGGAACGAAGCTCCGTAGCAACCATGCCCTGCCTCTCTTCCTTTGTCTATCAACTGAGAACTTGGGGAAATGCGCGGAGAGCTTTGTGGAATGTGTATTCTAAAGCTTCGCCTTACGAATCGAAACAAATTCTACCCAGCAATTTGCTGGTGCCAAGATTTTGTATGAAGCGGAACATCTGTATTACAGATAGTTACCCAGCGGGAAAACTAGCGAGGGGTTACTCTGGTAACCCAAGAATTCTTTGATGATTTGTGTAATCGCCTACATGGTAATCGAAAGATTCTACTAGCAATTTAGGAAAATGGAGGTCTTTACATTGTAATGACTACGTAAGCGATTAGGTAATGGCTTGTGAAATAATTTCGTAGAAATATGATGTGCTTATAATTCTTTGTCTTGTCTCTCTTCTTGAGTTTATTCCGTTCTCAAAATTCGTTCAGAGTGGATCATATTAATAATATTTTAATTTTAAATAATTTACAGGCGTTAAATTTTATAAGATTAATTTATACCACTAACTAACAATGAGCAACAAAATCAAAAAGATATCTTGTTTGTAAAATCCTCACCAAATGTAGCAGAAAAGCAATGTTTTTAATGCTGAAAAGGATAGCTAGTAATTTATTCTGCATGCCTTACATGGTAATCTATGTATTCACCTAATACATTTCACCTCTGAAATAAGTCCTCGTCTGTAATGCCTACTGTAGGTACTTACCGCCCTAGGACATCCCTATGTAAAAGTAACCTATTATTTCATCACAAAGGTAATGGGTCCAGCTCATTACCACCTCGCTTACCTAGCCATTACATTTCCCGCTGGGTAAGGCTGTGCTATGACCTAAGGTACACGGTTCCACCACAGACTTAACTATCTGTAATACAGATGTTCCGCTTCATACAAAATTTTGGCACACGCAAATTGCTGGGTAGGATTTGTTTCGATTCGTAAGGCGAAGCTTTAGAATACACATTCCACAAAGCTCTACGCGCATTTCCCCAAGTTCTCTGTTGATAGACAAAGGAAGAGAGGAAGGGCATGGTGGCTACGGAGCACGGACGAAATGTATTTTTTCGCCTGCTCCACCCCTCACTCACTTTGCCTTACCAGTAGTGATGTGCCGATTCGATTATTATACTAATCGATTAATCGATTATGGTGATAATCGTAATCGATCAATAATCGATTATTAATCGATTATGGTAGATTTTTACTTATTTTATCCAGAAAGTTCATTTATGGTTTAAGATTGATTCTATAATATAATAAAAGGTACCTAAGTAGATATGAGAAACCACTTATAATTAGAAAGTATGTATTTTAATAAAACAATTGAAAAGAAAATAAGAGTCAAATCAACAAAAAGATACAAAAAGACCGAGAATCTATGTTTATTCTTTTGCAAGCAGTTTCCAATTAGCATTAAAAAATATTACACAGTCAAGATGTTTTGGGAGAAGCCGGTTCCTTCTCAAATTAGTCATCATACCAGTTTTCGAAAAAATTCTCGGAGGGAACCGAAGTGGCTGGTACACATGAGTATTAAAAATGTAGTTGATATAATTCAGGGTTATTCGTTTTCATACTCTTCCAATATACGAAAGGATTGCTCTTTCTGTCAAGCAACGGCAATTCTCCGTTGTACTTGTAGATGTAGCAAGATAATTGGCCTTTTTTTGCTCAAAATGGTCCCATATTGATGTTGGTTTTGCTGCGTCTTGATCAGGTGCCGGTGTCAGTTCTTGTTCACTCGTCGTCGGGTTGTTCTGTCTAATCAACGATAGTTCTTCTAAGCAACGCTGTTGAGCGTTTGTAGCATTGGATTGTAATCAAAATCCCAGCTTTTTAAACCGTGGGTCTAGAAGACATGCTATAGCTACATGTTTGTTGCTTTCCAAGGAACCAAGACGACGTTGCAGAACTTCTATCAAACTTTCTTTTACTTAAGCTCCAGTTGGTGTTTTTGTAATGGACGTATTCAAATTGTATTGAAGTCCTCGTATAAATGGGATCACCAATCCCATCGTGAATATTTTTCTCCAGATAGCTGTTCCGTAATTTCCTCAATTGTACTTCAAAAGCGCCACGCAGTCCACTAATATTTTCCATTCGGTATTTTCAAGGGTTGCCGGTGCATTATCAATTTCAGTTAATGTTACTGTAAGGGGTGCTTTGACTTCACATAGCCTAGCGAACATTATATTCACGCTGTTCCACCTGAACTTTTGGCACTATGGCGGAAGTGACCAACAATCTTTCTGCATTTTTGAACAATAATTTGAAGGTCTTGGTTTCCATTAATAATTGTGTCTTTGACACTTAAGTTGAGGGTATGTGCAATGCAGGGTGATAATTTCTTTGCAATTGCTGGTTAATCGCCTTCTTCATATTCTGTGCATTGTCTGAGACTATTGTTACTATTTTCTGCACGATGTTAAATTCTTCAAAAATATGCTGCAATGTTTCCGCTATGTGTTCACCAGTATGCGGGCTTGGGAGTTCTCTAGTCGCAAGAACGAAAGACTGTAATTCGCATGTGAGCATGTGACCGTGATGTATGATTTATTAGAATCAGGGCTGGCTTCATGTAAGGTCATAGGTGATTATCACTTCGGTGATTGCCAGGAGTGATCACTACAAAGTGATTATTCATGTAAAGCTATCATTTAAAATTAATCACCGAAAATCAACTGAAGCTAACTTCAGACTAAAAAGTGTGAAACGTGTGCATTTTCTTGGCACAAGAAGGCGCGCGCGATTTAATGATGTTTTTTTTGAGTTGGTGTACCGAAAATGTTAAATAAAATTTTTCGATATCTCCCTTAGTTTTTGAGATATCGATAATTGAAATTTTTAGTTTTACATACATATACTATAAAATAAGTTGCGATAATTTCCCTAATAAGACAATTTTGGCAGGAGAATCTTAGCATTGGTAAACTCGGTGAATATTATACTTGTATATAAAACTAAAAATTATTTCTCAGCTCTTTCCACAAATTATTTAATTTTTCTTTCACTTTATCTTTTGGCAAAAAGACCTTCGCTATAGCGGAGTTTTGCTCCATAAATTGCACCATGATTTCGAATTGCCCTAATATATTCAACAATAATTATTAGTTTCATTAACTTCCAACTGAAAATTAAAAAATACTTCAGTGACAACAAAAGTAACAACAATTTCTTGTCACCACCAATTTGGTGATTCTGGCAGGTGTCAGTCGCCATCCATGAACTGAAATCTGTATAAGTGATTGGTGATAATCACCGATCACCTTACATGAAGCCAGCCCAGATGTCCATATATCTGTTGTTGCAGCGGAATAAACGACATCATTTAAAATCTCTTTTAGACGTGCAGTGGCATGTTCGTAGTGATTAACTAATATACATAGTTTGAGTAAGCACTTTTGTCACTAGGGTAGAAGACAAAGCTATTTGCTTGTCTTTTTTCAGCAGGCCCACTTACCGTTGAAGAACCTGCCTCCACCGTGGTTGACCTTTGGTTCTGCTTCTGTTCAATGATGCAGTGAATTCTTCTCAGGTGTTCGCGGAGATTCGTTGTATTCCCACAAAGTTTAATTTTCTTAGTAAACAGCTACAATGCATCTTGATCCGTTTTATGAAAATGCGTCTATACATAACTTTCTCTACGCTTCATTTTAATTAAACCAAAGAATTTTACGTAAAAAAACAATCCCGCTAAGTCCCTACCGTCTTGTACTGTGAATTTGTTATCGTTAAATGAAATTTCCCTTGAAAAGGCTAGATTCTATTCGTTGGGAGTTCCCCTACTATGTCAGGGGAATACCCTTTTTGAATTATAGGGTTGCCACAATAAACTATAGAAAATTCAGTCTTGTGGGAAATAATCGATAATTTTCGATTATAAAATCATAATCGATAACACCCGATTATTTGGAAAAACGATTAATCGATTATTGATAATCGATTGCGCACATCATTACTTACCAGCCAGGCAGCAGGCGAGATAATTTTTTTTGAATAGCCAAGTGCTCACGCGCAGGATGGATTTTTTTGTTAATTGCCATTGTGGCAGGTCATGATTTTGTTTTTTTGTGGTTTTCAGGCATTCAATGATATTTCTCCGATGAAATGGAATATTCTTTCATTTCGCTACATTTCGGATTTCCCGGCCTAAGATTTCAGGTGCGTGGGACATAATCTATTTGAATTGTATTTGATTAGCCAAGGCCTCAGGCGCAGGGCACCGCCGACCGGATGGATTTTTTAATTTCCAATTTTTTAATATGGTTATTTGAAATGGTGAATTGTCGCGGGCATATTATTTTTCCGCTGAAATGGAATATTCTTTTTAGATTACTTTTCGTATTTAAGGCATTATGCTACATTTTGTTTCCGGCCGTAGATTTCAGGTATAATTTATACTTCGGAATTGAATAAAAAAAATGTTTTACAAATTAAATGTATGCCTTTATTTCTTGAGTTTATAAAATTGACCAACTCTAACTTAATTCTATATTAGTTATGCACCTAGCAGGTGATGGGTAATTATGCTGATTTCTAGATTCCTATAGATTGGGAACACCTTCATGGCTCAACCGTCTAGACCAGTGGGGTACGCGTGGGTACGCAGAAAATTCTAGGGGTACGCCAAATTTCTCTTCAAAGTAATTTATGTCCTCTTCTTTTCCGAGATATTCAATACTGTTGCGAATGTTTATTTTTTAACCCTTATTTTTTAAGGAAAGAAAAAAATAAATAGTTTTTATATCCATCCATACTAAACTAATAGATATGAACATTAATAGGAGCAAAAACGGCAAATAATCGTTAACAGCCTTTTTAAAACAAGCGGCTATCTATCTTTACTGGTGCACGGGGATACCATGTCACGGGGCTACACGGAATACGGGTTTAAATATCAAGCAACAATTGAAGCACAGCCTATTGTTGGGCTTGGCTTCCTCCAGCGTTCGCCTCCATGATTGTCTGTCTCCAGTTTATCCAGTTCCTTATTCTTAATTGTGTTATGTCTTCCTCGACGCCGTCTACATATCTTTTCTTAGGTCGTCCTGGTCTCCTTTTTTCTGTCGGTAGACTCTCAGTGAATGTTGTCGGGCAGCAACTTCAGGTGGTAGGGAGGCGATGGTCGTTTTACTTTTGTACGATTAAGATACATTGCCTGTATCTCAAATCGTTCAGGCTCATCTCATGTCCTTTCCCATACAGAGCCATGAGAAACACGTTTCCTGCTTTGGCAATCTTGGATGAGGGTCTTTGAAAACATCAATAACTGGTTGCAAGTCATCGTTGTTCTGCAGGAATTTCAGAAGTTTCAGTTTCGCCTAATTAAAAAAGCAGAAGTGGTGTCATAACTACTCATGTCGTGCAGGAATAATATATCGCAGCAAGATGGAGATTCTAGACGGTTTGAGAGAACTGTAATCTAAAGCACAATAACAGATACAGGCCGGCTCTTGTTTTTGGAGTTTGCTAGGAAACTATCCTGCGAGGCAATTAGCACCATCGATTCTGTTAATGATATTGCGGCAGATTATATTCTTTGCTCTCTTCTCAATCGCTTGTTGTTTTCATTAGCTTCGTAAGGGAAGTCATCGAAAATTAGATTTCTTGTTTGACTTGACATGATACATAACTGGTGGAAATTTCTGATGTAACAAAAACCCTCCATCGATGACATATTTTCTATCGCTCAAGTCCGCCTGTTCAGTCGGTAAAAAGCCCATGCTCATCGAAAAGAAAGAAAGAGAGGGTAGGGGTTAAGTTCGTAACGCCAAATTCTCACAGCTCTTCATCTGAATGTTTCACGAAGAACTCTATTCAGATAGGAGTCATCAATCCAACCACACTTTTCATGCGAATGTTTCACGATGGTCTTTCTTAGGAAAAAGTTGGTTGGATTAACTAGGATTTTGACTACTGCTTAGTTATTTTTTCCGCGCCAAACATACATAGATATTATGTGTACTCTTGATCAGGATGACGAATACTACAACATACTACAATTTCAAGGTCATCGGAGGGGTGGGGGTTAATCTTAATAATTACCTTATTTTCAAATGCTTGGTATCAGCAAAAGGATTAATGGGATAAATCTTACACGACATCATAAAAGAATATTTTATATTTTAGTAGGATGCGTCCTTGAGAAATGGGCTGTTGAAAGGGAAATTCGAGACTTGATGAAACCGCAACATTCGTTGGTTAAGGGGTAATATCACCTTGTGTTCACTAAATTTCACGTGATTTTCTGAGACATGAAAGTACTAGTCTTTAACTACAAAAAACATGTTTTACTTTAATTTTACGATACAAAATGGCGGGACAGCAGCGCACGCGAGGTAAATAAACACGGACGGTCGACATGGGCCACAATTTTTAACCAAACAAAAAACCAAAAAGTTTCTTAAAATATAGTCCAAAATCTAGCAAACGTCGTAGGATTTTTTCGAAAAATTGAGTTAACTTGAACTTTTTTTTCTTGTTTTTTCGAAAAAAATCGCCCGAAAATCGCTTATAAAATCTTTAAAAAACAATTTATCAAAAAACTCCTACGACTTTCACTAGAAAATATTGTTTATGCCTATATTCCCAAATTCACTCACCCGTCGAAATCCGGCGAGTGACTGAAATTGGTATTCCCGATATTCACCCGCATTCACTTTTCCATACATTCATTTCACTCGCAATTCACCCATAAATTTTGGGCGAATTTTGGGTGAATGGAGGAGAAATATGAAAATATGGTAGGCTTTGGAACAAACAACTACTGAAAAATCTCATCAAAATTTTGTATACAAAAACACGAAATTATGACAGCTATTCGAGTAACGCATTGCATCGCATCACCCGAAAATAAGTGAAAACGGGAATACCGATTACAAAGAGAACGACTTTTGAGTGAGTGAAAAGAATTCAGGTGAGTGAAATCGGGAATATGGGCATTAAACTTGCAGTTAATATTTCAAGTCAATCTGATAAAAATTGAGGAAGTTACTGGTACGCCCAGTTTGGAAAATGTGGAGCCGACATATTTGAAGTTAAAGTTTTGATCCCCTCATAATCGAATTTTTGTATCATTCTTGGATACTTTATGGAGTGTTTAAGCCAATAAGAAAAAAGGTGAAAAAAGTCACAAGGTAATATTACCCCTTAATCGAAGAAAGGTGATCCCACAACTTACCCTTAAATTCGCTCCAAAACAATAATAAATCAATATAAAGCTTATTCAATATCTAGAAATTTCCCTTAATTTGGAAATTAGCCTTGAGAATTTTCCTTATTAAATTTGTTTTTTCTTAAAAACCCATACCTACCCCACCTTAAATTACCTATTATAAATTACCTAGACGAGTGGAATTTTTTTTGGAGCCGGTTAAGTCTGGAGCCCCAATTATAAATACATACATATATACTAAAATTAATATTGAAACTTATTAATAAGAATTAGTGATGTGACCTATGTGTTTAATTATGAAAACAAAAGTTATAGACTTTGTCACATCTAAACAATATATTGAACTTCAATCCTTATCCTTGTTTTCAGAACAATATCCGAATATGTATGATCTGAAAACCCAGCGATCTACTTCCACCGACCGGAACCCAAATTAAGTTGAACCAATAAAATCGATTATGTCGCTTGAATTACCGATACCGCCTCTTAGCCCTACGTACATTAGTATATTCTCACGATGATCCCATGTCCTACGACCGACCCAATTAGGAAGCTCAGATCGGTAGTCTAGACGGTTGACTCATAAAGATTTTCGCAATCTATAGGAATCTAGAAATCAGCATAATTAGCCATCACCTGCTAGGTGCATAACTAATATAGAATTAAGTTAGAGTTGGTCAATTTTATAAGCTCAAGAAATAAAGGCATAAATTTAATTTGTAAAAATTTTTTTTATTCGATTCCGAAGTATAAATTATACCTGAAATCTACGGCCGGAAACAAAATCTAGCATAATGCGTTAAATACGAAAAGTAATCTAAAAAGAATATGCCATTTCATCGGAAAAATAATATGCCCCCATGCAAAGCAAAATCATGACCTGCGACAATTCACCATTTCAAATAACCATATTTAAAAATTGGAAATTAAAAAATCCATCCGGCCGGCGGTGCCCTGCGCCTGAGGCCTTGGCTAATCAAATACAATTCAAATAGATTATGTCCCACGCACCTGAAATCTTAGGCCCAACAACTATCAAAGACCGGGAAATGCGAAATGAAACGAAATGGCCTTGAACATGAAAAGTTATCTAAAAAGAATATTCCATTTCATTGGAGAAATATTCATATATGCCTGAAAACAAGAAAAAAACAAAATCATGACCTGCCATAATGGCTATGAAAAAAAATACATCCTGCGCGTGAGAACAAAAAAATTGTCTCGTCTGCTGCCTGGCTGATATGGCAAAGTGAGTGAGAGGTGGAGCAGACGAAAAACTACATTTCATCAATGTGGAACGAAGCTCCGTAACCACCATGCCCTGCCTCTCTTCCTTTGTCTATCAACAGAGAACTTGGGGAAATGCGCGGCGAGCTTTGTGGAATGTGTATCCTAAGGCGAAGCTTTAGGATATGTAGTAAACCCTACCCAGCAATTTGCGGGTGCCAAAATTGCCAAAGTTCCACCCTACCAACTTTCAGAGGAATGAGTCATCAATTTTAAAATTTTGGTTTTTTTAATAAATATTTCAACCTCAACTACCTTTTTCTCCAAAAAATACATAGTTAACCAATATTTTTTTCCATAATTGGAAAGCTTGAACAATTTCCTATGAATAATGTTTGAACACTTTTTATGCTATGGCCTCTGCTTTTGAAGTTATAAGCAATTTTAATCCAAAAATTGACTCGAATTCGTACTTTTTTAGCACTTTTTCACCTAAGCTTACCTCTTAAAGCTGATATTTCGTATATACCTAGTGTGGTACGCAGTTAAGAACGTATGCACACTCGCTAGCCCGGAGAACGGCCCCTTTTGTAGATAGTGGGGTTGGGTTGTAAAAAAGGGCTTAAAATTGAAAAAATGTTTGACGCTGCGTAAGTAGGTTCTACTAGGGCTAAATAACTTAACTACTAGTGGCAGACAATTTTGAACATTTGCACTCTCCCCAAGCCAACCCTATATGAAGTTGCCATTTCGAAAATACACTTCCAGCAGATGGTCAAAAAACCTACATACGCAGCGACAGACATTTTTTTCAATTTTATCGCCTTTTTTACCCCCAAACCCCTCTATCTACAAAAGGGCCCGTTCTCCGGGCTAGCGAGTGTGCATACGTTCTTAACTGCGTATCACACTATGTTTATATACGAAATATCAGTTTAAAAAAATTACGTAAGTCTGGCGGGCCTGGGCTCTCGAGCTATACGTATTTTTTGGAGAAAAAGGTAGTTGAATTTGAAATTTTAGATGAAAAAAACGAAATTTTGACTCTGATGACTCATTGCTGTGGAAGTTGGTAGGGAAGAGCCTTCACTTTTCCAGTTTTAGATAGGTAGGAGTATTGTGCGAACACTGCTACCTTATTCGTGAAAATATGTCATAGGGTTACAAAAAAAAACAGGGTGATATGTAAAACTCTAAAAAAAACTTCATAACGCCCTAGGGGCTAAACCGTTACGATTGCCCTCTCCCATTCGATTTTTTGGTGGTCTAACCAAAACCTATCAACATCCGGGCGCTTTGTAAACTTAGCGTATCATGTGCTATATATCTGTTAATTAAATTAACTCCTACTGATTTCGCGCCATCTTGTCGATTTCAGAACTTCGCCTTTAAGTTGGTAAATTCTGATACAAACAACATAAGTGTTGTAAAATGTTCCCAGGAAAGCGATAACAAATAACGTCCGTTAACACTATTTTTCTAAAGCCACCTGCCATAAACGATTTGCTATTTTAGATTATAGTTTTGAAATGTAAACCTCACATTTGATACTTGCGCCACCAAATTAGTTAAGAAAAATATTGAAAAGTGCAGTGTAATCTTTTTTTAATATTGTGTTTAGCTCAGTTATTTCCGTCTTGACTGTGTTTGCACCTCTGTAAAATTTATAAGAATAACCCTTTGAAATTTTAAAATCCTCAGTAAAATTCCGAGTAAATTTTCATCAGAAAGAAGAATAATACCACAGACTTAACTATCTGAAATACAGATGTTCCCCTTCATACAAAATTTTGGCACCAGCAAATTGCTGGCTAGGATTTGTTTCGATTCCTAAGGCGAAGCTTTAGAATACACATTCCACAAAGCTCTCCGCGCATTTCCCCAAGTTCTCTGTTGATAGACAAAGGAAGAGAGGAAGGGCATGGTGGCTACGCAACTTCATTCCACACGAACGAAATGTATTTTTTCGCCTGCTCCACCCCTCACTCACTTTGCCTTCCCAGCCAGGCATCAGACGACACAATTTTTTGAAGTGAAAACTTCTTTGTTAGGCACTTTTTGGCCTGGGATAAAAACTAAAAATTCGCGTCACGCGCACTTTTTGTTGCGCACTTTTTCCTGCGCACTCACTTTGAGCAACATTTGTGGGAAGAATTTGCTTCCTTGCTTTCCCTCCTATAGCCAGCTAAATTTTGTGTAGCAAAGAAATGTACCCATGTGTCTTAAATGTAGCTGGCTAGAGCGTGGCAACTTTTGGTAGAGCAACAACAACAGCCAGCAGCGAAAGAGGCTACGGTGTGGGAAGCAATAGCTACGAGGAGTGTGAGTATGCGTTTCAATGTTGCAATGCAGCGTCAACATTCATTTCATTTTGCTTCGAAGGTCACGCTTCTCGCTGTGTCTTGAGCTCGACGAAACATTTAATTTAAACATTTTGCTTGGATTTATTGCTTTCGGCAACATGGAACCAGAACCACGTGTTTCACGACTGGGCATCTGTGTTTTACTTATCTGCGGTAGTAAGTTTATCAGTAGGGAAATGGCAAACTGCCCAGGCGGGAAAGGAAGAGCTTCTTCATTAAAGCTGAATGCCTGATTTTGTAAATACTAAGTATACATTACCAGATGGGTTATTTTGTTACTTACAATTAACAGAGAAATGTCATAGCCATGGAAGGCCTTTCATAGGTCATTACTGGTAAAAGGGAGAAAGAATCAAAAGAAATCTAATAGAGCTATTAATTTTTGCATTACCAGGTAAGATTACTACAATAAAGGCATTACCCTCTGCATTACCAGGTAATGCAAAAAGTAAATAGTTCTTATGGCTTATTGATGTTCTGGATTCTGTATTAATTACATTTCAACCGATTACCTTTTTGCAGTAAAATCAGGACTGAAGTAATTAAATACATAAGTAAGGGCTTCCAATATTCCCGACTGGGTGGCAATAAATTACATGCAGAATTATTTTAGAACTGCTTCATATTTCTTTAGGTCTCATTACAGAAAATAAGAGGGTTTTATTCTTGAAAAGTACTTCCTTGCTGCATTACTTCCACATAAAAGTAATGCAAGGAGTAATGATTTGAGCGTTCTATGTAATAAAGTTTGAGAGTTCTATGTAATGCAGAATGGAGGCGATTGGTTACAGCGTACGACATCGCCCGTGCAAATGTAATGCCTTATCTCCACTTGCTGTAATCTGAGAGAGCTAGTTGCTACTCCTTAGAAGTACTTTCGGAATCGATGGGTAATTACTTGCTTTCCCTACTGGGATATTATGTACATATTATGTACTGTGCACATTGTACTAGGTATTATGTACTATATACTATATATATATATATATATATATATATATATATATATATATATATATATAGATATATACCTACATATATATAGATATATACCTATAGATATACCTACATATATATATATGTATGTATATATATATATTAGAACAATTTCATATTTTATTGTAGTATCACAACAATAACATAAACTTAAATGGAATATATTCATAAACAAAATTTATTGATCCTTATCCTCTGGCAATATTAAGATTGATTTGCAAATATAGACTGGGCGGGCATAGAAGTTTTTACTTCTACCGTGTGGTCCTACGCACACTCATATTTTTGAATAGAAGTGCTCACGCGCACGATGGATTTTTTTGTTAATTGCCGTTGTGGCAGGTAATGATTTTGCTTTTTTGTTGTTTTCAGGCATTCAATGATATTTCTCCCATGAAATGGAATATTCTTTCATTTCGCTACATTTCGGATTGCCCGGCCTAAGATTTCAGGTGCGTGGGACATAATCTATTTGATTTGTATTAGATTAGCCAAGGTCTCAGGCGCAGGGCACCGCCGGGAGGATTTTTTAATTTCCAATTTTTTATATATGGTTATTTGAAATGGTGAATTGTCGCAGGTCATGATTTTGCTTTTTTGTTGCATGCAGGCATATTATTTTTCCGATGAAATAGAATATTCTTTTTAGATTACCTTTCGTATTTAAGGCATTATACTACATTTTGTTTCCGGCCGTAGATTTCAGGTGCGCGAAATATAATTTATACTTCGGAATTGCATAAAAAACATGTTTTTTAAATTGAATTTATGTCTTTATTACTTGAGTTTATAAAATTGACCAACTCTAACTTAATTCTATATTAATTATTCACCTAGCAGGTGAAGGCTAATTATGCTGATTTATAGACAGGGAAATGAGAATCGACAACGGAAAGTGACGAATATTTTACTTAAAAAAGATTTTTCGATTAACATTATAGTAAGTACCCGAGTAAAAATAATTATATAGAAAAATATATAATCATATATATTTATATCAAATTATATAAAATATTTCAACAGTTTTAGACGATTTTATATAATTGTATATAATAATATATAATAATATAGAATTATATATTGTATCACTTATAGTTCAACATAGGATGATATATAACTCTATATCATTATATAAAACTGTATATAAAGTCTACAAATGGATTTGTGCAATTATATCTGATCATATATAGCGATATAAAATAATATATAATGCCTTACAATAATTTTGATGAAATAAATATTATCAATTGGTAGATGGAGTTTTTCGGGAAAATCACATACTAAAATGCACATTCTCCAGTCGCACTCCCAAAGCTCAATCAAAGGTGGAGAAAGACCTCAAGAAAAAGGTGTGGCTGAAAAATTATGAGAAAAAGTTATTATAGGTATGCTGTCACAAATATCTCATTATATCTGTTTTAGAGTTTAGCCAAGATCATGCTCAACTGGCGCTACCACGATAAAAAGCATATAGAAAATTCGATGTCTAAGAAAATCGGCGAAATAAAAGATATAATTGCATATATACAATTCTATACAATTGTATATGATTTTCCTTATTATATATAAAAATATATATTTCTATATAATTATATCGGGCCAAATTTCATATATAATTACATATAATTAATTTATATATAGATATATCCAATTATATATCTTTCTATATAATTATTTTTACTCGGGTGTTGCATTTAAGTGATACATCTATTAAATTTTCTGAGAATAGAAAGCTAAATATGTACAAGAATGCCTACCAGGGAAGTGAGGTTAATATAGAAAAAGTACTCGAGCAAATGTTAAGTTTTATTAATTTTAAACATTATTTCTTTCCTAGTCTGATTTCCCAATTACAGCGTCAACTTTTGCTCGTTGTTTTGAATAATAATTTATAAAACCTATTCGGAAATGCTCGCATTCAGTCTATGTCGACAGGGAAGTGATAGACAGGGAAGTGATAATTTAAATGATTTTGTCTCAAATCCATAAGAATGCTGTATTTTATCATAAATATATTATGCACCAATGATCAGTGTAATTGAAGCAAGCACGTACAATTAATCAAAATTTAATAATATCTAATAGCTGAAACGTAATTACGGGACAGGGAAGTGAGAATTTGACTGACCCGAACTCCAAAATCTCCACTAAACTCACTCCCACGACTAATCGCTCACCGACTGAAACAAAACATAACGGTTACTATGCTGACTTCACCTCTTTCTTTCAATCACCAAAGCGTCAAAGTCACTTGCTACTCAATTTATAGGCGATTTTAACGGATTTTTAGATGACAGGGAAGTGATAAAAATGCGTGCCGCCTCTTATTTCAACTAATAATTTGAAGAAAATTTTGGTGAAAAAATCGAACTATATAAACTTTACAACTTTTTTGGCAAACAAAAACTTATGATTGAGATTTTTCGCTTAAAGTTGTTTAAATAAACTGCTGTATTTGGGCTTAAACTTTGGCTTACTGCAAAATCGCCCCACAGGGAAGTGATAATTTTGACTATTTGGAACTAATTTTGAACTATAAATACTTGTTTGAAATAACTGATTTTGAATGCCCAATTAGAAACCGATGTAAACTTTTATTTGAATAAAACTTTAAGGACATAACTTGTAAAATGATGAATCCACGAGCCGACCCCACTAAAATTCCTGTTTTTGTAGAACTGCCCATGTATCTAATGTATCTATTGTATCTAATAAAGTGCATAAGAAATGCGATGTTGAAAGGAAAATTCGAGACTCTTGATGAAACCGCAACATTCGTTGGTTAAGGGGTAATATCACCTTGTGTTCACTAAATTTCACGCGATTTTCTGAGACGTACCACGAACGATAGGACAGAGATAGAGATATGAGGTTTTGTGCGTATGAAAGTACTAGTCTTTAACTACAAAAAAACATGTTTTATTTTAATTTCACGATACAAAATGGCGGCACAGCTACGAGCGCAAGGAAAAAACCTCGAACGGTCGATATGGGCGTACCGCTACATGTCACAATTTTTAATCTGGAACAAAAAACCAAAAAGTTTCTTAAAATACAGTCCAAAATCTAGCGAACGTCTCCAAAACAATAATAATCAATATAAAGCTTATCCAATATCTAGAAATTACTCTTAATTAGAAAGTAGCCTTGAGAATTTCAGTTATTTCCGCATTAAATTTTTTTCCTTAAAAACCCCTACCCCACCTCAAATTACCAATTATTTCACAATGAAATTGTCTAGGCGAGTGGAAATTTGTTTGGAACCGATCAAGTCTGGAGCCCCACTTATAGATATATACCAAAATTTGTATTGAAACTTATTAATAAGAATTAGTGAATGCGTTTTACCTATGTGTTTAATTACGAAAAAAAAAGTTGTATACTTTGCCACATCGAAAAAATATATTGAACTTGAATCCTTACCTTTGTTTTCAGAACAAAATCCGAATATGTATGATCTGAAAACCCTGCGATCAACTTCCACCGACCGGAACCCAAATTAACTTCAATCAATAAAATCGATTATGTCGCGTGAATTGCCGATACCGCCTCTAAGCCCCACGTGCATTAGTATAACGTGTTACCATAACCCCATGTCCTACGCCCGACCCAATTAGGAAGCTCATATTGCATGCAGATCCAGATCCGGTGGTCTAGACAAAGAGTGGGCAACCTTTTTATAACATGGGCCAACATAAATATTACCTTTTTTCCGCGGGCCGTAATAGTCATTTGGCACCTTCTTGTGACCTATAATTTTTTTAGAATTGAGCCGGACTTGCACTAGGTAGTACATTTGTCCCTTACACGATGGTAAATTTTACTGAAGCTCCATTTTTTGTGCTACTGTTGGGATATGAGTGTGTACCGAGATGTGATTGTAATTACGTAGTGCAGAGACAAGAGTTTGTTTTGTAATTACGTAGTGAAAAGACAAGAGTTTCTTCTTTCTTACTTCTTTAGGGGCAGTAAAATTCAACTTAAAATGAGGCGAGGTGAGGTGAGGTTGTAAATACGAGAGACATTTGTTATTTTTTCTTGCTGCAGTAAAATATCCAATTTGAGCTGAGACGAGGTGAGATTTCAAATACGAACTGCAGAAGCATTTCTTACTTCTTTTGAGGCAGCAAAGGTTCCAACTTGAAATTAGGTGAGGTGAGATTGTAAAATATAAATATACATCGTGGAGGCATAGATTTCTGACTTACTCTGAGGCAGTTTAATGCATAAAGCTTCTTTCTTTAATTTGCTGGTTTTTGGCATTTTGGCATTACAATCGCCCCTCGCTTAATTTGAAGGCACCTCTTACCAATTCATTTTATAATCGTGTCCTACCCAACAGTAAATTTTTTGTCTGCATTTGAGGATGCTTTAATGGGGTAAATCACACTATCCAACACTCGGTCCTCAACTCAAACAGGTTTGTGTATAATGTAGGTAAAACCCTCTAAATATTCATCTGTCTGTCTCTTTTTCTTGCAACGAAACGCGAATGAGATGGGGAGTTACTCATAGTTTCCTCAGACCCCCGAGAACGATGTTATAATTGTGTTACGGTGATGGATGGGTGAGTCTGACAAATTTTCTGAGGCAAAATGAGGATAAAATAAACTTCCCTGCGACTTCTTATCTATAAAACCGGGTTGTGTATGGGGATGATAAAAGAAATGATGCATAGTGTAACTTAGCCCAATGGATATAATATTCAATTTAAACTAGACGACAAACATCGAAAAATACTATTTTATAATTTCTTCTAAACATCTGGCGGGTCGGATACGAACTTCTCGCGGGCCGTAGATGGCCCGCGGGCCGTAGATGATTAAATACGAAAAGTAATCTAAAAAGAATATTCCATTTCATCGGAAAAATAATATGCCCGCATGCAACAAAAAAGCAAAATCATGACCTGCGACAATTCACCATTTCAAATAACCATATAAAAAATTGGAAATTAAAAAATCCCTCCGGCGCACAGTGTTTCGAATAGAACAAACTAGCTGGACAAAAGTCATTTTTGAAATTCAGAGAAATGATTATAGAAAGAGATAAAAAACACTCTGAAACTAAGGAAAAAGGGTTTTTTATTGCACCGGTTTACCTAAGAAGGTGGGTAGTTGGAAGGCTATATAAAAAAGAGGGAAAAATGCATTATTTCATTCCTAATTTGACTGTTCTTGTGATAGCACATTAGATAGATTTTTGTCACTGTGAGTAATATATATTAGTGATGAATTTGGAAGCTAAAGGTGAGTATTTTTTATTTTTTATAACATTTAGTACCTAACGTTAAGCATTAACTTAGAAAAAAATCCGAAAACTTAAATTTTCAATTTTTTTTAAAGTTTTTTGCATTCATTGGACTGGGAGTTGTCTGCCCCCGCTTGACCCCGGGCTAAATTTTGGATATATCGTAGCTGTGACTATCTACTTTCGAAATATATCAATTTCTGGCAGCACACTTTAGTACAACTATTTTTTTTTTATTTTTTTTTAGATTACTCCTACTCTGTTTCCAAAACAGAGCTCTTTGAAGAATGGCTGAAGCACGACAAAGGTGAGCAAAATAGAAAGCTGTATGAGTTTGTAACTTGCAAATATGGAATTTCTGGGATCACCGAGTCATCGATGAGGAATACCAAAAATATCATATCTAGGTTTTCTTCAAAAGTACTGGAAAAGTGGACAAAATGCGGCAAAAGTAGGGACCGATTTCTGAAAACTCACAACCAATGGATCAAGGGAGATCTGGTTTTTCGTAGCTCCTTTCAACAAGTTCAGCCTTCAACATCTGCAACTTTAACACCAGGACGACCTCACAAGGATTTCGAGGAATCGAGCGACAAAACAAAAAAAAGAAGAGTTGAAGACCTGATCACTTCAAGGACTACATCAGAATTATTGACTGCTGCGGAAGCTTCAGCGCGATTATCTGGCAACAGGGATCTGGCAAGAGTTATTAACGAAGCCAGCAGTAGTCCTGAAAATTGTAAAAAAATGAAAAAAAGTGTTAGTTTTAGCGGCACATCTGAACAGAGGTGTTTAACCAAAGAAGAGGCATTGGCTTATTACGTGGACTCTAAATCTACCAGCCACTCCTACAAACAGACTCGGAAGTGGAGCATCAAAGCAGGACACAAGGTATTTCCATCATTTTATAGTATTAGACAAGCTAAGTTAGAATGTTTTCCTTGTGAGGATCAAATAATTGTGAACGAAACGCGTGCAGAAATTAAACTTCAGGCGATTTTAGATAGAACCGTTGAACGTTTAGTTACTGCTCAGTGTGACGTTTTACAAAATTTGTCTTCTGGCTCATCATTCACTCTTATCAGTAAGTGGGGTTGTGATGGAAGTTCTGGTCATAGCACATACAAACAGAAATTCAGCAGTAGTGACGACACTGATGAGTTTTTGTTTGTGTTTTCATTTGTACCGCTTCAATTGCATGACGAAGGTGGTAATATTGCTTGGCAGAACCCTCGTCCATCTTCTACTACATATTGTCGGCCAATTAAGTTTATTTTCTCTAAAGAAAGTACCGATTTGACGGTGTCTGAGACAAATGTTGTTTTGGAGGAAATAAATAGGTTGCAACCGACAAAGTGTAGTATTTTTGGTACCGAGGTATCTGTCAAGCACGAATTACTTTTCACGATGATTGATGGTAAAGTGTGCAATGCTTTAACTGAAACATCTTCATCACAAAAGTGCTACATTTGTGGAGCAACCCCAAAAATGATGAATGATGAGTCCAGAGAGTTTCTAGCAAATACAAACAATCTCCGTTTTGGTTTATCTACTCTTCACGCCTGGATTCGTTGTTTCGAATGCTTGCTTCACATTAGTTATCGCCTCGAGATTAAAAAATGGCAAGTTCGAGACGCAGCTGAAAAAGCTAAAGTGAAGCAACGTTCTGCTGATATTCAGAAACAATTCAAAAATGAGATGGGTTTGATTGTAGATAAACCAAGACCAGGATATGGAAATACGAATGACGGAAATACTGCTCGCCGCTTTTTTAAAAACGCCGAGAAAAGTGCAGAGATTACAGGATTAAATGTGCATCTTATAAAAAAGTTTCATATTATACTATCAGTCTTGTCATCTGGCTATGACATTAATTTGGAAAAATTCGTTAATTTAGCACAAGACACGAAAAAAGCTTATTTGAGTCTCTATTCGTGGTATTATATGCCAGCTACTGTGCACAAAATCCTTGTGCATGGTGCCGAGATTATAAAATCGGCTCTTCTGCCAATCGGGCAGCTTTCTGAGGAAGCTCAAGAAGCTCGCAATAAAGATTGCAGAAGATTCCGAGAGCATAATACTCGGAAGCGATCACGTACTGCTACGAATAGAGACTTACTTAATATGTTGCTGATCACATCTGATCCTGTAATTAATAGTCTTAGGGAAATTCCTAAAAAGATGACTGGCAAGCTCCCTTCCGAAGTGATAGACTTATTAATACCACCTAGTGTAAATTCAATTAAAAATATAGGGACCACGGATGGTAATGATTATACTATAGACGATTCATCGGAGGAGGAACTTAGCGATTAATTAGATAGTTTAAGTAATAAGGTAGTTAGTGTAAGTTCTTGTCATTGCAATTAGGCTAATGTATTATTTGAAATATGTGTGTATATTGTATTAATAGCTCTAAATATTTTTTAATTAGTATGGAATTTTATATTTAATTATTTTTTTAATAGAAGTTAAGGCAATAATTTTTATTTTACATTTTACACACTGCAAGTATTGTACAAGGGAATATAAATAAAATTGTCATAAATAAAATTATTCGAAACTTATTTTTTTGCCAAATTTTTCAAACATTATTGCCCCAAATAAAATCCAGGTTTATTTTTTACAAGCAGGTCATAAAAAAATTTGAAGTTTTCCTTTGAACTATATCCGCCGTATTGTTTACAATTCTTTCTTTGAACTTTTTTATCTTTACCTCCAGGTAGCATTTCAGGTACATTATCGATAATTACTAGAATTGTTGATAAATGGGATTTTCAAATAATAATATCTTGCTAGTTGGAAGGCGAAAGTCGTAAAAATTAAATTTTCTTTTTATGATTTTTTGTTTTTTACTATTTTCAATGTACAACTGGTCACTTATGTATGTATGTAATTCGTTTCGAATAGGTTAATTACACTTTTATTACATAAAAAAGTTCATAACATTAATAGATACGATCATTGGAGTCAGAAAATTCAACTAAATAATTTTGTCCAGCTAGCTTGTTCTATTCGAAACACTGTGCGGCGGTGCCCTGTGCCTGAGGCCTTGGCTAATCAAATACAATTCAAATAGATTATGTCCCACGCACCTGAAATCTTAGGCCGGGAAATCCGAAATGTAGCGAAATGAAAGAATATTCCATTTCATCGGAGAATGCATTGAATGCCTGAAAACAACAAAAAAACAAAATCATGACCTGCCACAACGGCAATTAACAAAAAAATCAATCCTGCGCGTGAGCCCTTGGCTATTAAAAAAAATTGTGTCGTCTGCTGCCTGGCTGGTATGGCAAAGTGAATGAGGGGTGGAGCAGGCGAAAAAATACATTTCGTCCGTGTGGATTGAACCTCCGTAGCCACCATGCCCTTCCTCTCTTCCTTTGTCTATCAACAGAGAACTTGGGGAAATGCGCGTAGAGCTTTGTGGAATGTGTATTCTAAAGCTTCGCCTTAGGAATCGAAACAAATCCTACCCAGCAATTTGCTGGTGCCAAAATTTTGTATGAAGCGGAACATCTGGATTACAGATATGTAGTTAAGCCTGGGTAAATTCGTAAATTCATCACTGCCGCAGTGATGAATTTACGAATTTACCCTCTGTGATAATACTAATTTAAAAAATTATCACATCAGATTATTCGTCTCTACGAAAAAACTCTAAAGTATTTTTTTTATCAATAGTAAAAGTTTTTTTTGTCGCTTTAAAGTTCATCACCCCCAATATTTTAATCATTATTAGCTCATATTTTTCTTATATTATTAATATTAAAATATAAAAGGTTATTTGTAAAAGTTATTAATAATCAAAATAAATGTCCTTAGAAAATTCTGTAAAGGTCCGGTTACACGCAACGATCTGCTTGTGCAAATTGACTGGCGCAAGTCAATTGATGCAAATAAACTGAGTGAACATGAATCGGTTTACAGGCAACGATTTATTTGTACAAATTGACTGGCTCAAGTCAATTGGTGCAAATAAAATGAGAGAAAATGACACTAAATGACGCTAATTTGACACGATTATTATATTATATTGATTATGATAAGGTCGGAGGAGCGTCATAAAATTTCACCATTCACCCAAGGGCGTGCTGAGGGTTGTAGCTGCGGCTTGAACATCGTTTAAATGCTCATGCCAAAACACCAACCTCAAGCCGATTTTCTAAGGACATATATTTTGCACAAGGCAACCTTCTTGGCTTGCGCCAGCCAAAAATTTGCGTGTACACGCAACAATTCACTTGGGCAAATTGACTTGCGCAAGCCAATTGGCACAAGCAGATCGTTGCGTGTAACCGGACCTTAAGACTCACGATTTCCGAGATACGCAAAAAAAATTGTTTCACCCTCTATACAAAGTGCCATTTTAAAAGTGAAAAGTGAAGTGAAAAGGTACCATGAAAAAATTCTGAAGGAAGCAAACTACTTCATAGCCCTGGAGAGCAAAGCTTTGAAAAACTGTAAGCAAACAGAAAGCCTGTCACAGCAAAGTATGGGCCTTTTCAGTAAAGCAGGTTGCGTGCGCAATTGACTTATTCAGTAACACACTTTCATTGCTGAATAAGTCAATTGCGCACGCAACCTGCATTACTGAAAGTGCCCTATTTTAAAGCCGAAGCATTTGCAGCCGGACCAGCATGCTGCTGAAAGCTTTTAAGCAATTTGAAAGCAACAGCATTCGTAGCAATATGAAACAAAAAGGGCGTTTTCATAAATGCAGGTTGCGTGCGCAATTGACTTATTCAGCAACACACTTCCATTGCTGAATAAGTCAATTGCGCACGCAACCTGCATTACTGAAAGTGCCCAAAGTTTTCACAGTCTATGGCAAAGTAAAGCCTACTTCACACTATATGAGAAAGTCATATGATTTGACATATGCTTTTTTATAGGTGAAAGCATATGATTTAAACATATCACAGCTCTTATAGTTCTACGTTCAAACCTTTTGACTTTATGTGTGATTTAGCTGTCAAAAAAGAAAATGGATGAAAACGTTGTTTCTGGTGTTATTTCTTCTTTAGCAACATTTTCATTATTATAATTCTATAGAAAGTGCAAAAATATAAATAAAAAAATTAAAAGTATGATATAGAGTTGTCAATGGCTTCTTAGGAGAAATTCTGGCAGAGATATGGCAAGTTTAGTTTTCAAAGAGTTACAATTTGAAGACGAAAACAGTTTTCAAAATTTTATGAGAATGTCGAAAAATACCCTTTCATAAATACAACTCCTTCTATCCTTAAAAAATAGTTACCTGCAACAACAATTGTATCGGTACCTGCAACAACAATTATATTGTACCGAGCGGTTAAGAAGGTTATTATTAACCTTGTCATAAAAATAATTGCGTCTGGACAGAATGTCGCCAAATTGGTTTTTTAAGCGACAATCTTACAAATGGGTCTTTATTTTACAAACCGGACAGATTTGGACAAAAATAGACCGACACATTAGTGATTTGGCTGAACTTTTTTTAAGGTTGCTATATCGGGAAAAAAGAGTTTCGTATTCGAGGATTTTTATTTTATTTCAATATTTTGGAAAATAGAAGGAATCGAAAATTAGAGAATTTGGAGATTCATTTTCAAAAATTCATAACTCTGGTTCTACTTGAGCTAGAAACTTAATTTTTTATTCATTTTGAAGTTAATTGAATGCGTTTTTTAAACAAATAATTTCTTAATCAATTAAATATGCGTATTTAATAGAAAATTTGAGGAAGAATAAAATGGTTATACTAAACAGTCGCTCCGAGGTGGGGCAATGGTTAAAAACCATTTAAACATTTTAAATCGTATTTTAACAATACGCATGTTCATAATTTCCATAGAATTTATTTGTTTAAAAAGATGCATTTTTTTACTTTCAAAATGATTTAAAATTAAGGTTCTAGCTCAAACACAACCGGACTTATGAATTTTTAAGCCAAAAATCACCAAATTCTCAAATTTTGGATTCCATCTATTTTCCAAAATTATTGAAAAAAAAATAAAAATCCTCTAATAGGTATCTCTCCCGTAAAAAAAATTTCAGCTAAATCAATAACCTTTCGGTCAGAAAGGTGTTCGGTTTGTAAAACAATGACCCATATATAAAATTATTTTCATATAAAAAAATCTCCACGCTCAGCTTTTCCGTATGACTTCTCAAACGAAAATAGAAGCAGATTTAATTTCTTTAAAGTCATATGCTTTCACATATGTCAACGCATAACACAGCCGCATATGTGTTTACACTGTCATTGATCTCGTTTTTGACTTAACATATGTGAAGTCATATGACTTTCTCAGATAGTGTGAAGTAGGCTTAAGTTTAAAAATATGTGCTTTGATTTAAGTTTGCTTTGCTTTCAAACCCTGGTTATCGGAGCTATAACTGTATGCAAAACTTCAGCATGATAGGAGCGGAAGTATTCAAAAAATCGATTGCAAAATTCGTACCAGACCAACAAACAGAAAGAAAGCGAGCTAATAAAAACGTATTAATAAGGATACCTGGCAGAAGAACAGTCCAGGAGACATAGGGGAAAAATATTCAAAAGTTGAAATAAATCTACCCTGCGATTTTTGGACGCTATAATTAAGAGAAAAATCGTAGGAATTCAATGAATGTGTTTTGGATAAAATCGGTCCAGGAGAACAGGTGGAAAAAAGTTAATAATGGTAGCGAAGACATGTTTTTCTACGTTTTAGGTGCGGAAAAATTTTGTTTTTGGAAAACAAAAAATACAAAATTTTTGACATTTAATTATAGGGACTGTAATTAGCGTAGAACCTTGTTTCAGGGCTTAAATTGTGGCTTCTGGTAGTGCCTACCTACAATAAAAATTTCATGCAAAAATAATTATAACTTTTCGCGTAAACCTAAAAAATGTCAAAACAGCCGTTTCAGGAAGAAAGTTTGAACAAGGAAAAACTATATAACATACATAAAATGACCTTAGCCGTCACTGTAAACTCAAGTATTTACTTTCTAAACACTTAAAGCGTTTAAACCGTTGTAGACGAATTTTAAACACTTAGCGGCGTTTAATGAGTAAATACTTAAATGTTTTCTTAGTAAACGTCTGTAGCGTGTTTTTGGTTATGAATAATAAACATTTTGTTGATAGAACTATTAATCAATATTATATTAAAACATAGTACAATCATTGCAAAAAGTGAAAAAAAAATAAAAAATAAAAAAAAACAAAAAACAAAAAAAAATCCAACCCGAGTGCCGTTTTTCCAAGCGGTCCCCCGACTAAGTACAAACCACTTCCAATATTGCTTGACTTCCGTGATAGGACGAGATGCGCTTTACTGAATATGCTAAATGGTACCCTTGGCGGGCATTAGCATAACTGCGTGAAATATGGGTCGCTCATATTTTTTCTCGTCTTATCACTGCAAATCTCAGCTTTTGAAAGTGTTTTATTTCAAAACGCTTAAAACGTTTTATTTTGACGTCACCCATTTGATTAACATTTAAGTGTTTTAATAGTGTCGACAATGTTAATCAAAAGGGGAGACGTGAAAATAAAAAGTTTTAATCGTTTTGAAATACTGATAATTTTAAATTCGTAATATTTAAGCAGCTTTATGGTTTTATTTTCATATTAAAAATAATACCTGTCAACAAAGGCGTAAAATTTTCAGGATAAACTAAGTTAAATAAATGAAAACAACAAATGAAGTAAAAAAGGCCAAAAAAAGAAGAATAGGTATATTCTAAAATAATTTTGGATGTAATTTTTGTTACTTTTTTTACTTTTGCTTATTACTCAAATAACAGCAATTGCATTTTTTTGGCCATTTTGAAAAAAGAATTTAAAATTGTTTATCAAATCTCGTAAAGAATTTTGGGATCTTTAATTTAAAAAAAAATAAAGTTCATTTTTGTTAACATGAGCTCGAAATCTAAAACTTTTTGTATTTTGGCCAATTGTTAATTAACAAATACATAGTTTGAGCTATAATTTGGACTGTAGCATGTTGAAACCTATTTATTTCATGTGATAAATTCAAATTAAATTTAATTTTTATAGAAGCTTATTTTCAGCATTATAGTGTAAGTATTGTTAATTGAGTGTTTTTTTGGTTTTTTCATAAAGCTTAATGTCAAAATGCAATAACTTCCTTATTTCTTAAAATTCTAGGTCTTTTGTATGATAATAAAAATTACCCGATAATATTAAAGTTTTTATTTTTTTTATTTCTGAAGAAAGTACCTCTAAGTGGATCACTCAGTATTTCATTTTTAGAGAGACACTTCCCAACCCCTAAACACTTTACCGGTTAAAAATAAAACGCTAGAGCGTTTAGTTGCCCATATGTGTTTTATCATAACTAAGTGTTTACCTTCCCAAGGGTTTATTTGGCGAATAGGTGTTTTACTTTTAAACACTTGTGCTTAGGTTAGAATTTTTTGGTAAACACCTTACGCGTTTAACTTCTCTTAAACGCTTTATGTGTTGAAGAATAAAACTCTTTAGCATTTAGATTTTGTGCATTAACCGCTTCTGTTGTTTTAAAAGTAAACACTGCCCGCCATTAAAACGCCTTATCGTTTAGAAAGGAAACACTAGAGTATTTTATTTCCAAACACCTGCTAAACACTTGGATTTGCAGTGGTAGTGCAAAATCAACTTTTTTAAACCTTCATAACTTCTATAGGCATGTTGGATACTTTTTGGCCCGGGGAAAAACTAAAAACTCGCGTCACGCTACCGTACCATCACGCTACCGTACCATGACGCTACCTTTTTTGCGTACCATGTAAGAAAAAATTTGCATTAATGCAAGTTGCAAGTATTATGTATTATACTATATTATTATTATTAATTCTTAGGTATGATTATCTTAATATATAAAAACTACGTGTCACAACGTTTGTACACGCTAATCTCCGAAACCACCCAACAGATTTAAATGAAAATTTGGGAATGTGTAGGGTTGGTTCCGGATTGAAAGGTAGGATAATTTTGGTCCAGATAACTGAAGCTGTTGTTGAAATATAGAGAATTTCAATGTTTCACTGATTATATTTAAGTTGGCCGGGCGAAAAAATATTTAATTTTAATTGTCATGTACATATAAAAAACCGTTAGCTTTAAAAAAGCACTCCGATTTTTACGAGTGACAACGTATGAATTAGTGTATTGAGTGTACTGAGTGTACAGAGTGTACAGTATGTGTGTACAGTGTGTACAGTATGTGTGTACAGTGTGTACAGTGTACTGTGTACTATATACTATGTACTATGGACTGTATACTATAACGACCGGAGCCCGCAAAAACACACCAGTTAAGAAACATAATTTATATACAAAAAAAAATATTTGTGAACATTGGGAAACCTGTAAAATATTAGCATCCATTGTTCTTTATATACTTCCACCGAAAAATGCGCAAAAGCTTTTAATTAGTGCGATTAAATAAAGTGTTAATAAGAAAATATATAAATGTCGAGTTTTTGCATTATCCCTCAAATTGCGGTACATCTTGAAAACGGTCAACGTGTAGGTATATTTCACTGAAGAAAATGCTCTCCAACGAGCTTGCCAGCCACCAAAAACTACACTTACTGAATTTTTCACACTGTGCCAAAAACCTGATATTTTCGGACAATTCGCAACAACATTGTTATATACCGACGCCCCTCGCTATTATACATGGAACAAATCAGGTAAAAAATGGAAGCCACGTAGACAAGGCAAAAGACATCCAACTATCGCACGCGTATTGAAAGCAAAGCCATTGGGACGACTTTACACAATACATCCAAAACAACGTGAATGTTTCTTTTTGCGTTTGTTGTTGCTGAATGTTCCAGGACCAACGTCTTTCGAATTTGTACGAACAGTCAATGGTCAAATATTCAATACATTTCAAGATGCATGTGGCGAGTTGCAATTGCTGGAAGACGACAATCATTGGGATCTGACACTTACTGATGGAGCATTCGCATCCACGCCGAATAACATTCGTCAACTGTTCGCAATTATATTGACGACATGATACCCAACAGAACCATCGGTTTTGTGGGAAAAATACAAGAACGGCATGACTGAAGACATACTTAGACAAACAAACCAATATCCAAACTCTCGAACTTTTATAGGAATAATTGGTTTTTTGTTAATGGTTATAAATATTTGTTGAAGAATTGAATTTTGAAGATTTGAATTAATTTTAAATGTCTTAAGGTTGGGTGCAGCGAGTCGGAAAAGCATCATCATCTTTACGCGCCGGAAAACAAAACCAAAAACATAGTTTACCAGCAAGTTTTGTAAAATAATACATACATAGGTAATTTTGTCTCCAAATTTTACAGAAATAGGTATTGGTTCTTTCCTTAGATATTGCGAATAGTTTGATTTTCAATATTTGCCTTAATTTCACATGTTTTGACGAACACAATTTCGCAATATAAGAGAAAATAAAAGTTGGTTTTTTGGCATTGCCTTTTCTAACTATAAAATATTTGTTTCATTTTTCGATTTTGTTTTATTGTTCTCGAAAAATTGTGTTATTGAAGACTTCTAGATTTAAATTAAAAAAAGCTGTAGAAAATGGTCTTCGAATTTCAACTGCTGGTTGCTGCTATTTGCATTAATTCTAAATCTTTTAACGTTCATGGTTTTAACAGAATACACAGGCAATTGTGGTCATAGTTCCAATAAATGTGTTTTGAATCTAATGACTCCAACTTTTATAGGAATAGTTGGTTTTTCGCTAATGGTTAAGAAGACTTGAATTTTGAAGGTTTGGATTGATTTTAAATGTTTAAACGTTGGGCGCAGCGAGGCGCACCGGGTCCCAGCTATCTAAAATACAGAAAATAAGCGGTTCATTGAGACATTTCATCTGTGTATGTCGAAAAATGCCATGTCAATGGATGGTTTTTATTGTCTCGATGAAAATGTCAGATCCCTAATAGTTTCACATTTTGTTATTTGGAATCAAAAATACCAAAAAATTGACTTTTGCAAACTCTCCTACTGTATATTAAAATTCATATCACCTGATTACTACTATATTGGCTTATGGGAGCAGCATAGGCGCGCCGGGTGGTTTTATTTAGCTTGGCTCAAATCTTGCGACAGCTTTTTCAACTACTTCTACTAAACCGATTCTTATGAAACTTTGCACACACATTGTGTTCGCGTGACAATGCCATCTGACAATTTTGTAAAAAAATCAAGATGGCGGTTCCAATATGGCGGACGAATTTTGCAATTGTGTTCCGATTCCATTGAAAATCGGTATCGAGGGGTTTTTATGAGCACGAATGACGAACCTGTGGTCAAAAGTTGAAAATTCAAAATGACGGCGCCAATATGGCGGATAATTTTGGCAAATGTGTTCTGAATCCATTGAAAATCGGTCCCGGGGGTTCTTAGGGCCACAAATGGCGATTCTGTGCTCAAAATTTGCAAATACAAAATGGCGGCGCCAATATGGTGGATGAATTTTGCAAATTTATTCTGAATACATTCAAAATCGGTATCGGGTGGTTTTTAGGGCCACAAATGACAATATGACGGATGCATTTTGCAAATGTGTTCTGAATATCCATTGAAAATCGGCATCGGGGGGCTTTTAAGGTCATAAATGGCGAATCTGTGGTCAAAATTTGACAAATCAAAATGGCGGTACGAAAAATCGCCAAAAGACAATTACGATTCGATTTCACTGAAAATCGCTATTTGGAGGTGTTTAAGGACGGAAATAATGAATTTGTTGTCAATATTAGAAAATTAAAAATGGCGCTGGTTATGGTAGATATGCATAACAAATCACTTCACCAGAATTTTGTAAAAAGTAAAATCCAAAAATGACTGAATTAAGGCTAAAAAGAATACAATAAAAATAGTTAAAAAACTTTTAAGTTAAATGTTTTTATTTTAAATCATAAGCTGTACCAAAAACTAGAAAATAATTAGAACACAAGCATGAACTTTCTTGACATTTTGACGTCTGGTAAGAAATCATGCAATAGTAGCTGTCTTCTGTTATCGTATACCAAGGGACACTTTGTATCGCTGCGTCAGGGGATTAAGTAATAATCTGGGACTTTTAACAGACTAAAAGAAAAACATGGGGTACATAAAAACCTGTATAACGACTGTATAATTAAATAAGAACGATGTGTTTCCAAGTCCACCAAAAAAAATATTTCATATGTGCCCCATGTTTGATTGAATTGGAAATACATAATGGCCATAGAAGTTTTCACTTTCAACGTGTGGTCCTACGCACAACAGTTTTTTTAGTTTGTTTTTGCTTTATTAAAAATCATGGGTGATGTTGATGGTAAGCATTTTTGCATAATGGGCGATTTTTTGCAGCAATCCTTTGGCTCGCGTTCATGTACGGAAAAGAAATCCATAATTCAAAATGGTAGACTAAAACCGATATTACATATTTTAAGTGAAAATAAAACATGCACTAGGAATTTTTCTATTAAATTATACAATAGCGCGAATTGGTTTACCGGTTGTCAAAATAAGCAAAAGAAAGAAAGAACGTTTGGCGGTCTTCGGGATTTAATGATTTAAATAATTTTCATAAAGCCGTTGATAGGCATGGCCAAAAATCCTCCGAGCATTTAATATCGGTTTTTGCTCTTTCTTACAGGCCAAGGGATTGAAAATCTAGTAGACACTTATTATAAATCCTCAGTTATGAGCACAATGCGTTAGTTAAAAAGAATCGGAAAATTATTAAATTTTTTTTATAGATGTTGTTTGCGTGTTGGGAGCAAGCCTTTCGCGGACACCGCGAGGGTCAAGATTCTATTAATCGGGAAAATTAGGTTTAATTAATTTCATTCACTTTTAGCCAAACATAATCTAGAAAATAAAAATTAGCTTCAGTATTTTCTGGATTAACAAACAATATTCAAATGATAATGGATATTTCCTGCACTCTTACTAAAAATTAAAATTACTTCTGAAATCTAAAATTCTGAATTTGTCGCAATTATTTGTGATGAAACAACGGATATTTCCTGTCGAGCTACATATGTTGTCAACCAGTCTGAGATACATTTCTTCCTCTGATGACACGAAAGAAACATTCATTAGTTTTAAAAATATTTCCGATGATAGAAGAGCAATTCGTTTGCATGAAAATGTAGTTCATGTTATGCAGAATTTTGCATGTTGTGATCTTACTACTCCTTTTGAATATATAACGTGCATCCGCGGAACGCAGTTTTTCCACAAAATTTTGCCAGATTGCATCCCCTACAATTCAAAGCACGCCACGCCCAGAAACCGGATTAACCCCAAGGCAATGAGGCGTTGCCTCGGGGCCCCCACCAAATGGAGGCCCCCACCACATTGTCTTGAAATTTTTTTTTAAATTATGAAATGACAAAAAAATCATATTTGCGACTCAAGTCAGAGAACAAAATTCCGAAAGAAATTATATTTCGAAATTTCTAATTGCAAATCAAATTCCCGGGCCTCAGCCAAACAGGCGATCCCTACTATATCGACCATGAAAATGTCGTTTGTGGAGAAGAGGGTGAGAGATGACGATGATAAATCTGCCCATCCCCATAATAAAAACACAGTCCGTTGTCCAAAATGATGGCAATAGCTGCGTTCCATTTCTGCTTATTTTTGCTCGTGAGTACTTGCAGCTACTCCTGCTCTAAGATATCAGCAAAAGAACAAACAGTTACGCAACTAACATCAGCCAGAGGAAAAGTCAATTTTTTTAGTCTATTGTGAATTATTTTGCTTTTGATTGTTTGAACTTTTTTCATATAAAAACGTCTAAAAATAAAAATAATAAATTTATAAATAAAATAAATAAAAATATAAATAATAATTTACCGCATTAATTTAAATTATTTTGTAAATTATTCTAATCTTTTATTTGTATACAAATAAAATAACATTAAAAATTTGAGGTTAGGTTTTACTCATAAGCACAAATTTCGTGTTCCTGTTCTGCTTTACTCACGAGTACTCAAAAGCAGAAATGAAACGCAGCTAATGAAACAAGAGGATCCCCTCATAATGGCGTATATCTGGGCATATTGGAACTGCTCGCTCAATATGATGAATTTGTGAAAAATCATATTAGTCCGCTCAAATTAAGAAAAATTAAAGAAATTTTTCCCACAGCTATGAGACCGGTGCCAAATGAAGGATTTCGGTCGTCTAAACATGATTTTCACAACCCGCAGTTCGAAAAAAGGGAGTTCGAGATCTGGATAGCCGCAGATAGCAGAAAATAATGAAGTTGTCGGGTTATATAAAACATTGTCAAAGTTAGAAACAGGAGTCTATGCAATGGGGGGTGGGGGAAATTCTAGAGCCATCAATGGAACCAGTTTGAAATTACAAAGTCCTGAAACAGATCTGAATACATCCATTGCACTCAAAGATTGTAGTTGAGTGCTTTAATTTCTGCAAAAAGAGATCACTTTATCCTTTATCAGAGCAAGGCTAAAGTATTGACCCGTTGTGAAAGATATCGGGACGAAACAAGCCGAGTTCGGACGCGTAGTCCTCGATTCGAATATGACGGGGAAGAAATATTGCCGCAGAAAAATTTCGTGTAGAGGGTTTTCTACATGTTATCGATAGGTTGCTCGCTTCTTTAGGAACGCGTATATTTGCTTATGAAGAAGCTAATGAACGTTTCGGGTTTATAAATAAATTAGCAGTCACTTGCGAGCTCTTGTATCGAGCAGTGCCTTAAAATCCAGATTTCCACAGTTTTAATTCTTTAATTTTGATCGTGCGTCAGTTCCCAATTGTTTTTTTTTCTCATTTCTTTTGTTATATTCTGATTGTGCGTGACAGTGAGTCATTTCCCCGTAAGTCGAAGCATTCCCGCAGCTTCTCCATTTTACACCTTTTTTGCACATCGTCAAGAACCCAATCTTAACGGCTGAGTGCAACTTCTACCGACATGGCGCCCGCGCCAGGGCCCAGTAATAATCTCTTTGCGCTGCTGGATGACAGCAAGCCAAAAAAACACAGGAAAAGGAAAACGTCGACGTGAATAACGAGATGTGGAATCCGACACCAGCAGAGGCACAAAACTTCTTTTCATTAGGACAGGATCCTAAGTATATTACGTTGGAGCTTACAAACACGGAGAAGAAGATAACGGATTTAAAACCGTTTTTGATCCAGAAAACCCTGCAAATGTATTCAGGGAAAATAAAAAGCTGCAGAGCCCTACGAGATGGCAAATACTTGCTGCTACTACCAAATGAGCAGGAAGCCAGCAAAATAACCAAAAATATAAGAAAAACAGGAGAGTACGACGCACATGCTGCCTTTTCTGATAAGCTGAATGAATGAAAGGCCACCATCCGCATGCCAAACCTACGGAGAGTTAGCGAGGAAGAAATCCTAGAAGGTATTAAAGAAGACAATCCAACCGTCAAGGCCGTTAAACATTACACGAGGCTTATAAACAATCAAGTTGTTAACACCGGCACTCTGCTACTCACCTTCACAACATATCAACCACCTAAACAGGTTCTCATACTTTATGAGACAGTAAGCAGCCAAAGGTTGTATCCAGCGCCCTTAAGATGTCGTCGATGCTTTCAATTTAGACATCATGAAAGTAGGTGTAATAACAGATCCAGATGCCCGACTTGTAATGAGGTGAAAGCAGAAGGAGGAGAGCATACCTGCACCAAAGTTTTCTGCATAAGCTGTCAAACAGAAGGAATACCTCCACCCTGGACAGAAATTGCCCGATCTTTCAGAGAGAGAAAGAAATCGTGGTAATTCAAATTAATCGGCACATCAGCAGATTTGAAGCCAGGAAACAATGGTATGAGGAGCAACCGCAAACCAGCACACCCGTACAGGACGCACCCCCACTAAAGGAAAACGGTATAGGCCAAACTAACACATTAACCCCTAATACATTAAGCAATTATACTAATACAACTAACAACATAAGTTTAGGTAGTAAAAATTTAAACAATAACAAATCTTGGGCTAAAGTAGTTAGCGACAACACGCAAAAAAATACAACAACAGAAGCATACAATAAAGACAACACAGATAACCAAATACAAGTAACAAAACAACAACAACAGAAAACCGTGACAATAAAGTCACCTTATCCACAACCTTCTATATTACAAGCCATGAACAAGAATCTCAATTGAGAGAATCGGACCACCAAATTCTCCCAAATTCTCCAAATTACACTAACAACATAACGTGATTTCACCGAGTTGTGGTCCGATTGAGCGGAAATTCGCTCTCAATATTTTCCTTGTTCATGGCTTGTAATATAGAAGGTTGTGCCTTATCCTAATACACAAAAAACACAGATCCAGTTCACAGCAGAGGACAAGCCGAAAAACAGAACACAATTAAACGCACTTTTATCCCTCTCACCGAACACTCTAAAAAACACTATCGCAGCAGCAAACAATGAACACTCACCAATAAACACAACAAACAGAAAAGGCACATTTGGCACCGACTCGGATTCAGACATGGACGCACTATCCACTAATGGCATAACAATACCTGACAGTAAACAATAACCTTTCCACCAAGGGCAACAAAGACCTACTTACTCGTCGAACAACCACCAACTCACAATAGTACAGTGGAACATTTCAGGACTTTACACAAACTCTGCCTCACTTGACATAACAATAGGACGACACAACCCGGACATCATAGCACTTCAGGAAACGCACATTCCACACATGAACCACACAAACTCACCTAGGAAATATCGACATTACGACTTATATACACATAACACACACTCCACAAGAGTCAGTGGAGCTGGAATAATGGTCAAAAGAGGCCTTGCGGTAGAAACACTACCCATAAGGAATCAGAACACACCAATGCTAGCTCTAAGAGTGCATGCTGGACTAACAATCGACATTGTTTGTACTGACGTCGAGCAAGACTTGAACAACATAAAAGAAGAACTAGATAAACTAGCACTACCATTAGGAAGACCAGCAATTATACTCGGTGACTTCAATGCCCACCATCAACTGTGGGGATCGCAGTACAACACACAGAGAGGTAACGACATAAGTAACTGGCTAGATAACACAGAGTATATTCTACTAAACGACGGCTCTCCAACATTATTTACAACAAGAAATACGTTAACTAACATAGATCTCTCACTTGCGACCTCAGATATAGGCCCAAGACTAAACTGGACAACAACTAAACACCCAAAACAAACTGACCACTTTCCAATTATTTTGAAAGTTAACCAAGCCATAGAACATTCTAAACATATCCCACAATTTGTTGAACGACACGCCGATTGGAAGAAATTCCAATTAAAAGTTAAGGAGTACCTCCTACAAAAAGAGCTGAGCCCCGACGTCAATAGGGAAGTAGCGATCTTAACGAAAGCTATCCGGTATGCTGCCAATTACAGCATGCCCTCAACTCAAAGCGCCAGAAAAAACACCCCTACATGGTTCAACAATGAAATTCACCAGCTGGTTCGACAGAAGAACCAAGCATGGAAGCGCTTCAAAAGATCCCCTTCTGCAGATAATGCAATCTCTTATCGCTGCCTCAATGCGCGTATGCGCAGGACGATAAGAGAAGAAAAGCGCAAGGCTTGGGAAAACTTCCTCGATGCTATTAACCCCAACAATTCAGTTCAAGAAAATTGGCGCAGCATTAAAGCGGTGTTCGGAAACAGAAAAGGCACGATGACTTCCGCACTTGAATATGAAAACAGGACAATCGTCGACCCCTACGAAATCGCAAACCTTATAGGCAAACAGCTCACGACTTATGCAGAGACAGATCTAAGCCTACACGGCGAAGATGACAGAGCCATAGAGGCAGAGCTGGAGACTCTCGAGAACCTCCCCCCCTCCTTCCTAGACAAGCGCATAGCCTTAAGAGAAGTCCAAGAGGTATTGGACACTTACAAAGGCTCAACACCGGGCCTAGATAAGATATCATATGGAATGATGAAGAATGCCCCATTAGGTTACCTACTGAAGTTAACTAGGCTCTACAATATGGTGCTAACCTCGGGCTCATTTCCACAGGCTTGGAAATTGGCAGAGATCCGCCCTATTCCTAAAATACCCAGCCAAATTCTCCTCCCCAGCAAAATCAGACCTATATCCCTCCTACCAACAGCATCCAAAGTCCTAGAAAAAATCCTCAGCAATAGACTATGTTGGCTCCTAAGGCGAAGGCGGGGTTGTCGGCTACAGACCTGGAAGAGGCACACTGTCCCTCTTACAGGAAACTGAACACAACCTGGCTTGTGCCATCGGACGGAGAGAACATAGCGTATTGCTCTCAGCAGACCTGGAGAAAGCATATGACAGACTTCAAAGAAAAGTCGTCGTGCACCAGCTCATCGAATGGAATGCAGGTTACAATTTTGTAAAGACAGTGAACTCATTCCTCTCAAACCGTAAAATCACGGTCAGGAACAAAGGTTTTGCTTCCAATGTCGTACCCCTAGCAAGTGGAACACCGCAAGGGTCGCCATTATCGGTAGCCCTGTTTAATACCTACATACATAGGCTGTCTTCGACACTTACTCAAGTGCCCAACCTCAATTTTCACATATATGCAGACAATATAGTTCTTTACTCTTCTAGCAATACCCTCTCGGTAGAAGACACACTTCGTACAGCACTCAACGTGCTAAAAGCATGGTGCCAAACAGTCGGGGCAATTATTTCAGAAGATAAGCTAGAAGGGTTACACGTCTGCACATGGGCGTAGGAATGAATTTTTGCTGGGGTGGGCCAGATTTTAAACCACCGTTACCGACTGACCAGAGACAGATGATAAGCTTGATCAAATATTTTCTCACAATTCTCTCCTGTACGCTTCCTGAAACCATCGACTGTTTGAAAGAAACGTGCATTTCGGCTTATGTATCAAGGATTTTCGATGCTTTTGTAATGCTTCTCCTATTTTTTTCCAATTATTATAGCCGCTTGTAACAAACTTTTCCTTTTGCGCACGTAAGTTCGTTGTACAGAAGTTTCTGCAAACAAAACAGTAAACTTTGTCTTCAATGAGACTCAGTGCAAGGACATTCTTCATAATATTTTGAAGAAAAGCATCTCTATCTGTCGCCGATTTTTTTTCTCGGCAAATCTAAAATTGGCCTGGATGGACCAGTATGCTGCCTTATGCTGGCTCATCTTACCACTAAAACCATACACCGTGTGTTAACAGAAATTTTGAGGAAAATCAACTAAGGGTCTGATTATGTTGGAGCTGCGATAGATGGTAACAGAGCTGTGACAAAAGCTGTGAGTAGCGCGAATAAAGCAGTCTTACCAGTTTCTGACCGAAGCGCAAACAGAACGTTGACAATATGACAATATATGATATCAACATCCATCTTGATACTAACGATGCTACCGGAGAAAAGTAACCCAAGCTTTATCGCAGCTCTTGTCGTTGGTCGCGACCAAAGCATGAGTCACCGCGCTGCTCCAATATAAACAGCTCTATTGAAAACCTTATATTATAGTATCTCCGCTCCACTAGTATGGCCGATCTACTCGTTTATCGCAGCTCCAACATATCAGACCTAACTAGTTGGCAACTGCTCGCATGCGACTGTTCTTGCCGGTCTCAAGCGATTTCAGTTGCGGCGTTGCACTTGTACGTGTCCAAGTTTTCTAGTCCGGATAATTTGTAACGTGTGTGACTAAAAATTATGTGGGCACAGAACACCGATTGATCCAAAATCAGTTGCGCTCGTGTGTGGAGAAAGGTTTTGGTTGCAAACTGGTTGTGCAAGCGATTGTTGTGAAACTGGCATTGCAAATCGGTCGACTCGTGTGTGGAGGGCTTAAAGGCTGTATCAGATCCAACTTTTTGAGCAGCGGCAGAAGCAGAGGCAGAAGCAGAATTCTGCCTGCTGAATCAGATCCAAGTAAAGCAGCAGCAGCGGCAGAGTTTTTACTTGAGAGCTAACGTCCAATTAAATTGTTGATATTTTTAATCACACAACAATAAATTCTTTGTAAAAAAAGTTTTTGTGATTTTTTACTTTTCTCATCTATCGGGCCTGTCATGAACCACACCGTATCATACTGAAGATAATAGGCCCATATAATTTATCTGTGGTGGTATTCTGCTTTATATGTTACGTATATACATATGTCTTCATCAAAAAAATTTTTTCTTGTGAGAGGTACTGGCTCCAAAGGTACTGCGGCCATTCATTTAGCCTGTTGTGCTACAACCCTATACCTCATATTTTTAGGCCAGACCGCTTGGACAAGTTCAGCAGTCTGCCTAGTAGCTTGTCGCTAGACTTGCTTGCTCGAGCAGGGATTCCTCGAACAAGAAAACCCTGGTCCTCGCTTTTGGGGGGCATTCACAGAGGACGTGGAAAGCAGACTCCTCCTCCAGGCAAAGCCTGCAGGTTGTGTCCTCCGCCTTTCATATCCTCCATAAGTGGTAATTTAGGGCGCAGTGCCCGGTAATCAATCCAACAAGTGTTCTGACATCATTTCTACTGCGCCCCAACAAATCCTTGGCCGTGTTTGTTAGGAGAGTTGACCAGTCCAAGCGTGGACCTCCAGTGATCAGTATGTTTCAGCAAGTCCGATCGGCTAGGGCCCTTTGCAGCAAGCTGGTAGATGCTCCGATAGCCGGCTCTGGACCGATGAATGCAATGTCGGACACCTGTTTAGCTAGAGCATCCGCTTTTCATTGCCTTTGGAGCCCCGATAACCCGGGACCCAAATAAGGGTAAGTTGATTGAGAACGCCCAGCTCATCAAGAGCACTTTGGCAGTCCCAAACTAATTTAAACTTGGTCCTACGGCCCTAATTGCCACTTGGCTATCATCGAAGATAAAAATCCGTTGTTTTTGGTAGACCCCCCTTCTTAAGTTCTCATGAGTGCATGCCAGTATAGCGTGCACCTGTGCTTGGAAGATAGTTGCTAGGGTGCCTAAGCTTATCGCTCTGCTGAATCTGGGGCTTTCGCTTCAGATTCCGGCGTCCACGCCTGTCTCTGTTTTGAACAAATCCGTGTACCATACTATTTTTTGTAAAATTGTTTTAAGCCTTGTATAACATCACGGGTTTTTAATCAGTGATTCACTTTTATTCTGGGGTGGGCCAGAAGCATTGTGGGGTGGGCCTGGCCCACCTGGCCCCTCCCCTTGCTACGCCCATGGCTGCAGGACAACAAGTTGTACTGCAACCAGTTTAAACTGGGAAAACCACAGAATCCCCCTCCAGAAAGAACTGAAAGTGCTAGGTTTACATCTAAACAAAACACTACGGTGGAATAAACACGCAAACGAAGTAGCTGCAGATATAAAAAAGCGAAACAACTTGCTAAAAGTAATCTGCCAAAAAAAGCATGGACCTCCAGTAAACCTAGCAATTAAAATAGCAAAACAAATAACAATTGGCAAAGTGGATTACGGACTGACGATATATGGACATGGTACTAAAACGGCACTCGAAAAGGTCCAAAAATCAATAAACAATTTCGCAAACATAATCCTGAAGAGCATGCACCATTTCCAAGCTCCACTGCACCGCAACATAACGAACATACTTCAAACCGACTTGAATAAATACAGAAAACCTTCGGCTCTCGTGCTGGGGCTGAAGAAACTTCCAGCGGACCTACTCTACATCCCTAATCAAGTACAGAATGAGACAAACCTAGCACCCCCTTGGTTATTTAAGCAACATCGAATAAACACAGAAATGACAAAATACAAAAACACACTTATAAGACAGCACTTCAACAGACTGATAGAAGAACACGGAGTAAACCAACAATATTATACAGACGCATCTAAAACGACAGATCAGGTATCCTACGCGGTAGTGAACAGAGAGGGAAAGCTGGTGAGCCGAGAGAGAATGCCAGACTGGACTTCAATATATACCGCAGAAAAATCATCCATATATAAAGCCTGCTTGCATGCAAACAATTCAGAACCTGCATTAGTCATAACTGACTCGCTATCTGCACTACACTCAATAAGGAACCTGAAAAACAGACATCCAACAATACAACAAATAAGACAGATAGTTATTAACAAGGATATAAGGCTCATCTGGTGCCCCGCGCATGTTGGCATAAGTGGGAACGAACACGCAGACAGGGAAGCAAAAGAAGCACATAAACGACCCCTTACAGAAGTACGAACACCTAACTTTACATCGGTATGGAAAAAAGCACGTCAAACGATGAACCACGAAAAGCAACTTAACTGGAACAGAAGTAGCACTTTCTTAGCCTCACACTGGAAGGAAATTACATCCACCCAGGGACATAATCTCCCCAGAGCGTTAGGCGTGCTACATACAAGACTAAGACTTGGACATTTCCTCGCAGTTAAAAGATATATTTTCGAGAGGGAACATCCGCCTTTATGTCCACACTGCTCCATGCAAACCCTAACAGCGCGACACCTGGACTGTCCTACCACAGTTTACATTCTACGACACCATATTGAATATGACAACAATACACCAATACTGAATACGAACAATGAACAGACAAAAATACTTATTACACTTTTAAACAGACTGATACTGGAACCATCCCCTAAGATTTAAGAACACAGAATATATATGAATAGTAATAATCTAAGATCTTTGATTTGTATACAGCCCTTTAGGATTAAGCTCCATGGGCTTAGACCCACTTTATTAGTATAAGTTATATTAGGCTAATAAAGTTTATTAAAAAATAAATTAGCAACTCTTTCAGATGATGACATGATGATGTAAAAAATGTACCTGCGTTATTCTGCGATTACAGAAAAAATCATTGATAAATATAAATGTGTTCCGTTATAATAAAAGATCTTGATTGTTTGCACCCAAGATTAAAAAGAAAAGTATAAAGGTTGAACGTCGAATTTTCGAAAATCACCGGCCATGAGCAGGCTCCCACCACAATTATGCCTACAGGCCGCCATTCATGTTCATCCGGCCCTGGCCACGCCACTGCAAAGAAGCACCAAATAAGGCCAATTTTAACACCAAACTTGGTAATAACTTCAAAAGTAAAGGCCGTATTACCAGCGAGCAATAATAACAAGAGTGATTAGGCAGAGCTCAAGGACAAGTAAAAGAGTTAAAGATATGAAAGAGCAGATTAGAAATAACATTAGGCAAAAAGCCAAAAAAAATATTAACAAATGCGCGATGGGCATACATTTCATGCAAAAAACACAAGAGAATGAAAGAAACAGAACATGTTCCTTGATTCCGGTATTGGAATGTTTACATTCAAATTTAAGAAACACTGGAACAGAGCACGTGCGCACTGGTCCCCGACTTTAGTATGTATGCGTGAAAATTCGTGTTGGTACACATTGTTTGAGCCATGTCATTCACTTGTATTGCCTGTTAAAAAAGGCGCGAATCTTGCAAGGCGACGAAGTCACTGCCCCTTCATCTTTTATCTTTCTTTCACGAATATTGCGTGTAGTGTGAACGTAATTCTGCCTCTGTTTATCATAGATATTACTTCTTTGATATCTTGACTTTTTCGCTCCCATTGAAATTGTTATCAGCTGATCTCAAGGTCCCTGAAACATTTTTAAAAACTTGTTCTAGCTCATCACTCTTATTATTATTGCTCGCTGGCATTACTCTGGAAGTTGATAGGGTAGAACCAGAGATAACTTAATAGCTGCGTTCCATTTCTGCTTTTGAGTACTCATGAAAAGGAACGCGAAATTTGTGCTTATGAATAAAACCTTTTGCTCATATCTTAGAGCAGGAGTAGCTGCAAGTGCTCACGAGCAAAAATAAGCAGAAAAGGAACGCAGCTAATATATAAAGATGCGATGCCTAGAACAAAAAACCCAAACGCTTTTCGCATCTGCAGACTTCTGAGATTGCCTCCACCTTAGCAACATGCAACATTTTAAAGTTTCCAGCTACATTACGATGCGAACGTATTCTTCTCAGCCATGGTCCGCAACACAGGAGATGCGGTGAGTTTGTCGAAAGGGAAGCTGGCAGTTTAGGGGGCAAGGAAAGGAACTGCCAACAGAATATTTTTCGCATCATTGTGATCTTTCGAACTTTTGCCTCTAGTGCTGCATTGAAGAATTGTGCTGGAGTTTTGTATTTTAATCATTTGTTAGAACATTCAGTGCATTTTTGGGGGCGTCTATTAATTACGCGAGGCGATTTTTAGATCCCCTTCACCTTGGTGAGATGTCTATACGCCGTCAGAATTAATGATTTGAGGTCGATTTTTGAGATAATTCTTGTCCATCAGATTTTTTTTCGATAGAATGATAGTCTAGGCGTAAATACATAACTATAAAATCATAGTGCGTAAGCACAGTTTTGGCTCTCGGATAGTTTTTCAAATAAAATCGTTTAAAAATAATTAATATACCAGCATTTTTTTATTTTACTATCACATAAACTTTATTGTGCATATAGAGTCGTTTCTGACCCTCCAGGTGCACTTTTAGCCCTTGATTGCATCCAAAAGTGCATTTTATGAATGCTAGACCATTCAGAACGCGGAGAGGAGGGGTCAAAACATAACTTCGTTTTCTATATGCTTTTTAGATCGCTGATTACGAAAATTGGGGTCCCGCAGTCCTAAAGTATAGGCATCAACTTAAAAAATGCAAAAAAACAACCCTTTTTAAGAGTTTTTCGCGATAATTTCAATAACAATCAAAAATAATCCAATGAAATACACTTTTTTTAACATTTATTTGTGAAGGTGGTCGATTAATACCAAATCAAGCCAAATTTTATAATAAGGGATAATTCTAAAATTGTTTTTCCCACTATATGCTTCAAATTCGATTGAATGCCTTTTAACAGCCAAAAAGAAATTATTTTCAACCCTTAATGGGTTAAACTACCCCTAGATAAAATTAAATAAATATAACTAATATAAATAAAATTTAAATGTGTAACTGTCATAATAATAAAAAAATTTAAAAAAAAAATTTTTAAGCTACTCTAGATAAAGCAGAGTATATATATGATGAACAGGACGCATATGAAACCGTGGTGCCATATTTGTAACTGTCCTAATATATACCTGTACATATAGTAAATATATATATAAAAAAAAACTAACTGGTCAATGGACCCAGAGGATATGACATCACAAATAATAAAATTGGAAAAGGAATTTTGAGAGAAATCCAGCAGGCTGAGGGCCTTGCTGAACCGCAGAAGATAAGATTAAAAGACAATGGAAACCTATCCCGTGAACTATCAACACTCACCCTCTGCACTCGACCTAAGACACGCCTGGCGGTGCTGCGACTAGCTCGCCGTTGGGGGGATTCGTTGTGCAGGAGCTTGTCATTAAAGACAGTTACTTGATATTCATATAAAAAAAAGATTAAACTTTCGCGTGTCAATATAACATAATATAAAAAGGTTCGTCGAGATAGGGATAAAAGGTTGGGGGCAGCCATACGAGAGGGGCCAGGCATCAGGCAGCCATGCTCACTTCTTCACGGGATACAGGGGAAAAAAAATTATGGGGTACTTACCATATCGGAGGGCAAAACCTCCCCTAGAGCTCCACGCCCACTCTTCGTCTTCTACTCGTGCATCTCGATGGATACCGTTTCAATATTCTTCTCCCCTCCCAAAAAAAAGAAAAAAAGAACGCCCAAAGGAAGAACAAAAAAAATTTGTAACTGTTATTTCTTTTTCTTTTACAGACAAAGGACCATTTATTCAATATCAGGTTTTCATTGTTTACTTTCTCTTCGCTCTGAGAAAATTTACTTAATGTGCACTGGGCGTTGTTGTGCGAGTTACTTACTTCTCAATATTATTGGAAAATAGTTAATCAATATATATTTTGTAAAAAAAATTTATAATTTACTTTGAATTAATAAAAATAGTTAATCAATGAGTATTCTCTTACTTTTCCATCATAGCATATTATATGTGTCACCAATTAAGTTGGCATAAATTTTCTAATTAATTTTTTTTTTTTTTGTTTTGGTTATTTAGTTCTGCACGTGTGTCTTTACAAAAATAAATCTGTTCATATGCACATAATATACATAGCAGAATCTTGATTATTGTGGTATTTAAAAAAAATGAACATGGTACTGATATATCTACAAAAAAAAATAATATCTTATCTTAGGCTTAATATCTATATATATAAAAAAAAAACTATAGGTTTTTACATGCAAAAAATGTAACAAAAATAATCTTCTCAACCAACATGTCAAATATTTTCTGTCTTCTACAAAATTACTCCGTTCCCTTATTCGTCGTCATAAAAATATTTTCCTTTTGTTTTTTTTTTTTGTTTACTTTATTACAGATAACTTTTGTTAAAAATTTTTTTTTCCGCTTCTTAACCGGCCATCACTTGAGGGTGGTCCTTTTTGGTATGGTTTTCTTTTTTTTTCTTTAGTTACTTTAGTACATCTTCAAATAAGAATAAACTAATTTACCTTACTCCTCTGGTCATAATTTTTCTTGACGAAATGCCATAAAAAGGTTCTTATTTTTATTATGTTCTTTTTTTTTCTTATCTTTTCGGTTTAAATTTACATGAGTATGCATTTGCACTTTAATTCAATTGACATTTATTATTTTAATCGAATTTCTTTCTTTTCTTGGTATCTATTTAACATTCACTATACGCGAACGCACTTTAGTTTAATTGACATTTATTTTTTTTTTGTTTAAATTTACAAAAAACATGCCTTAGCACTTTAATTCATTTGACACATTTTCTTTTTTGTTTAAATTTATAAATAACACGTTTTAACACTTTAATTCATTTGACACATTTTTTTTTGTTTAAATTTTTAGACAAAAATTTTCCTTCCTTTAGTGGTATATATTGAACATTTACTATCCGCGAACGCACCTTTACATTTAGTAACTTTTCTCACGCTTTCTTATTAACATCTTTATCAGCGCGGACGCACTTTGTCATTCCTTCGGCTATCTTCCCCCTCTTCTTCCCTCCGGGCAAAATGCATTTTCACTATTATAAACTCCGGGATCTTCTTGTTCGCCCGCAGCTTCCCGACAAAAAGGTCCGGATTTTTCCGTTTTCCTCTATTTTTTTTCCAAAAAAAGGAAATCTCTATCGCCACAAGCCAAAACAAGGATCCCGAGGGTTTTTCTTTTCGGTTTTTGATCTCTTTAATTTTCGTTTATCGCGTCCGCTTCAGCAAACTACCCACCGACCTCATTCAATGCTACTTTCCGAATGAATTCTCAATCCGACGCCAAGCCAGAAATTAGCCCTTGGCGCAACAGTGTCGGGGGGGTGAGGGCAAAAAAAACCAAAGGAAATCGCTATCGAACAGCGTTATTCCCTTATATGGTCGTGTCCTTGGAAAAATAGAGGATGGGGAAATGAAATGAAGGAATTTACACGGAAGGGAACAACCAAAGGGATTGATAATCGGTGTTCCTTCATTCTCCCGTGTAAATCCTCTCCATTACACTCACAAGAATTTGAAATTCCGAGAATCGTGCGGTTTTCATTTAAATTAATGCAAAGTGATTGGCTGGGCGTTCGCCGCCGGCAATTCTGTTGCGCGAAAACTTTTGTGTGCGTGCATTATGCCGTAGAATTGGATAGGCAAGAAATAGTATGCGCAGAGGCGTGCATATTTGAGCCAAAGTTTTCGTATGGAAACTATGAATAATTATTAAAAAAAATGTTTTTGGTGGGCTGAGAAATTATGTTAAGATTATTGTATGGAGACGCGGTTAATTTCAAATGCTGATATGCAATTGTTTGGGGAGAGTAGGAATATATTTTTTTTCTCTAATTAAGACCGACCGTTACAAGGCGGTTACGCTAGAACAGGCAAGGAGAGGGGAACCGAAAGACGAGGCGGCTTACTGAGTCTCATGCTCACCGACTAGCGCCGGGCAAGTACGAATATGCAGGCCAGCAAAGTATTTAAAAAAAAACTGACTATAAGTGAAAATATCTATGGAAAAGTCCTATGGTACATGATATAGCTCAACGTGTGGCTCGACCCACGACCCTGAGATAGGAATCTCGGTTCTACCGACAGAGCAGCCGGGCAAAAGTAAGTACGGACAATAGAGTACTTGAATTATAAAGAAATGGATGTGAAATTGGTTGGGTTGTGTTGTAAGACTCGGCAATCCGATCGTCACTACGACCTAGGTAGTGGAGAGCGACTGGCCCAGCAGTCAATTCCCCTGAGATTTCTCTTTTTCTGACGGCCTCTTTCGCACCCCAGTTTGGTCCTGCAATGACGGGACGCAGTCTGAGATCAACACTAATTACGACGATAACTGTTCGAGCTTAATACTTACTTCGACCAGGCTTTAGAGAGGATCAGGCGATGAGGAGGGTGCAGAAGAAGTTGGATTTAGTATATGAAATCCTTATAGCGGATGGAAGTGATGAATTTAAAAGCTTGAGAGCGACTGGGCGCTAGGCAGTCGACTCTCGATGAATTTTCTCCTGGCGGCCTCTTTCGCAAGCCAGCGGGGTTCCTCAAGGACGGAACGCAGTTCGAAATTAATACTAATTTTGACGGTGAAGATGGTGACCCAGGGTCAAGGTGAGGAAAAGTAAGGTGAATTAGTTCCAAGCTGAGAGCGACTGAGGGCTAGGCAGCCGACTCTCTACTCTTAACCTCTCTGGCGGCCTCTTTCGCAAGCCAGGCGGGTCCGTCAAGGAAGGGACCCAGTTTGAAGTTAAACCACTTTCGACCAGCCTCTTAAGAGGATCCAGTGATGAGGTGGGTGCGGAGGAAGTTGAGTTTGCGTCCATTGAGATCGCCTTTCCGGCGGATGGGATAATGAGTTAAGGAGCTGAGAGCGACTGGGCGCTAGGCAGCCGACTCTCTATGAATTTCCTCCTGGCGGCCTCTTTCGCAAGCCAGATGTCCGACAAGGAAGGGACCCAGTTTGAAATAAATCCCAATTTCGACCAGTTACAGGGGCTGGGTTTAAATCTGCCCCAGTTTTGAAAAAAGAAAAAAAATTTTAAGTTGGTGGTGGGATACCACCCGTGTGCACTGCTCCATGAGCAGATACTAAAGAGCTAAATCGGAGTGTCTAATCATTAATTTGCAAATGTCTTGAGTCATTGCCTTGAACAGAATCAACTACTGTTAGTTAATCCTGGAACTAGTACTCAGATTTGGTGGAGTGTTGGGCTCCCACAAGGGGGAAGGTTAGTGACGGGGTAGAAGTGTGTGTTTGTAGGCTATTGAAAGGGGTTGAAGTGGTCCATAGGGTACCCGTGACCGCGGTGGATCCTGCGGGAGGGATGACCTCAAGGCCCAAAGATGATGAACGAGGCACCGCCTGTTCATACATCAGATAACCCTTAGGTCATCCTACGGGGGAAGAGTAAACGGCCCAGGTACTCAAGCGTCGACCAAGTCGCTGGCCTGAGCCCTGGGAAATATAGTCTTCTCCCGCCCGCAGAGATCTACTCTGGCCTAGGGGAGAATAAAACTGGTAAAGGACGGATTATGCAGCAGGACGCTACCACTTTCTGAGGCGCTAGGTCGCATCTCCTAGAACCTCGCACTGTCCGGGCTTCACGACACAAAGGACTGAGAAGCAAAGGCTAGCTTCCACGCGAACAGGCGGGCGCGATATAATGACCGAGAGGACCGTGTCTCGGGGGGTCTGGTCTGGCAGCCCCTGCTAGGCATCTAGCATGAAAACCTTGCCCCCAGACGGACAAGGAAAACAAGGAGGTGTACCACCGCTAGGGAAGCTACCTAAGCGGTTTAAGGCACCCTGTCAGTTAACCGGTGAAGCCGGCGAGATACCTTATTAGGGCTACTCTGGGAATGCTTTCGTTCTTCTCACTGCCTGAGATCCTTAGCGTGATAAGTTCCTAACAACTTTCCTGACATGTCCTCAATTTCGTACAGACTCGCACCTATTTTCTTCCGTACTCGAGCTTTGGAAAATTTACTTGCTAGTTTAGCACTGAAGCAATTAGTAACTTTACTAATAGGGAAGGTACGGCGAAAAACTTCTTGACCTGGCTGGAAGGAGACCGATTTACAACGTAGGTTATAATTTTTTTCATGGCGGTTGTGTGCAGCAGACAGGTTTAAGCTAATGCGCTCTCGGATAAGGCGAAGACGATCTGAAGTTGGAAGGAATGCAATATCTCCGTCTTGTAAGGCGTGTAATTTTTTTAAGACCGCATATGCTGATCCGTGTAAGATCATCTGGCTTCCGAAGAGAGCCTGAAAAGGTGCCATTCCTATTGATTCATGAACTGAACTTCGCATTGCACATTCAACTGAAGATAGGTGACGGTCCCAATCGCGGTGGTCGTCCTTTAAATAAGCACGAATGGCTGCTAAGGTTGACCTGTTTACTCGCTCAGAAGCATTTGGATGTGGTGAATGTACCGCTGTACGCACGTGTCTGACTCCATAGTCGTCCAAGAATTTCGCGAATTCCTTCGAGACAAACTGCCGACCATTGTCGGAGAACACTATCTCTGGTACTCCAAATGTATGAAACACTCGGTGTTCCAGATTCTCTATTGCAGAGGTTGCAGTCTCGGAGGAAACCGGAAAAAGAAAGACAAATTTACTAAAGGAGTCCAAGACTACTAGCACTGCGGTGTTACCTCTCTTGGAGCGGGGATAGGGACCTAAAAAGTCTACATAAAGGAATTGGAAAGGCTTAGCTACCTTCAGTTGCATGCCCATGGGCGGTCGTAAGATTGCATTAGGAGATTTCGTGCACTTACACGTCTCACACTGAGATACGAAGGTTCGGACTTGATTTACCATGCCAGGCCAAAAATATTTATTACGCAGTCGTGATAGAGTTTTTGCTATTCCTCCATGAGAAGCTTGAGGGGGTGAATGAGCTGCTTCAATCAACGCAGGGGTCAAATCAGATGGAATCCATAGCTTCCAGGTGAGATCATCAGAGATTGGATCTCCGGTACGAGGTGTAGTACGATGGAACACATATTCGTCGGACACCCTAAGATCAGGCAACTGTCCTGTCTTTCCGCCAACGCTCTCGAGTAATGCCAAATATTCAGGAGATTTGAATGCGGGAGACGTTAAGTCTACATCATGACAAAATGAAATCTCATCAACGCAATCAACACGGGACAACGCATCCGGGACCACGTTTTGACTCCCTTTTCGATGCTCTATTGAAAACTCAAAACCCTGTAATTTTAAACTCCATCTCGCTAGGCGACCGTTCAGGTCGGACTGATTCATGAGCCATTTAAGACTAGCGTGGTCAGTAATAATTGTGAACGATTGGCCCTCTACATATGCTCTAAACTTTTTTACACTCAATACGGCTGCGTAACATTCAAGTTCGGTAATAGTGTAATTTCGTTGTGCACTGTTCAACTTTTTGGACATATACGCAATTGGATGTTCATTTCCATCCATGTCTCGTTGAAACAGTACACTACCGACACCAGTTTTACTCGCATCGCATTGAATGTAAAACGGTTTAGAGAAATCAGGAGTGACCAATATCGGAGCCTGAGTCATACAATCTTTCAACTTGAGAAAGGACTGTTGTGCCTCCTCTGTCCAAGCAAACTTTTTGCCTTTCAAGCAATCTGTGATAGGAGCAGCCACACTGGCATAATTGGAAATGAACCGTTGGTACCAACCGGTCATGCCTAAGAATCTTCGTACTTGCCGATGCGATTTCGGCGTAGGAAATTCTGAAATGGCAGTCACTTTACCAGGGTCGGTCTTCAACGTTCCGTCACCAATTAAGAAGCCTAGGTACTTTACCTCTTTTACACAAAATTTACTTTTGGACAAATTGATGGTTAAGCCAGAACGACGTAAGCAACCAGCAACCTCTTCAAGAGTTCTGAGATGAGAGTCAAAATCGGGAGAGACGATCAAAAGATCATCAAGGTATACAAATACGTGTTCTCGTAGGTGTCCAGGGATAACTTTATCCATTAATCGACACATTCTTTGTGGAGCATTACATAGGCCGAAAGGCATTACAGTAAACTGATATAGGGGCCTACCAGGAACGGTAAAAGCTGTCTTCTCGCGCGATTTAAGATCTAAAGGTATCTGCCAGAAGGCATCTTTCAAATCTAGACTGGTGATGAACTTGGTGTCTTGAAGACGACCCAACAAACCGTCTATATGGGGAAGAGGGTATGCGTCTTTAACCGTGACAGTGTTTACTTTGCGAGAATCGAGACATAATCGTACCTTTCCCGGCTTGCGGACCAAAACGACAGGAGAGTTCCACGGACTATTTGATGGCTCTATGACACCTAAACTGATCATTCTGTCTAATTCATCATACATTAATTTCTGTACAGCCGGTGAAACAGGGTAATGTCTTTGTTTGATGGGGACCGAGTCTCCAACATCAATTACATGTACTTCCAACTGAGTTTTACCCAGTCCAAGAATATCAGAAGATGGAAAAGTCGCCTTGACTCGTTCCAGCTGATTAAATTGGGCTGATGGCAACTCATGGGCCAAAGACAATAAGGCTGGGGCGCTAAGCTCACCAACTATCTGGGGAGCGATGCCGAATAACTTCCAAAAGTCAATCCCAAGGTATAAACTCTGACTTAAACTGGGTACTGCGAATATGGTCATTAAATGAGTCCGTTCTCCAAAGGAGACTGGTACTTTAATGTAACCGATAACCCGCTGTGATGCACCATCGGCAGTTTGTAACGAAGTGTTCAGAGAATAAAGCTTACACTCGGGGTGGCTTGATAAAAAGGATTCGACACCACTTCCCAGACAGCTAATGCTAGCGCCGCTGTCCAGCAGACCGTTCATAGCAACGTCTGCAAGTGTTATTCTTGCAAAAGGACGCTCATCTGTGTGATCAGAGAAAATTGCAGAAATACTCTTGCGTGCCTGAAGACGTTTCTCTTTGGCCAGACGTCTAATGATAGGAATTCTTCGTATGGATGAAACTCGTGGATGTTCAGAAAAGATCCGTTCACGGACGACATGATAATTGTTCCATCGTGCAAGGAACGAAGCTTTGGATTCATCAGAGGGAAAGTCAGGTGGATTGACAAGGCAGGGATGGAAATTCGTCAAGTCCGGTGGGTTGTGTGCTATTGTTGTTTTGCACTCGATATTTACTGGTTCGACGGGCGTGGGGGTGGCAGTGCAGCTTGAGGAGGGCGCGGGTTCCCATGAAACCTCGCACCCGGTGGGCGGTTTCCCTGGCACTTGCACTTGGGGGATACTACGCCTGGATTACCGCAACGATAACAGAAGATGTTTTTCGTTTCTGACGGACAATCATAGAAGGCGTGTCCAGATTGTTGGCAGTTCCAGCATACCAGTTGTCTCCTATGGAGATCAGGGTTGCGTGCCTGTAGTTCGTCAATAGATTGGAAGTATGGGTCATATGGTTCGGAAGCGGGATTGTCCGCGAAGTCTACATCAAGCTCATGGACTCTCAGGTTGGTTCTTCGTTCCACTTTTTTATTTAAGTGCCAACGCTCCACCTTCAGACATTGCTCTCGAAGTTCTTTCAGGGTTTTGAATCGCATACCTATCAGGGAATTTCCTGTAGTATAATTCAAATTGTCTACTAACATGACTGTTAGCTGAGCCTCCGTGATAGGGTTGTCCATTTTGTTGAACAACGAAATCATCTTTTCCATATACTCATCGAAGGAGTCTTGGTTTTGTTTAAGTTCAACCATGGCTTTAATGGTGTGTAGGTCCGAGTCATGCCCTTTGTATTGGGCCAAGAAGTTTCTCCGAAAATCTGTCCATTCTGGAACAGGGAATTCTCTACGGAACTGGTTCCAGTACCAGGTCGCCGCCCTTTCCTTAAGTAAGGAGGATACGTTAGCGCACAATTCCTGGTTTGACACAGCTGCGTCATTGGCCTTGCTTTCTAATCGAAAGATAAATTGTTCAGCAGTAAGGCCGCTAACATGTCCTGTGAACACTATGTTCCAAGATAACACTACGGAGGGATGGCGTGAAGCCTGCCTGGACCCCTTGGGTCTAGCTATAAATTGTAAGTCTGGTGAAATTATTTGAGCAGCTTGCTCTTGCTCATTAGGTGAACTTGTCCGTTCATTCCTATCCTTCGTCGCGGGCTGGACTGTCAAGGATAATAATTGAGCCCGCAAGAGAGCTAATTGTTTCTTTAATTCCTGCACTTCGTCATTATCTTGTCCAGGGGGCGGTTCATTGTTGAAGCCGCGGAATGACGGGGAATCGCTATCTGCATCAGCGTTGCCGCCAGCATCTGAATTATTCGGTTCATCAGCCATTTTGGCTGGACAGATTAAAAAAAATTTTTGGTTCAGTAACTATTGACTGATTATAGAACGAGCGAATATAAAGTATTATTAACTTTATTATTACTTATATACGACGGCAAGGTGCGATGAACGCGTTATAGCAATTACAACAGAATGTAACAGGGCTTTATTTACCCCACAATAATATTTGGGAGCGTTTATTCCCCAGCGAAAAACACACAAAAAAAAACAACAATATGTATTTATTACAAAGATATATATAAACGAGAGTGTGGACCCCAAAGGGAGGAATGCTCCCCCAAAATGTATTGGTGTCAGATGACACCAATGAGCACCCCAAAATTATACCCGGCTCGTTGGAGGGGATGATGCTAGACCATGTGTAACACCATCCTCCCCAAAAGAGACCTTAACAGATAACCCCATATCCCAAAAGCAGTTCGCATGGCTGTATTTATACGTTTCGAAGACAGAGTAGCTTCCAAAAGGATTACTAAATTAACCTTGGGCGACCGCCACGACGGATCAGCAACGACGTGCTGAAATTCCGGAAGGCAGGTACAACCAGAGGATTATTAAACGGGACCGCAATGGTTGAGGAACGTCGAACTTACCGCAGAGTCAGGCGGAGCGCCTGGTAACCAGAAAGCAAGTTCGCCGTTCCACAAACATTTTGGCCATACTAAAAAAGATCAAAAAAAATTTGAGCATTGTACTCTAAGACAATGGAAGGACAACCAAAGCCAGGGGCACCTCTGCGCAAGGCCAAATGAACAATAGCCACCTGTAAACCGACAGCAGTAGGGCCTGACCAGGTTGGCCAACATAGGATGTCACAAGGGCAAGCGAAGCGCTTGAACCCAAGATGAGGGCATCCTAACATATGCATGAGTGACGTCAATAAAAGTGGAAGCTACCACTGAAACATAACCGGAAAGTAGATAAAATACTTTATTTACTTGGAACCGTTAAGGTTACAAAAAAATTTTGAAAAAGACCTGTGGCACCTCTCTATGGCTTTTTCCCCAAAGAAAATCATTTAATAAAAGTAGGGTTTTAATACTAGCAATTAAAACGAGTTAAAAAGTAAAAAGAATGAGACTGGATACGTAAAAAGAATTAATTTGTCAACTAGTGACAACACTGTTCAACATTTAAAAATACTAGAACAATTCTAGGCTAACATAAAAATTTAACAAAAAGATTCGTTTTGCCGAACGTTGGGCGCCAATTTGTAACTGTCATAATAATAAAAAAATTTAAAAAAAAAATTTTTAAGCTACTCTAGATAAAGCAGAGTATATATATGATGAACAGGACGCATATGAAACCGTGGTGCCATATTTGTAACTGTCCTAATATATACCTGTACATATAGTAAATATATATATAAAAAAAAACTAACTGGTCAATGGACCCAGAGGATATGACATCACAAATAATAAAATTGGAAAAGGAATTTTGAGAGAAATCCAGCAGGCTGAGGGCCTTGCTGAACCGCAGAAGATAAGATTAAAAGACAATGGAAACCTATCCCGTGAACTATCAACACTCACCCTCTGCACTCGACCTAAGACACGCCTGGCGGTGCTGCGACTAGCTCGCCGTTGGGGGGATTCGTTGTGCAGGAGCTTGTCATTAAAGACAGTTACTTGATATTCATATAAAAAAAAGATTAAACTTTCGCGTGTCAATATAACATAATATAAAAAGGTTCGTCGAGATAGGGATAAAAGGTTGGGGGCAGCCATACGAGAGGGGCCAGGCATCAGGCAGCCATGCTCACTTCTTCACGGGATACAGGGGAAAAAAAATTATGGGGTACTTACCATATCGGAGGGCAAAACCTCCCCTAGAGCTCCACGCCCACTCTTCGTCTTCTACTCGTGCATCTCGATGGATACCGTTTCAATATTCTTCTCCCCTCCCAAAAAAAAGAAAAAAAGAACGCCCAAAGGAAGAACAAAAAAAATTTGTAACTGTTATTTCTTTTTCTTTTACAGACAAAGGACCATTTATTCAATATCAGGTTTTCATTGTTTACTTTCTCTTCGCTCTGAGAAAATTTACTTAATGTGCACTGGGCGTTGTTGTGCGAGTTACTTACTTCTCAATATTATTGGAAAATAGTTAATCAATATATATTTTGTAAAAAAAATTTATAATTTACTTTGAATTAATAAAAATAGTTAATCAATGAGTATTCTCTTACTTTTCCATCATAGCATATTATATGTGTCACCAATTAAGTTGGCATAAATTTTCTAATTAATTTTTTTTTTTTTTGTTTTGGTTATTTAGTTCTGCACGTGTGTCTTTACAAAAATAAATCTGTTCATATGCACATAATATACATAGCAGAATCTTGATTATTGTGGTATTTAAAAAAAATGAACATGGTACTGATATATCTACAAAAAAAAATAATATCTTATCTTAGGCTTAATATCTATATATATAAAAAAAAAACTATAGGTTTTTACATGCAAAAAATGTAACAAAAATAATCTTCTCAACCAACATGTCAAATATTTTCTGTCTTCTACAAAATTACTCCGTTCCCTTATTCGTCGTCATAAAAATATTTTCCTTTTGTTTTTTTTTTTTGTTTACTTTATTACAGATAACTTTTGTTAAAAATTTTTTTTTCCGCTTCTTAACCGGCCATCACTTGAGGGTGGTCCTTTTTGGTATGGTTTTCTTTTTTTTTCTTTAGTTACTTTAGTACATCTTCAAATAAGAATAAACTAATTTACCTTACTCCTCTGGTCATAATTTTTCTTGACGAAATGCCATAAAAAGGTTCTTATTTTTATTATGTTCTTTTTTTTTCTTATCTTTTCGGTTTAAATTTACATGAGTATGCATTTGCACTTTAATTCAATTGACATTTATTATTTTAATCGAATTTCTTTCTTTTCTTGGTATCTATTTAACATTCACTATACGCGAACGCACTTTAGTTTAATTGACATTTATTTTTTTTTTGTTTAAATTTACAAAAAACATGCCTTAGCACTTTAATTCATTTGACACATTTTCTTTTTTGTTTAAATTTATAAATAACACGTTTTAACACTTTAATTCATTTGACACATTTTTTTTTGTTTAAATTTTTAGACAAAAATTTTCCTTCCTTTAGTGGTATATATTGAACATTTACTATCCGCGAACGCACCTTTACATTTAGTAACTTTTCTCACGCTTTCTTATTAACATCTTTATCAGCGCGGACGCACTTTGTCATTCCTTCGGCTATCTTCCCCCTCTTCTTCCCTCCGGGCAAAATGCATTTTCACTATTATAAACTCCGGGATCTTCTTGTTCGCCCGCAGCTTCCCGACAAAAAGGTCCGGATTTTTCCGTTTTCCTCTATTTTTTTTCCAAAAAAAGGAAATCTCTATCGCCACAAGCCAAAACAAGGATCCCGAGGGTTTTTCTTTTCGGTTTTTGATCTCTTTAATTTTCGTTTATCGCGTCCGCTTCAGCAAACTACCCACCGACCTCATTCAATGCTACTTTCCGAATGAATTCTCAATCCGACGCCAAGCCAGAAATTAGCCCTTGGCGCAACAGTGTCGGGGGGGTGAGGGCAAAAAAAACCAAAGGAAATCGCTATCGAACAGCGTTATTCCCTTATATGGTCGTGTCCTTGGAAAAATAGAGGATGGGGAAATGAAATGAAGGAATTTACACGGAAGGGAACAACCAAAGGGATTGATAATCGGTGTTCCTTCATTCTCCCGTGTAAATCCTCTCCATTACACTCACAAGAATTTGAAATTCCGAGAATCGTGCGGTTTTCATTTAAATTAATGCAAAGTGATTGGCTGGGCGTTCGCCGCCGGCAATTCTGTTGCGCGAAAACTTTTGTGTGCGTGCATTATGCCGTAGAATTGGATAGGCAAGAAATAGTATGCGCAGAGGCGTGCATATTTGAGCCAAAGTTTTCGTATGGAAACTATGAATAATTATTAAAAAAAATGTTTTTGGTGGGCTGAGAAATTATGTTAAGATTATTGTATGGAGACGCGGTTAATTTCAAATGCTGATATGCAATTGTTTGGGGAGAGTAGGAATATATTTTTTTTCTCTAATTAAGACCGACCGTTACAAATGCAAAAAAAAATATAAAATATAGTAATATAAAAAAAGTAAATAATTATAGGATATCAAATAAGATGCAAAGTATGTTATAAACAAAAAAAAATTAGTATTTTATAAATAAAAAAATGGAACAGAAATGTTTTATTATTTGTTAAGGATAAAATTTATTATATTTACAATGCATGTGCATTAGGGTGGCCCTTATTTTTAAAAGTCGGAAATTCCTACATGCTAATCCCTGAAATGGTTCTCTACTATGAAAAAATAATTCTCCAAAAAATTTCATCTCAATTGTTTGAAGTTAATTCGTCCCGAAAACGCGGTCAAGTTTGTTATTTTATGAGAAAACTTTTATTAATCAACATTTTTGATTTGATTCAAATTTTTTTACGGAGTCTCTATACAAAATAAGCGGACACGTATTTTTTCCTCTTTTTCGGTTAATATTTTCAAAAAAAGGGGGTGGGGGTAAAGTTTACGTCACTCGCCGATTATGCCCTTTTTCAAATCGCTATTACTCCGGTTCTATTTATCGTGTCGAGTTAAATGAGGTATAATTTTAAAGGTAATGAAGAGATCTTTATTTATATATTAATAGTTGTAAAAAAATTTTCAATTTATTATTTGGAAAAAAATTATTTTCTCCGCGATTTCGCCACGGGTAAGACTGTACCAATTCAGCTAAAATTTTTATAGTATTTTTTTGGTATAGTGAACCATTTTAGGGGTTAGCACCACCAAAAATGTAAACAAAAATCGCCCATATAAATAAGGGCCACTTTAAGTACATATTATTTATTAAAATTTATTTTTTTTGATGGACCTTCACCATCTGAAGACTCACTGCTGTCTTCACGTACAAAATTGTATAACGCTGCTCGCACACTGGATCAGACTTTGTACGAATTTGTGCCAATTCGGATGAAATCGATACAATTTCATCAGAATTCGCACAAATTCGTAAAAATTCTGATGCAGTGTGCGGGAAGGACAGCATAATAGGAAATTCTCGGATGCAATTTTCATGGTTTTCTTTTACGTTTTAAGGGGACATTGCACCTTCAAATTTCAATTTTTTTTTTGTTTTTTAATGTAAATTTTTAAATGAAAACATAGACATATCTTAATGAAACTTTGCACATATGTTTTACTAGTATTTAACTATACAAAAAAATATTTTTTTAATTTTTTTTGGTCCCGCGTCGTCTGCTGGAATTTTTTCAAAAAAACCCAAAAAATCACGGTGGGCAGGATTTCCGCTCTTAGAAAAGTCGGACACAAAAACAAAAAAGCGGTTTTAATCAGCATCAAAGCCGCTATAAAATGAACTAAAAAGAAAAAAGTTGGTTGAAAAATAACAAAATGGCGGCATTTTTTCAAAAATCAAAATTTTTTGCCATCGAAAACATCCTGTAACTCAAAAAATTGTACGCCGATTTTTTCATCCGTAGTTCATTTTGTACATTAACATGTGTAGATTAACGTGTTAAAATTTTAGAACGATCGAATAAATATTTTTTTTTAATCTTGCCCACCAACTTGAAACACGTTGTTTTAAGAAAATCGCGTTCAAGTTAAAATACAACATTTTTTTAAAAAAAACATTACCAAAATTCAATCTACGATGCCTTTCACTTTTATTTATATTATTAAAAAATATTTCGTAAAGGTTTATTCTAACAAATTTTATCAAAACAAAATTTTAGATTTTTTGAAAATTTGTAGGTGCTATGTCCCCTTAAGTGAAAAAAAGAACCCGAAAAAAGCTCTTTTTTATTTAATTTTTGGGCCATTTACGGTGAGCCATTTTGAATGTTCCAATTTTCATGTCAGATTCGAAATCGGAGGGGGGGGGGGTTTTGCGAACCCGGTCTACCGCCCTAGGGCGCCAGGTCCAAGAGCGCGCCGCCACTACCGTCGAGATCCAGTAATGTGTTCATTTATTTAGATATTAAATGATAACTCCTCTAGAATACAAGACACAATTCCGAACGTGCATACGAGATAAACAAAGCTTGTGTTTGAGAAACGTAACGTGTTTGAGACACTGTAAAAAAATGTAAATTCGCAGGGTAAATTCGCGCAGTAAAATTACAAATCGCGATATGAAATACTTTCTTTTCATATTTTCCATTGGAGTTTCGCGGCGAATCGACCAACAAAAATCTGAAAGCATTTCTTCTGACTATTTTCCGTTTTATCGTCTCTCTATGTGCAATATGTCTTGATGAAACCTTTCACCATGCTCATCTGATATTGCACCAAGATTTTGAATTTTAAAGTTTTTTTTTCATTTTTCACTAAAGACTCTTCAGATATATATTTGACTCCAGGAATTTTAAAACAAACAAATAAATGCAGCGCATACGGCAATGACTTTACTCGCGGACTGAAATCCGTTAACAGGCGGATAAATTTAATTCGAATTGGTGGAGGATACCATTTTCTTATTTCCGAATTTCATGACTTTCGAATCGCATCCCAGGATAACCCCTCTGGGTCATTCAGTCACAGGTTTTTTACCCAAAGATGACATCTATAGAAGAATGCTCTGAAGTTTGTGTATCTCCAGAGTCATAAATGGCTCTAACATTACTATTCAAACAGTCAAGTCGTTACTCTCTAAAAACGAATCAGTGGATGCCAAAGTCAACCTTCGTATGTCAACATATTGTAAAATTCTAAATTTTTTTTATATTCCATATGCTTGCTCTACAAATACACGAGTTGAGTTCAAACTAGAATTGAAATTTTTCTGTTCTCTTGTTAAGAAATCATTATCCCTGTAAGACACCATGAGGTTGGTTTCCAAAGGATAGGCAGAATCACTTGCTAAATGGTAATCTACAGGTATTGTAGTTTATATTGGGTGCATGCCGAGTTGGTGCTGTTATGATTTTGTGGTACTGTTCTTCAACACAAATTATGTTTTTTTAAATAAATCCAACGCAACCAAGCACATATTAAGGTATTTACACTAAAAATTCGCATAATAGTCTAAATCCTACAAATTTTTTAAAATTTTAAAAATCTCACGTGAGATTGAGGGGGGGGGAGGGGTCGAGCCAAATCTCACGACATCTCACCAAGGGGGGAGGGGGGGTCGAAAAATCGCCAAAATCACCTCACGTAATTTATGGATGCCCCTTATATCTGATTCTCCATATCCCTTCCTCACAAATTGGCCCTATTATGCTTCTCAAAATCTTCCTTTCAAAGAATTTTAGCATGTCCTCTATCCTTTGTGTCCATGTTTCACTCCCGTAGCATATAACAGCGCGAATAAGTGTCTTATATAGCGTCAACTTCGTCTTTCTATGTATTGCTCGAGATCTTAGCAATTTACGATGTGCGAAAAACGTTTTGTTTCCGAGTAGAATTCTCCTACTGATTTCTTCTAGCTCTTCGTTTTTATTCGTCACGGTTGAGCCTAAGTATGCGAAATGGTCCACTACTTCTCTAACTTATGTTTATCTATCGGTAGGTTGCTACCTATCGTTGCTCTATTTAGTCGTGTTTGCAGCATTACCTTGGTTTTATCCTCGTTTATTCTCAGGTCTACTTCTTTGGCTGCTTCTTTAATCTCTGATTAGCATTCCTTAACTGCTCTAACTGACCTGCCTACTATGTTGATGTCATCGGCATACCCGATCACTTGAGCGGATTTGTTTACCAGCGTATAGCTCGTGGAATTGACATCTTTCTGATGACTGCTTCCAAGGCTATAGTACAGGATCCGTAGAACAACGACCTTCACCGATCGAGTAACCGAATGAAAATTTTTTTCATGATAAAAAATATGCTAACAAAAGTAACGCTGATGGTTTGCCTAACGAAATATGTTCAAGGCTATATTTAATAGGCGTTTTTTCGCCATTTTCCGCCTTTTTCTCTACTTTGAAGAGAAACTATGCATTTTGGTGAACATATCAAAAGAGCAAAGCTGTAGAGCATAAAATTTCGTACAACTGTTTTTCCGAATTCCGCATAGTTTCGCCGCTAGCGCCTGTTTTGCGCCTTTTTTCAGATTCTGTTGATAAATCCAAGCGTCCAAAGAAAAGCCGTTGAAAAACTGCAACTACTACTTTGATCTCATTTAATTTTTCATACAAATGCATAATTTTAGTTCAAAATCTAAAAAAAAGCGCAAAACGGCCCCTAGCGCCGAAACTATTTGCGGCCACTTTGACAAAGGCAACCGTATTCTATCGAGTAAAGAAAAAAATTAGCTTTAATTTGATATAAAACTTAAGAGGATACGTTATGAACGTATATATTTAACAGAGCTTACACCTGGCTTAAAAATACTTGCGGCCATATTTTTATAGGCAACCCGGCATGACAAATTGCATTTTGATTAAAAAACAGATGAGTGCAGAAATTTGCAGCCGGATCTTAGACTATTATTAACAAACGCGCGATGGATATACATTTTATGCAGAAAACACAAGAGTATGAAAGAAACAGAAGATGTTCCTTGATTCCGCAGAACTGCGGTCATTCTGCAATATTCAGCTACCGAGTTCCAATTGCTGAATACTGCAGAATAACTGCAGTTCTGCGTTTTTGACCAGGCCCTTTGTATGCGTGTAGGTCGGGCCCACCCGTTGGGCCACAACTTCTGTTAGAATGTCAGATGCACAGCGATCGTAGCCAACAAGCATAAAGGCCCATGGAGACGCTAAAACATGGTACGAGTAAACATGGTACTAGTACCATGTTCGAGCTAATGTTGGTTGTCTGCTGGCCGGTACGCGTACCAAACTTTTGGTCTCACTAACGGTGCTAGTAAAATCAAAACCAGTTTGATTTTTCTTGATGTTTGTGGGCGGAGCTCTGCTTTGGTAATACCATGTTTAAGTGTTTGCGGACTGGTTTGTCAACATTTACTCGAACACATCATTTGAATTGCCAAAAGACAGATGTTCAAGATCGAGTAAATTGGTCTCAGCTCGGTTTTACCGTCTGCGGGTTTTGCTCGTACCATGTTTACTCGTACCATGTTTTAGCGTCTCCATGGGCCTTAAGTAGCACTTTCATTCAACCGCGGCACGAGCAAATGAACGCGACAAATTTAAAAAAAAATTCTAAACAATTTCTTACTTTCGATTCTAAATTCAGTTATTATTTGATAATTTACGATTTTTAGGAAAATTTCTTCAAATTTGTAAGAATTTTAGGGGAAAAAATACAAAAAAAATCTTTTGGTGAATAAGGTAGCAAAGCAGCATGTGACGATTTCTTCCATATAAAAAAAGTGCAATATGTCGCTAATAAGCATGTGAAGCTTTGGTATACCGCCGGATTAAGACTTACGGACCCCTTTAGGGCCCTGGGGGATTCCTCCTGTCTCGACAGCCCTGAATGGGTTCATCGCAACGATTTGTGATGAACGATACTTTTTTTCAGCTCGGGGCGAAAACGGCGCCGATGGTTTACCTACTCTCGACCACGCCACTTATCTCTGCCATGGGAAAAACATGGCAATTCAAGGTTTTTTTCCACACACTTCCAAATATTGGCCTTAAGGCCCGTCCTCACTACGCAGACTTAGATTCCACGCGCTTTTGGTCGTACGGCCAGCCAAAAGCGCGCGTGATCTTTTAATTTTCTGAATCATGAGTGAGAAAAAATCAATTCTCATTTAAAACGGCGTACGCGCTTTTGAAAAGCTCATATTGTGTGGACGCACAATGTACCTTTTTAAGCACAGCCTTTTGTCCGCGTTGTTTTGCCGCACGGCCTCTACCATGGACAAAGTCGCAAAAAGTCGTAAAAAAGTCATAAAACTCGATATGAAAAAAAAGGCAAAAGCGCGTACGACCCAAGTCCGCGTAGTGTGGTCCCACCATTACGATTTATTAATCGTCATTTTCAAATGCAAGGCGACCAGGAAACTGGACAAGCTTAAATTGAAACGATAAATCTGTTGGAATCGTTGCTGTCGGTATTGTTGGAATCAGAATATTCTCGCCTTTAAACTGTCTTATGATTATTATCGTTGCTTCAATCACGTTGTTCATCAGCTTCTTAACAGCGAACATTACATAGTTTTGGTTGGTTCAGATGGCGCAACCGCACCGACCGACCTTGAGCTTTTTTTTATGTGACAGTGCTAAGCTCAGGAATTACCCTTTGTACTACCAGTCCTTTATGTCGTTTGTCACGTCATGTAAGCTTAGTACAGTGGGAATAGATTAAGGGATAGGAGGGTCCAGGGGTTGTTGAAGAAGGTGGCGATGAACCCTGCGTTTGAACTCTTGGATGTTGCAACTGCTCGGAAATACTAACTGCGAGAAATTATTCCACCGTCGAGTTGTTCTATTAAGAAACGAATTGCTATCTTGTTGAATTCGCGAAAAGACGGGCTGGCTGGGTGGTGGGAGTGAGACGAGTGGGCTAATCTGGGGTTGCGGGTATAAGACAAAGTGTAGAAATAACAAGTCTTTCATCTTCATACAAAATCCCCCCCCCCGTTAATTGTGTGCGTGCATATACGAACATCACTGCTGAGCACAACTCAACGCACAGATCGTGAAGTCGGCGAGACAAAGCCAAATTCTCTCTCTTCGATGAAGTATGCAGAACAGAAAATAAATCGAATCAATCGCACTAATACATCAAGTTTTAACTCCATATAAAATCATAAAATCTTCCGCCCGCTAGTTGTGTGCGAGCGTGTATAATCTTGCATTCCCTCTCTGATAGCCTGACATCGTCATTTGAAGAATTTGTGCATATAGCTGTTCACCTTTCAATCATTAACCATATGAAGATGAAAGACTTGTTAATATCTAGACTTTGGTATAAGATTGCCGTGGAGGCAGGAGAGCGTTTATTTCGCTGGAACAGTTGCTATTTTTTTTTTTTTTTATTTTTATTTATTTATTTATTTGTTTGACAGTACACAAGACGTTAGTCTTATAATAGTACATAAGAAAACGATATATAAATTGAGCTTACACTAAAAATTACATTAATACTGAGGGAAAAGGGAACAAAAACAGAATCTAAAAAATTATGGTAGTTATTAAACAAAACAAGTAGAACTAGAATAAAATTAAATTAAAATTAAATGAAACTAAGTGATGTTCGAATTCTAATTTGCTATCCTGTTGGCTAAATACTTAATGAGACTCCTTTTGAAAACGCTGCTCGATTCCGTCATTTGTATATTAGTAGGAAGAGAATTCCAAAGTTGAGCGACGTAAACAAAGTAAGAACGTTGTCCTGATAAAAGTCGAAAACGCGGGATTAAAACATTGAGGTTTCTAGGTGATTGGCACAACTGTATAAATTCAGAGAGGTAAGAAGGTTTGCGCCGATGCAGAATATCATGAAAGAATTTTAATAGCCTATAGTGCAAGTAGATATGAAAAGGGTACCCTAGAACATTAGATGAATAAGGTGAAATGTGATCATGCCTGCGAAGATTATATATAAAGCGAACGCAATCGTTGAAAGCCACTGTAATTTTCCGACCACATGAAGAATCCAGAGAAGGGAATACAACGTGGCCGTGCATTAGATGAGGTAAGACTAGCGATTTTACTAATCTCATCCGGAGGGCACAGCTTAATAAGTTACCGTGTACACGCAGCTTCCATAAAACTCCATAAACTTTGCTGAGTATTCCTTGTATGTGGTCGCAACAGGTCATTCTGTCATGTAGAATAACCCCAAGGTTCTTAACTTTGTTCACCCGTTCGATGTGAGTGTGGCCCAGTGATACTTGTGGAAGGTCGAGGTCAGAGATAGAGGAGTTGGAGAAAACTATAAACTGGGACTTAGCAGGATTGAGAGTCAGGAGATTAGATGAAGACCAGTCGAGGATGTTATGCAGGTCTGCCGTCAATTTACTTATCCCAACCTCAAGGTTGTCTTTAGGCATTGCAAGATAGAGCTGAACGTCGTCAGCATACATATGAACATTACAGTTCGTGACAACCGCGGGAAGATCATTAATGAATAAACTAAAAAGAAGCGGGCCAAGTATCGACCCTTGGGGAACACCATCTGATAACATAGCAGGAGAAGAAATAGAGTTAGGGAGTTTAACCTGCTGCGAGCGATTGGTTAGGAAACTGTGCAAAAGCTTGAGGGCAGATGACGAAAAGCCGAAGCGAGCAAGTTTCGCTAGAAGTAGGGAGTGGTTAACTTTATCAAAAGCTTTTGAAAAATCTAATAGAGCGAGTAGACAAACTTCATGATCATTTAGAGAGTGCCTTATATCAGTGGTAATTTTGAGAAGTGCCGTATCACAGCTATGAGATTTACGAAAGCCTGATTGGCAAGCATTAATCACCTGATTTCGTTCACAAAACTCGATGATTTGCATTGCAATTAGCTTTTCAAGAACCTTAGCGAGAAATGGGAGGATGCTGATTGGACGAAAGTCCGCAGGACATGTAGGAGTTGCACATTTTGCAATCGGCAAGACAAGCGCATGTTTCCAAGAATTGGGAAACTCGGATGCAGTAAGGCAGGTGTTAAATAGATGAACTACAGCAGGCAGGATACAAGGCATTAACACTTTCAAGAATCTAGGCGACATATTATCACTACCAGTGGCATTAGATTGAATTGAATATACTGCACTAATTATTTCGGAAGAATCCACACAGCGAAAACTGAAATCATCTCTTGGAGCGGGAGGCAGTGTAACTAGTTGATTTGAGTAATGGTTGGCAGTGAAGTAAGTGTTCAAGCTTTCTCCGTCAAAGTCATGAGCTGTTATCTCATTTTTGCAGTGGACACTTAACGTTCGTAAGTTTTTCCACAAAGTATTAGATGGTAGTGATGGGTCAAGCTTGCGCGAGTAAAAATTACGTTTGGCCACCTTGATTTTGGTTGTGACTAAATTACGAATACGTTTGTACGAGTTTCTAGCACTTGCACTTTTAGTTGAAAAATATCTTTGGTAAAGAAATTCCCTCTCAGCGATTAAGGATTTCAACTCCGAGCTAAACCATGGTTTGGACTTATCAGTAATAGTTTTGGAGCAGATAGGGGCAAACTCATCGTGCAGTTGTAAGATCAGCTCCTCAAGGCGTGCAGTTTTTTCGTTCACGCAAGAGAGGGTAAAAATATTCGCCCAGGGTAGAGATACACATCTATCTTTAAGGTTGTTATGATCAATATTAGCATAATCACGGAAAAATATGGTTTTAGGGGGCTTCGAGTCAACTGGGATGTTACAACAACAAAACAATAAATCGTGGTCCAAAAAACTAGGGGCTGATATTTGGTTCTGAAAGTTGATCAGGTTCGGGTCGCTTACAAGGAAAACATCGAGAAGTGAAGGATGCAACGTATTATAATAAGTAGGGAGCTCATTGATTACATTTAGCCCTAATTTATGCATAGCATAGAGGAATAAATGTTGTTGATTGCTCGACCTTATTAAGTTGACATTGAAGTCGCCACCGACCAAGATATTGGCATATACACGTGATAAATTAGCCAAGACTACCTCAAATTCAAGGAAATTTTCAATACTAAAATTACCAGGAGGGCAGTAAACACAGACAAGGAGAGTTTTAACGAAGTTACACACCACTTCAACACATAGGAATTCCATCCCAGGAGAAGAAGAGAAACCTACAATCTTAGATTTAATATTGTCACTCAGATAGATGGCTACTCCCCCACCAGTGCGATCCCGCCGATCATTGCGAAATAACCTATAGCCGCTAAGAGAAACCAGCGAAGAAGGTATAAATTCGTTTAACCATGTTTCACTAACGAAAATTGCATGAACACCGGTATTGAGGAACATTTCACCAAATTCATCCACTTTATTTCTTACGCTACGGGCGTTGACTGAAACAACTTTAAAACCTTTACACCTGGAACTGAAAATTTTAATAAGTGTTCTTACTTTGTTTTCGCCAGTAAAATTCAAAGACATAAAGTATTTATCAAAACGGGAATCGACGAGCGCAGACGAAAAGGCACTGCAGTAACAAAATTTCCTAAACCAAGACGCATATTCGAGTTCGAACACAATAAGAAATACTATGATAGTAGCGATAAAATTTTGTCAGTGCTGCTTAGGGTGGGTCAAAAAAATCAATTATTTTTTTTTACAAGTGACACGCAAAAATGGGTTGCTGGACACCTTACAAAAATTCTCACTCAACATGAGCTCTTAATTGTAATAGGAAGATCTTCCGCATCGCAGTTTTTTATTATTTTCTCAGTGCAATAGAAAAAAATTCATACCTCATCATTGAACAGAAAAATGTTTTCGGAGAATTTTGTAGGGAATTTAATGCTCTACAAAAAAGGTGTCTTATATTTTTTCTGTAAACCTAACCATTTGGAAGATATTGAAGATTTAAGTTTGATTATTTTAAGACAAATTTCTTTTTTGTTTAATTAGTGATGACGTATGAATTTTTTTCTAAATTACAAGAAATACAAGAAACTTGACAAGAACAAGAAATATGACTTCTGTACCTTGATTATAAAATCCTTAATTTTTTTTGGCTGTCAAAGTAGACAGTGGGGATTATTGTGAAAGTCGAATCACTCACATGACATTTATCGATTGGCTGTCACTTCAATTTCGGAGAGGTCTTCCCAGAATGGAAACGCCGTTAACTCACTTCATTCCACTCTGCGAATACCCCATGCAACTGACGGTTTGCAATTTTAAATGAGAGATGTCTCTAAGCCGCCTCGGGGAATATCATTCCTTGAGTGTCACGTCACTTGAAATGCCACGTGACTCTCAGAATAAGGCCCAGTATGTTTTGGGGTAACTTTGGCAGGTATAATAAATTGCTTTTAACTTAAAATAGGCGGCTTCGTCGGGCTAATTTGGCACTATTTTGCACATGTTATGAAAGCCTGCAATCAGTGTCACACTATTATTTTTAAACTCTTTAACAATCCAATCTTTAGATATTTTTGAAGTAGCTCACCTATATCCAGTTTGTTAAAGGAAACCCCCAATTGCTCAGAACATTTTAGGTGCTTGCTCCTCCTGGGCAGTAAAAATGGTAGGGTGACCGGGTTTTCTGGTATGTATGTCCTTTAGTTTGTTCTGAAGCGTCCCACGTGGAATGCGGATCCTTTCGATCGCTGCAGTTTGAGACATCCCGCCTCGAATAGCAGCCAGTGTTTCATTAAGGGTTTCATCACTAAAGTTTTCATTTGTTCGCCCACAAGCTTTTTGTATAATTTCTCGGCATTTTAACTTAGTTTAGATTTGTAACAAAGAGAAAAACCTTAAATAATAGAAAACAAAAAGAAACTGAATAAACAAAAAATAAAATTAAGTAATGAAGGTAGGCTGCCAAAGTAGGTCCCTAGTGCCAAAGTAACCCCGTTTTACGGTACTTGGTTTTGGTGGGGTGGAATTCGACACGATTTTTGTTTCCCCAATCTAGACTGAGTTTAATGTTGTTGTTTATTGAGTTAGACATAAGTTCGTGATCATCAAGACAGGATCTGGCACATGCTTGTCTTGCATTGTCGATGCCGTAAGAGTAACGCAGGGTACCGTCGTCAGAAAAGCTGAGAACTGGGTTGGAGGGGATTGAAAGTAGGTCATTTATAAAGATAAGAAATAGAGCATGAGATAAAATTGACCCCTGGGGGGCCCTCGCAGAGATAGGGTGAGGCTCAGATTTCACGCCATCCAATACTACCTTGATTGGACGGTCGGAAAGGAAACTCTCAATCCACTTCTGTAGAAGTGACTTTGATTCCAATAGCTTTGAGTTTAGCTAACAGGGCTGAGTGCCAAACTCTGTTGAAAGCCTTGGAGATATCTAGAGCAACCAGACTAGATTCACCAAATCTATGCGAACTTAGGTTGAGGTGCTCTATAAGGCAAACTAAAAGATCGCCAGTGGATCTTTTTTGTCGGAAGTCATATAAGTAAGTTGGATTCTAGCTATCCCATAAGCTTTTTGTTGATTATCGTCTCCATGGTTTTGAAGAGAAATAATTGCTATTGGGCGGTAGTTGGAGGGAATGCTGGAGTCATATTTTTTCTTGGTGGAACTTACCAAGGACCAGAAGTTTTTGCTACCAGAGGTGGCATTCAGGAGTTTACTTCTCAACTTGTTGTCAAATGAAGTTTTGATATTCCTGATGGTGAATTTACAGGCATTTCTTAGTTTTCTATACTCTATACCATAGGTTCTCAATGTGGAAGATAACGCGCCCTTGTGGGCGTTTGAGACTTTCTGGGGGGCAGTAGAAGACCCAGAGAAATTTAGGGGGCGCTGAGATGGGACAGTGAGGGCATGGGCAGGTTAAAAAAATGTAGTCTAAAAAAGACAAAAAAGACACGCTAATCACGTACCTACTAATAAAATAAAGTGCCCTTTTACATGACCGGACACTGCACAGACAAAACGAACGAACGAGCTGGGTTTATTGGGAAGAGGGTGAGAGAGGACGATTAGAAGGGCAGAAAATTTGAATGGACACTCGCAGCGAACTTTTAAACGCACATTTTGACAGTTCCTGCGTTATTGTTGTTCCTAGGACAAGAATGCAAAAGAGAAATTTCAAAAAGCAACAACAAAAAGAGGTAATAAGCTTTGAATATTTCGTTCGTTCGTTGGTGTTTGGCCGTGTGAAAGCCCATGCGACACTCCATCGGACTTCAAAAGAGAATTGACGATTAAAGCTAAGTTTTGCCTGTTCGGTGTCCGCTCGTGTAAATCCAGCCATAGTAGACAAAAAATGATCGAAAAGCACAAAAAGGGTTGCTATCTTTGCCCGCTTTCGAGATAAGGCGTTTTGAATTTTGGTTTTGGGGAAAAAATATAGTTTAATGATTTCGAATGATAATGTAATGAAACAACGGTCGATTTCCACAAATAGGGTATCTTTGTAATCGTAAGGAATGCGACTTTTATTTCATTAATAAAAATAATAGTGTTCGATGGAAAAAAGAGAGATAAGAGGGTTTATTTGTAAAAAAATATGAAAAAAGCCATTTTTACTCATGTAAGTAGATCGTTAAGATCCTTTTTTCTGAACTTTTTTACCATTCCCAAAACTTATCTAAAAATTTCTTGGAACACTCCAAGGCTCCAGCTGGCTTGGTTTTTTTGCTATTTGCCATTTAAAAATAGGTATCACTTTTTAGTATTCAACATTGTTTCCTACTTTTTTCACTCTTATTCAAAAAGTAGATCGTTAAGGTCCTTTTTTCTGAATATTTTTAACATCTTCAAAAGTCTCTTAAAAAATTCGTGAAACACTCCAAGACTCCAGATGCTATTTACCATGCAAAAAATAGTATAATTCACTGTTTTCATTGTTTTTAATGTTTCAAAATACTAAAAACAGATCAGTGAGTGACTCTTATTTTTGAATAGTATGATTTTTAATTGTTCTCATTGAAAAATTCTTCTTTAAACTCAGAAATAGGATAGGAGTCATATCTTAAGCCGGCTCTACACGATGCTATGAACACCCTCCAACGTTGGACGCTTGATGGTTCGAGGTATTGTGTGGCAGACGTTCGAGCTACCAGCGTCCAATGCCAAGCGTCCAACTTTTGTGCTTGGACATGTTCCAGCTGTGATGGGTATCACCCCAATGTTGGAAGCCAACTTTCGAATCAAACGTTCCCCGCATCGTATAGAGCCGGCTTTATCTTACAACTATATCTAATATAAAGTGGCAGGCCTACACGATGCGGTGAACGTTTCATTCGAATGTGGGTTTCCAACGATTGAGTTAATACCCACATCAGCCCGAACGTGTCCAAATACGAACGTTGGACGCTTGACATTGGACACACGTAGTTCGAGCATCTGCCACACGATGCGTCCTACCTAGGGGGCTCTAGAAAAAAAATATTCTCAAAGATGGCGGTGGGCAAAATAAGGTTGAGAATCTATGCTTTAGACGGAGCGATTCACTCGGAAAACTCTTGTACGCTTGGAAGGCGGCTTCTTTATTTCTGATTGCGGTCATACACTCCCGATTAAACCATCTGTTGGGCCTAGGCTTCGTCTACGTTCTTATTTTTCGCTGCTCGTTCGCTCAACCAAACATGGTTTCTGTAATTTGCACCAATATTCGGGAACATTTTCGCGATCAATTTGATGATCGATGGAAACGAAATGAGGCCAGTGGAAGCGTCAACCGGAATTTTTCCATTGCCAATGTCTATAAGTAAAACACTTTTGCCGATTCTTCATTTTGTAACGCGACTCGCATATGCGTTGTTAAATTTAGAGTTTTCACATATCTCCACAAATTTGATGACTTTAAGCGAACGTCATTATCAGGCGCAAATCCTCTACGCCTCGTTGTGGATCTCCGCGTTAAATTCAAGTTCAGGATTCGCTGTTGTTGTACGCACTCGATGCAAAATACTTTCAGCCAACGCAAACTATTTCGTACTGACCTGAAAATCCGGGGTCCAGAAAGTTAGATTTTCGAAACTGATTTCGAGTATGAAATGGAACTTTTTACCCAAGGTGTAGTAGAAAAAGATTTTTTTTTCATATAAAAATACCATCCAAAGATCCGACTTTTGCCCTGTATTTTCCAAATATTTTCCTTCATACAAATCTTTTCCTGACAATTGCGAACACAACCAAAAAACAGCCAAATCGGTCGAGCCGTTCTCAAGTGATGCTCCGTCATACTCATACATGTGGCAATTAATTTATATATATATACAGGGTGTATACGGTAAGTTTACAATGTGGCCGGCTGTTGATAGATTTTAGTTCGAATTACAACGGTTTAGCCGCTAGGGCGTTTGAATTTTTTTTAGTGTTTAGTGGTGAAAAATGTACCAATCGTCTAAGCTTTCCCATTTTGGAAAAAAAATATTGGTTAACTACGTATTTTTTGGAGAAAAAGGTAGTTGACGTTGACATTTTTGTTAAAAAAAAACCCAAATTATGACTTTGATGACTCATAACTCCAAGGGTGAGTTACATCAATTAACTTTAACGGTAACAAAAGCTGAATCGTCTGTCAAATCTCCGGTTAGACAAAAAGGAGAGTTGCATCGTTTAACTATTGTTAACATGACGTAAAATGTTGACGTTAACTTTAACGAAGCAAAATCTTTTGGCAGTTGTCAAATTTATTTTGTGTCATGAAATTAATTAATTTGCTTTTTAAGACAAAGTTTTGTGTAGTTTTATGTTATTTATTAATAAACTATGTGTTTTTAAACTTTTTGATAAGAAGTAAGTGCTGGCCCTTGTGCTGAAAGTCGAGTCGTCACGACACGTCACGTCTCAGTCGAATCACGACTTTCAGTACAGGGGCATAAACTCAACTTAGCATTTCCACTCTAGGCCCATGTGCTGAAAGTCGTAAATCGGCTGAAGCGTCACTTTCTTCAACTCAAACGACTTGTCACTAAACACGACTCGACTTTAATTTTAACAATTACTTTAATCAATGATTTGGTGCAACTCACCCTAAAAGTTGGTACGGTGGAACCGTCAATTTTATAATTTTAGGTAGGTGGGTGGGTGTATTCTGCGTACATTGCCACCTTATTCATAAAAATAGGTCATAGGGTTACAAAAATAGAGGGTTATATGCAAAACACTAAAAAAATTCAAAACGCCCTTGCGGCTAAACCGTTACGATTTCCTGCAGAACTTTGTGCAATTCTAGTGCGCTTGGACATATATTTCAAAAAAACTCCGAATACTATAATTTTGTTTTGACTTTGTTAAGAAATATGTTTTTCTTTAGAATTAAATTTACTCAAATCGTGGAAGCCGCAGCTCCCAGAAATTGTATATGATCTTAGATATGGAATATTTTGCAGTTAAATTGTGAGTGCAGTGAGTTGATGTTGTTAGTTGAAAACTACCATTGATAATATGAAGAAGAAAATGCTTACCTGTTCTCTTAATTCATACAATAATGAAGTATTTGGTGTACCAGCATACAATGATATCAAACTATCTTCTGACAGCATCGAATTTATTATTGTTGGTCCAGATAACGTGTACCATTGAGAATTAGATACTGGAGGCGGAACTGTTTCTCGGTCAAACTAAAAAGATATTACATATTGTCAGTGATTGCTCAGTGATACAATTACCTTTTTATATGATCTTCGTTTTTCTGCTTTGTTCTTATTTTTGTTTTTGAGGCCCGTTGAACTATTTGATGAAGTTCTAAAAGACAAAAAAAGTATGACGGTGATGAAAAACATATGAATTGTAAAGCATATTTATAGCAGAAAAGTTACTGTGATATATAATAAATAAAGGCTTTGGCAATTACTACCTCAAATTTTTATAGAAAGTGGTGTCATCGGGACCAAGCTAAGCTTGCTACTCGACATTTAGTAGAGGACAATTCTCATATGATAGTGATGTAGTTGGGAAGATGGATTTTTTGTTTTTTTTTCTTTAAGATAAATTGAAAATAAAAATTCTGCAAAATCGGGCCTGTGCTGCCCGAGAAAATTGCATAAATGTGGATTCTTGATGCATTTCGAGTGCATTGCTACACTATTTTTCTAATTTCTCCAGTTCTGCTGGTCGTAAAAAAATAAAAGAAGATGGAAAATACTCGTTAATGAATAGACTATCGAACTGATTTGGTATAAATACTTTAAAAATGTGTAGGGACACCAAACTCTGCCGTCCTCCCTAAACACTTTATGCTTAACTACCTGGGCTTTGTAAGAAAAGACAGGTAGGGAGAAAATTGAAGTAGGCCTGAATAAAAATAATATATAAAAAAGAAAGTTTTGATTTTAATTAGAAAGTTGCAATTACAAGTCAAGGGAGCCAGCAAATTTATATCATTTAAAAATTATATATTGTGATCGATAAAAAGAGTGTATAGTTATACAAGCGGGTTAAAGAAAGACCTTAGCGTGACGTTGCAAGAATTGCACGGATAATGTATATACTTTGATTACTTAAAATAAAATATGTTAGTTGAGTTAAACAAAGTGGTAAATACCAGAGAACTGGAGTTACTTAACTATATAAATCATCCTGCCCCTATCCTCAGGAAACTTTAGTGGTGACCCCGACGACGTTCAAATAAGAAGAAAAGGAGTAAAGATAAATTTAAGTTAAGTTTTTCTTTAAAAGTATTTTAAAAAAAGAAGAGAAGATAACTGACCAGCTGTGGGGTGCAGCAACTCAAACGAGTGAGAAAATAAGGACTAGGAGGAAGTTGCCCACGGTCCTTTTGTTTGATAAAAATAAAATCTAGATCTTAATTTTAATATTTTTTTTAATTTATATTACATAACATTGAGAATAAAATATTAAAATTTTTTTTTATATTACATAACATTTGAGAATAAGATATTATTTATGTTGTTTTAGAGTTTCTGCTTTACTTCAAAGATAAAGTAGTTGTTTATTCTTTTGTGAAAAAGTGTAAAGCGATAAGGGGCAATTCGCTTGTATTTAAACATCTTAATTTTTATTTTGGTTCACTTTCGATTTTTAAAAGTAAAAGCGCACGTTATGAGCGAAAAAGATTTCTTAGTTAACGATCTGCTGAATTTCGATTTGGACGCCGATATTGTGGAGCCATCCGAAACTGGTGCGGTTTCGGCTAAAAACATAACCCTGTGCAGCTTCTGGTCGGATGACCCAGCAGCGTGGTTTTGCCAAACAGAGGCACAATTTGGTATGGCTGGAATCAGGGCACACTCCACCAAGCTGCTTCATGTCATACCGGTGTTGCCGAAAGAAGCAGTGAGATCGGTCATGAACATCCTTAGCCTAGGTAATGATGCAAAATGGGCCGATGACAAAACAGTTCTTCAAGAAAAATACGGCTTATCCGAGGCCAAGCGATTGGAACAGCTATTGTCTATGCTGGAACCTGGGGACAGGAAACCCTCGGAGTTCCTCCGATTCCTGCAAGCACTGGCGGGTTCTAGTGCGGCGATGTCGGCAGACCTGGTAGCCAGGCTGTGGGAACGCAGGCTTCCGCAGGCTATACAGGTCACACTGGCCGGGGTCAAGGACAAACCCTTCGAGGAACAGGCAAGGCAAGCGGATAACGTGTGGAAGGTGCTCCCGCAATCCGGTGCGCCCTACGCGTCTGTTGTCCAGGCTGTACGACCCCGCGAGTCAAGACCACGGCAACAAGCGACTATGGAGTCACTTCAACGGGACATGGACGACTTGAAGCGACTAGTCTTGGGTATGCGCCGGGACTCAAGGGCAAGTTCGCAGCGCAGTCGTAGCCGTACGCCGAGTCGGAAAGACAGGCCAACCGAAGGGAAAGTGTTACTTTCGCCGAATCACCAGCGAGAACCAATAAGTAAAAGGGAACGATTTGTGGGTACCATAAAACCCATGGTACAAGAGCTACAAAATGCAAACCCCCTTGCAACTATAACAGACCTTCAAATTTAAAGAAAAAAAACTAAGCGGTCAGGGGATCGCACCGACGTCGAGTGAGCATATATGGCGGCGCTCACATCGACTCTTCGTCCGCGATTCAAACAATCGTATCGATTTCTTAATCGATACCGGCGCGGACGTTTTGCTTGTTCCAGCGGTATCATTTCCAGGACACAATGGGTGTCCAAATCTTCTTTTGCGAGCGGCCAACGGAACAATAATCCGCACTTTCGGCACGAAATTACTCGAACTGTATCTCGGCCTACACCGAAGATTTGTTCATAATTTTATAATAGCGGAAATTACGAAGGCTGACTTCTTAACGAAGTTCGAGCTGTCTGTCGATTTTAAATATCGACATTTAGTCGAGTCGCGCAACAATCTCAGGATTAATGTGTGTTCCACAGTCGATTATCAACCCGAGTCCAAACAATACCAATTAACTGATATTTATAAAGAGCTGTAGTACTCGTTAACAAAATCTCCTAACTTCAATCTTCCGGTTAAACACAATGTGCAACATCACATTGTTATTAATGGGCAATTACCATTCGTTACTGCTAGGCGACTCATTCCGGAGAAGCTTAAGGTAGCAAAAATGGAATTTGAGCATATGGTTCAAATGGGTATTTGTCGGCCATCATCGTTAACCGCAGCATCTCCACTTCATCTGGTCCCTAAACGGGATTCACATGATTGGAGACCATGCGGCGACTATCGTCGACTTAATGCAGTCACGGTGCCGGATAGGTATCCTATCCCGCACAAACAAACTTTTTCCGTGGATTTACACGGATGCACAATCTTCTCGAAGGTGGATCTAGTACGTGCTTATTACTCGAACTGCGAAATTACTCGAACTGTATCTCGGCCTACACCGAAGATTTGTTCATAATTTTATAATAGCGGAAATTACGAAGGCTATACTCGGTGCTGACTTCTTAACGAAGTTCGAGCTGTCTGTCGATTTTAAATATCGACATTTAGTCGACTCGCGCAACAATCTCAGGATTAATGTGTGTTCCACAGTCGATTATCAACCCGAGCCCAAACAATACCAATTAACTGATATTTATAAAGAGCTGTAGTACTCGTTAACAAAATCTCCTAACTTCAATCTTCCGGTTAAACACAATGTGCAACATCACATTGTTATTAATGGGCAATTACCATTCGTTACTGCTAGGCGACTCCATCCGGAGAAGCTTAAGGTAGCAAAAATGGAATTTGAGCATATGGTTCAAATGGGTATTTGTCGGCCATCATCTTTAACCGCAGCATCTCCACTTCATCTGGTCCCTAAACGGGATTCACATGATTGGAGACCATGCGGCGACTATCGTCGACTTAATGCAGTCACGGTGCCGGATAGGTATCCTATCCCACACAAACAAACTTTTTCCGTGGATTTACACGGATGCACAATCTTCTCGAAGGTGGATCTAGTACGTGCTTATCACCAGATACCAGTCGCTCCAGAAGATGTTAGTAAGACTGCGATAATTACGCCGTTTGGTTTATACGAGTTTACTCGCATGCCACTCGGATTACGTAATGCTGCCCAAACCTTTCAAAGGTTTATCAATGAAGTCACGAGAGATCTGGACTTCGTCTTTGTCTACTTAGATGATATTCTCATTGCAAGTAAAACAGAGGCGGAACATCAGACCCATCTAAATCAGCTCTTTGAACGATTAGATAACCTCGGCTTGACAATTGAATTGGAAAAATGCGTTTTCGGGGTAACAGAGATCAACTTGCTTAGCCACAATATCACAAGAGATGGAATACTACCAAACTGTTGTTTGATCGGGTTAAGGCTATTGTGGACCTTACGACACCGAATTCTGTCAAGCAAATTCAGAAATTTTTAGGGATGATGAATTTTTATCACCTATTTATCCCTAACTTAGCTGAAATGTCGGTGGTATGGAAAAAAAGTGGAATAGTAGTCGAGGCAATGAAGCAAAAAAGTTCCTAATTGGTTGGGCGCGGACGGATCGGAATGCGGTTTTTTGCATTCGCTTCCAAAAATTATTTATAAAAAATGGCCCATTTTTTTCTGAACAAACCGGAAATTGCACCTGTTCACCTGTATGTATGTTTGTATGTATGTATGTATGTAGACAAATCTTGCAACTTTGCATATGTGTATAGTTCGCGTGACAATGCAATCTGACCATTTTGTAAAAAAATCAAGATGGCGGTTCCAAGATGGCGGCCGAATTTTGCAATTTTGCTCCTCGACCCCCGACATGGGTATCAAATGAAAGGGTATGACAAGTACAATACAATTACCTATGTGGCGTCATTTCAAATTCAAAATGGCGGCCAACTCAAAATGGCGGATTACCTTTTTCTTTACAACGCGCTCGATATGGGTATCAAATGAAAGGAAATGACAAGTAGAATACTATTACCTCTGTGGCGTCATTCCAAATTCAGAATGGCGGCCAACACAAAATGGCGGATTACATTTTTCTTTACAACGCGCTCGGTATGGGTATCAAATGAAAGGGTGTGACAAGTAGAATACTATTAGCTGTGTGGCGTCATTCGAAATTCAAAATGGCGGCCAACACAAAATGGCGGGCCACCTTTTTCTTTACAACACCCTCGCTATGGGTATCAAATGAAAGGAAATGACAAGTAGAATACTATTTACCTCTGTGGCGTCATTCCAAATTCAAAATGGCGGCCAACACAAAATGGAGGACTACCTTTTTCTTTACAACGCGCTCGGTATGGGTATCAAATGAAAGGGGAGAGTAAATTTGGCCAAAATTCTCCCGACAGTAGACGCCATTCAACAACATCTAAAGAGGGTCTATTTTCAAGTACAACAATGGCTGCACGGGAACCAGCTGACCATGGACCCAACAGAATGGGGGTGGAGAAAGGAAGGCGAAACACTGGTCCCTGTAGAAATGACACAAAAACTTGCGCCCAAGAATATTATGGAACTAATATTCTGTGGATGCGCAGGAGATTGTAATCTGATGACCTGTAGTTGCAAGAAGCACAGCCTCCCTTGCAATCTTGCCTGTAAAATTTGTGAAGGCTCAACTTGCCTGAATACTGAAAGATATTCAGTTGAACACGTTATTGCGGCAGAGAGAGGGGCCTTAGATGAGGAAGATGTTCTCCTTATGAATACGTCAGTCGATGACAAGAAAATGAGCAGACTACCGATGTGCCACTTGATCAAGAATTTGATATATAGTTACAATCTTGTCAGGAAAATTCTCGGAGATGACGTCCCAAAAAACCCCTGAGTGCCGAGTTTCTCTCGTTCCGCGCGTGATATTCTGGAGAGTCCCGCGGAAATGACGTTCATTGGCGTTCCTGAGCTCCAGGTCGGCTGTGGGTAAATTTGAACATCATAATCGTGATCAGCGACCTCGAAAACCCCGGGAACCCGATTTGGGCCATTTCTGACTCTTATTTACAAAGTTCTTTAATCTTCCAAAAACATTCCAAAAGCATTCGAAATTATTTTTTACTTTTTAGTTAATTTTAAAATAAAAGCGTATTTTTTAGTTTTTTTAAACTATATTTTTTATTTTCTACTTTTTAGTCTATTATATGTCTTCCGCCATTTTGTAGTGACCGCCATATTAAATTTAAATCATCATCATTTCCTTTCATTTGATACCCATACCAAGGGTGTTGTAAAGAAAAAGGTAGTCCGCCATTTTGTGTTGGCCGCCATTTTGAATTTCGAATGACGCCACACAGCTAATAGTATTCTACTTGTCACACCCTTTCATTTGATACCCATACCGAGGGTGTTGTAAAGAAAAAGGTAATCCGCCATTTTGTGTTGGCCGCCATTCTGAATTTGGAATGACGCCACAGAGGTAATAGTATTCTACTTGTCATTTCCTTTCATTTGATACCCATATCGAGCGCGTTGTAAAGAAAAAGGTAATCCGCCACTTTGAGTTGGCCGCCATTTTGAATTTGAAATGACGCCACATAGGTAATTGTATTGTACTTGTCATACCCTTTCATTTGATACCCATGTCGGGGGTCGAGGAGCAAAATTGCAAAATTCGGCCGCCATCTTGGAACCGCCATCTTGATTTTTTTACAAAATGGTCAGATTGCATTGTCACGCGAACTATACATATATGCAAAATTTCAAGTTGATCGGTTATATGGAAGTGGGTCAAAATCAAGTTGCAAGATTTGTCTACATACATACATCAATACAAACATACATACAGGTGAACAGGTGCAATTTCCGGTTTGTTCAGAAAAAAAATGGGCCATTTTTTACAAATAATTTTTGGAAGCGAATGCAAAAAACCGCATTCCGATCCGTCCGTGCCCAACCAATTAGGAACTTTTGGCCTTTTTAGTGCTTCATTGCCTCGACTATAGGTGATTTTCTCAAAACGCTTAAAATCGCTTAAAATTCCGCTTATAGTTTCATGTAAGGGGAGTGCTAAACTACTTGCATGCTAAAGCTTTCGCTGCGATTTTTTGCGATTACGGAGAAATTTGAGTTTTTGTATTTGGATACTAGTCTAATCAATCTACAATAGCTCCTTGTAAATTTAGCGTTAATTGCCAACAGAGAACAAAAAATATGGTTATATAGGAAAAAAATTCTAAAAAAGATAGCTTTTTTTTGAATTTGGCATGGCGAACCTAACCTAAAAAATTCCGGAAAGTGAAAAAACGCTTTTTGGCGAATAACGAAAAAACTTGAGGTCGGATCGAAAAAAAATAAAATTCATTCAAATGTATTCATGTATTCAAATTATCTTTCGATTGATATATATAAAGTTATAGGTTAGAGCACAAAATATAGAGATAACTGCAAAAAACTGTTAAAATTCACATTTTTTTAATTTGCTAATAACTTTTGTTTAATGCAACTTAGATATCTCTCATTTGGCAAAAATATTGATTCTTGTTGGCTGAAAAAACAGTTTTATTTTTGTTGCAAAATATTGATCACTTTCGTTAAAAGTTAGTTTTTACAATGGAACGTCTGTTTTTTCATAATTAATATGTTTTTGGGGGTCATTTTAAGCACTGGAAAACCTTTCAATAGACTTTTTGTTACTTGTACGTGATAGTACAAGTTTTGAATAAAATTTTAAGCTCTAGAACGGTATTCTAGAAGAATCCGTAAACCAAGAGAAGCGTTTCTAGAAGAAGGAGTGTTCAATTTTGCGTCACTTTCACCACTTAGATCTATGGGAAGTCTAAATTTTTACGGCATTGTATAAGTCCTTGCTTTAAATAGCGCTAGCATCCCTTAATTTCACAAACACATCGAAATCTGACACCAAATCACGAAACATTTTAGAAAATATTTTTTAAAATTTCAACCAAAATTGTAAATAAAATTGCGTTCTTTAGGGAGTGCAATCACATACTGGCTAAGAAAAAGAATGAATTCCCATTCAACAAGTCCTACCTGTTACCAATTACTCCTTTATCTTGTCTACTATTTACTATTTAACCTAATTAGGTGCCTGTTTTGTGTTAAAAAGGGGGCGGTGTGTTTAAAAAGGTTTTTTTTTACCTGCAAGTTTTTAACACTTTTCTCAACATTATGAGCTTGCATGACATCCTCAACCAATCTTTTTTCTAGGAAATTATGGGAAGTCCATTTTCTATGTCATTCAGTTGGTCAGCTGGTGAAAAAGACCTCGTGCCAGACGGGAGGTTGTATGAACCTAAGGCTAACACGAGGTTTCAAGAATAAAATAACAAGAACACCATACAAAAATAAAACCCTAATAACTCCGAAACTATTTGTTATTTCAAAAATAATTATATTATATAAAAATATTGTATTTAATAGTAGAATTCAAAAATATAAAGATCGCGAAATTAAATTTTTTCCGACTCTTGTACATTTCTATATAAAAAGCACTACCCTATATACCTAGAAGTATATAAATTTTTTTTCTCGACTCTAGGACCAGGTGTTTAATTAGCTTTACTGACCCCTATTTCCTTTATATACTTCAGGTATATAAGGGAGTGCTTATGTACATAGAGATGTAGCAAAATTAATTTTTCCATAACGCGAAAAGTGATTATATATTTAAAAATATGATAATTTAATTAGCTTTATTGACCCCTATTTACTTTATATACATTACTTATATACTTCATGTTAAGAATATAATATATTGTGAACTAAATAAACGCCCCACTCTTCTTTGTTACATGAAACAAATACAATTAGACATTTATATATTTTGCATATGTATAGGTTACTGCCACTTGCTGTATTATTTTGCTAAATAAACCTATCACTTGGTTGTTAACTTTATCGTGATGAGCATTCGTTTTCTTTGATTCTAATAACAGGTTTTTCTTTGGTTTCGCTTTACAGTTTTCTTTAGTTTTGCTTAAATAAATCTAACAGGTTATGGGCCCAGTCCACGCGGTTATTAGTTTAAACAATTAAAATCGGTCAGTTTTTCCTTTGAATTTGTTATGGTAATCCCTTGTGGATTTTTTTTGGATACATAAGAAAGTAACATTTAATTCGTAAAGAAAAGAACTGTGACGATTGTGCGTGCCGGGACAAGGATTATAAGTCAGGGTTATTGCAAAAAAGGTAAAGAATGGATAACGAAACAGTAAAAATAGAAAAATTGCAATCAGGGGAACAGTTTGCCATCTGGAAATTCCAAGTACAAATTGTGCTCAAATCAAGTGATATTTTCGATCATGCAAGCGGAGCAAGCCTAAAGCCGGTAAAAAGCCGAGGAGAAACGGGCGAGGAATTTGCCAAAAGGCTTAAATCGTGGGAAAAATCGGATCACCAAGCCCAAAGAATAATCGTAACATCGATGAGTAACGGTCCACTTCAGCACATAATAAATTGTTCTACTGCACATGAAATGTGGGAGAAATTGGCAAATGTGTACGAACAAAAATCAAGGGCAAATATTCATTTACTTCAGCAACGGTTTTATTCGTTCTCCAAGAATCCAGACGACGACATTGCCACACACATATCCAAACTTGAAACTCTGATAAGACAATTGAGAGATACGGGCGAAAGCATTTCAGAAAGCATGATCATCACGAAAATTTTGATGACGCTACCCGAACAATTTAATCATTTTTTTAGTGCTTGGGAGTCGACACCAAGCGATCAACAAACTCTTGCAAATTTGACATCAAGACTGATCATGGAAGATGTACGTCACGCAACACAAATGCAAACAAGTGCACAAGATCACATGCTGCAGACGGAAACTGCTCTAATTTCTAAAAAATGGAAAAAAGGTTCTCACAAACACAGGCAGAAGCCTGGAAAGTGTTTCTTATGCAATGAGAAGGGACATTGGAAAAGTGAGTGTCCAAGAAAGAAAGCGCATAAAGTGAATATGAGCGTGAATACATATGATGAAGAAGAAATTAAAAGTGATGCCTTAATTTGTGATAGTTTACCAGAAGCAAAAGTGTCAAATGAAAAATGGTATCTAGATTCAGGCGCCACTGATCACATGTGTTTTCATCGCGAATGGTTTGTCAAATATAGAATTCTGGAAAAACCGATTATTGTGCGGCTTGGTAATGGAAAAGCGATCTATGCGAACGGAATAGGAAATATAAATATTCTCGCCTTTGACGGATCTTCATGGGTCAAAAAATATTTATCAGGTGTTTTATATGTACCAGACCTTTGCATGAACCTGTTCTCGCAAAGTAAAGCTTTGGACAAAGGTTTGATTTTAAGCTCCACAAAAGAAAAGTGTCTTTTCAGGAAAGGAGAAAATATTGTGGCAGTGGGAGTTCGAAAGGAACAACTGTTTGAAATGTGCTTCGAAGTCACATGCAACAATAGTGTTAGCTGTAATGTTGCAACAAACCAATATTTTTTACAGGTTTGGCATGAACGTCTGGCACATCAGAATGTTGCTCATGTACGCGATATTTTAAAAACAAAGTGCATCAAGTTCTTAGACACAGAATTTTTTTGTGAAGCTTGCGTTGTTGGGAAACAGTGTCGACAGCCTTTCAAGGAAAGTGTCAACAGGGCAAAGGCTCCAGGTGATTTGATACATGGTGATGTATGCGGTCCTATGCAAGAGAACTCGATCGGAGGAGCAAGGTATTTTCTTTTGCTAAAAGATGATTTTTCTAATTTTAGGACTATTTATTTTTTAAAACATAAGTCAGAAGTTTTTGACCATTTTAAAAAGTACATTAGAAAGGTTGAAATGGATACTGGCAACTCAATCAAAATAATTCGTACTGATAACGGTTTAGAGTTCACTAACAAGGATATGCGAGAGTTGATGGAAATGACAGGCATCATTCACCAGAAAACATGTCCCTACACTCCAGAACAAAATGGACGTGCAGAACGAGAGATGCGTACGATAATGGAAGCAGCCAGGGCAATGATATTCGCGAAAAATCTAAGTCTTAAGTTTTGGGCAGAAGCAGTAAACACAGCAGTCTTTATATTGAATCATACTGGTCCAACGAATATCAAGAAGCAAACGCCATACGAACTCTGGTATGGTAAGAAGGCTGAGATAAACCAGCTGAGAATCTTTGGTGCTGAGTGTTTTGTCCACGTACCAAAGGAAAAACGACGAAAATTAGACAGAAAATCACTAAAAGGTATCATGGTTGGATATGAAGAGAATACTAAAGGGTATCGTATCTGGATACCGGAGACGAAAAGAATAGAAATTTCCCGAAACGTGATTTTTAAAGAAGTTTTAAAGCAGCATGAGGTCAGCACTCATCAAATTATTAATACAGTAAAACCTAATGAGGACATCATGGACAAAAGTGCTGATGAAGATATCGAATCTCTCAATAATAAAGAAGATAAAACCTCAGAAGAACAAAAAACAACACCAATAAAACAGCGACTTAGAAGTGCAAAGAAAACCCCCAGTGCAGCGAAATTAGATCAACATCATGCGTTAGTTTCGATGTACGAACCTAAGAACTACAAGGATGCTATTCATGGAAAACATTCAGAAAAATGGAAGGCGGCAAGAATCACACTTGGGATCTTGTGGATTTCCCGAAGCACCGTAGTATCATAGACAACAAATGGGTGTTTAAGATCAAGGCAGCAAATGAGAACGAAAGTGAAAGGTTCAAGGCAAGATTAGTGGCACGAGGGTTCACACAAAAATACGGAATAGACTATGAGGAAACGTTTAGTCCAGTGGTGAAATTCACTTCAGTTAGGACAATATTAGCAAGGGTCGCAGCGGAATCTTTGACAATGAAACAATTTGACATTAAATCAGCTTTTCTAAATGGAATACTGAAGGAAGAAATCTATATGATGCAACCGGAAGGATATAGTGACGGAACAAATAAGGTGTGTCGCTTGAAAAAGGGGCTATATGGATTGAAACAAGGTTCGCGCTGTTGGAACGAAAAATTCACGGATGTTCTAAAGATTTTCCATCTTGAAGTTACCGAGCAGGATCCGTGTGTTTTTGTCAGTAAAATACCAGAAAAGAATTTAATTCTGGCAATTTACGTTGATGACGGTTTAGTGGCTGGCAGTGAAAAAGACATCATACTTAGAAATTCGACAATTGGACAACGGGGCAATCCACCTTAGCCAAGCATCATACGCGACTAGGATTTTGAAACGCTTCAACATGGAGGATTCCAAGCCTGTAAAGACACCAGCGGAAAAAACTTGTGCAAATGTAACAACGAAAAATATGGCAAACCAGTTATTCCCATATAGAGAAGCAGTAGGTAGCCTAATGTATTTGGCCATTGCAACAAGGCCAGATATAGCTTTCAGTGTTGGTGTGGTATCCCGTCATCTAGATGCAGCTAAAAGAGAAGATGTTGTTGCTGTTAAACGTATTTTACGATACGTTAATGGGACCAGGAATTATGGTATCATTTTTCACAAAATTACTAATTATGTTTTAAAAGGTTTTAGTGACTCTGACTATGGTGGAGATAACAACACAAGAAGGTCAACAAATGGTTTTGTGTTCTTGCTCAATAATAGTCCGATCTCCTGGTGCTCGCAGCTGCAAAAATGTGTGGCATTGTCAACAGCAGAAGCGGAGTACATAGCTGCGTCAGAGGCTGTTAAAGAATTAATATGGTTGAAAAAGTTGATTGTGGAAATTACACAACGATCACAGGCGAAGCCGCTACTTTGCATGGACAATCAGAGTGCAATTAGACTAGTGAAAAATCCTGAATTTCATAAGAGGACAAAGCACATCGACATACGCTTTCATTTTATAAGAGAGAAGTACAAAGAGGAAATGTTCGGTCTAGAGTATGTAGCGTCTGAGGATCAATTAGCGGACATTCTTACGAAACCTCTTGCGAGAATTAAGTTGGAGCGATTTCGAGATGCTTTGTGCCTTAGTTCGTTTTAAGTATTTTTTTTAATAATTTATATTAATTCACAAAGTGGGAGTGTTAAGAATATAATATATTGTGAACTAAATAAACGCCCCACTCTTCTTTGTTACATGAAACAAATACAATTAGACATTTATATATTTTGCATATGTATAGGTTACTGCCACTTGCTGTATTATTTTGCTAAATAAACCTATCACTTGGTTGTTAACTTTATCGTGATGAGCATTCGTTTTCTTTGATTCTAATAACAGGTTTTCCTTTGGTTTCGCTTAACAGTTTTCTTTAGTTTTGCTTAAATAAATCTAACACTTCAGGTATATAAGGTAGTACTCTTGTACATAGATATGTAAAAACTTCATATTTCGACTACTCGAAAAGTGGTTTTAAGGGCACTTCCGCTTATATATTTGCTAATCTGTTAATTTAATTAGCTTTATCGACCCCCATTTCCTTTATATACATTACTTATATACTTCAGGTATATAAGGGAGTCCTTATGTACATAGAAATGTAACAAAATTAATTTTTTGATAACGCGAAAAGTGATTTTAAGGGCACTTCCGCTTATATATTTACTAATCTGTTAATTAAAATAGCTTTATTGACCCCCATTTCCTTTATATACATTACTTATATACTTCAGGTATATAAGGGAGTCCTTATGTACATAGAAATGTAACAAAATTAATTTTTCGATAACGCGAAAAGTGATTTTAAGGGCACTTCCGCTTATATATTTACTAATCTGTTAATTAAAATAGCTTTATCGACGCCCATTTCCTTTATATACCTACATTACTTATATACTTCGTTAATATTTTAAAGATCTAAAGCGATAGCTTTTTTGGTATGTCTGTATGAGATATTAAAACATCAGGGAAGTCTTCATCATATTCTTTATTTTTCATCCAAGCTTCTGATAAAACAACTTCGTCATCTAAATCTTGTATATACGTTCGCACGTATACTTTGACAATTTAGGGAAAGTAAGTAGTAGAGCAATGCCGGTACGGGGCCACTTCCAGGTGGCCCCGTAGCGGCATAGGATTTGGGGGTCTGAAAGCTCTTCGTCTACGTGTAGGAGGTGTTTTAGGTTTGCGTCTTGGATAAGGTGGCTTCATAGTGACATGGGATTTGGGGTGAAAGCTCTTCGTGTACGTGTATGAGGTGTTTTAGGTATGTGTCTTGGATAAGGTGGCTTCATGCGCCCGATAGGATTTGGGATGAGGTGGGTCTGCAAGCTCTTCGTGTACGTGTATGAGGTGTTTAAGGTTTGTGTCTTGGATGAAGGTGATCCTGGGGTGGATCCTGGGGTGGCCCTGGTGGTGGTCCTGGGGTGGTGTGGGCTTGGATGAAAGCTCTTTGGCTACGTGCATGAGGTGTTTTAGGTTTGTGTGTGCGGGTCCTGGGGTGGTGTGGGCTTGGGTGAAAGCTCTTTGGCTACGTGCATGAGGTGTTTTAGGTTTGTGTGTGCGGGTGTTGGATAAGGTGGCCCCGAAGAGATGTTTAAGATTTCCACTAAGTGTTAAAAAAGGCGTGAGGTTGGTGCTAAGAGGGAACAATTAGTGGAATTAAATTAAGCGGTGTGGGAGGATTTAAGCTTTGGTGTGGAGACGCCACTAACGGTTGCATATTTTTAGGAGCAAACTAATTTATGATGTAATTATTCAATCCTCGAATATGTTATATTTTTATAAACATTAAAATTGAACACTTTAAGATAAAATACCTTTCACAAACCACAAATACGCACCACGAAGTAGCAAAAAACCCCACCGCAAAAATATTTCACATAAACTCTTATCACATAACAATCGCAACAATGAAGATTCCCATTCTTATCAAACATATGCTGAAATTATTCGATCCTGAATGTATTGACAAAAATTCTATTTTAAACTGATCACCTTAAGTGCTAATTAGAGTCAATGAACGAATTTTAATTACGGTTAAAATAAGCAAAGACGATTTTGATCAGATGCAATCATCAAGCGGCTTCCTTATCAAATATAGATGTGAAAATTCCAACCCTTCCCATGCTGCGAAGGTTTATTGAGGTAAACAAAGGGAAGTTTTGCTCCACATATTGAAATTGATATGCTGCGAATTTGGTGTGAGCCAGTTTCCTAAAATAATCAAAGACAATTTTGAACAGGTACAGGTGGACTCCTTATCAAACTGATTTAACAGAGGAGAAAAAAACTATGAAGCATCAGTTAAAATTGTTAAAATATATGAAAAAATTAGGTTACTAAATAATAATAGTATTATAATCTTTTTTTATAAATAAAAAAACTACGTATTAAATAGAATATTATTTTTTGTTTTTATTTTTGCAAAATCGTATAATTATTTATTACGTCACAATGGGTTGAAGAGGTGCTTTTTATTATTATTATTATTTCAAGATATGATGTGCATTTTACATATTTGTTTTTGAGCTGTAAAAATTAGGATTTCCACTTATATTATCAGCGTAAAAATTATAGTTCCCTGGGAGGACATCAATCTGTAGAAACTTAAATATATACGTCTTCCCCTGCGGTCCAGTATTTATTAAGTGGAAATTCCTTTTGTTGTTGATGTCCTGTAAGGCTGCATCTGATAGGGAGTTGTACCTGGCTGGTAGCAAAATCTGATGTTCCTCTAAGTCCAAGCGAATTCGAAGACCATATGATGTTTCAAGCCTGCTGGCAGATTTGATTTTGTATGGAGTTCCAAACTGCATATCAGACATCCTTAAGTAAGGTGAATATTCCAAACTTTTAAGTTCTGCTGCTGTATCCATATCTTCTTGCTGCTGCGGCTAATGCTGTTGATCTCCAGGTGGTTGGGGTTGAACTGCTGCCGATCGTCTTCACAGTGCTCATTATATACCCAAATTTAGAAACATGATTGAACTTGTCCATGAATTCCCACAGGGATGCAGCACATGGATGCACCTGTGTAAACAATTTTTGGGGGTTGGGAATTTGCTACATTAGCAGTTTTTGCACCTGCGTAAGAAAGTTGGAGACCGGAAGTTGGCAAATTTTGTACTTGACCATGAATTCCCAGGACACGGATGCACCTGTGTAAACAACTTTGGGGGTTAGGAATTTGCCACATCAGCAGTTTTTGCACCTGCAAATATGATGCAATTGCGCGTAAGACAGTTGGAGACCGGAAGTTAGCCCAATTTAAATTTCGTACTTAACCATGAATTCCAAGCATATGTATGCATCTGTGTAAACAACACTTAGGGTTAGGAATTTGCTACATCAACCGTTTTGCACCTGTGCAAACGGAAACATTAAAACATGATTGAACTTGTTGATGTTGCGCAATTATCGGTAGTATAAAAGTAGCATTAGCTTTGTAATTTTTCACAATTCATAACAAGCATCCGGTGAGTTGGCAAGTGAAGTGTAATTAATTACTACTCCTACTACTACTACTATATCTAAATCACAACGAGCATCCAGCAAGTTTAACAAGTGAAAAGTTTGTTTGTTGTTAATTAGAACTATTAAAATGGATACACCCAGCATTGTGAGTGGGCTAAATAAGCAGGCAGCAGAGTGCTTAAGGGATGGAGACGCTGCGCAAAGTGTAATTATTACCAAGGTGTGTGGTTTATTTATTAAAAAAATTAAAGCAGCATGCATAGCCGAACAGCGGAGTGGAACCAAACAGCATTATGAAAATTGCATTGCGCAACTGAGAGGTTTACAGGCATTATTGAAAGTTGGCGGCAACCACCATGGAGCAGGTGTGCAGGAAGGAAGAAGAAGAAGAGAAAAAAGAAGTGCTCGTGTACGCTGGGAAGAGCTGCATAATGCGTTTGCAATGCGAATCAGGACAGGTGTCATCATCAATATAAAGCACATCGAAGTGCAAGAATTTTTAAATGATGGTTATGCTTTGTTTGAGCGGCGCATTAAGAATATTTTGAAAAAGCATAATTTCGTTAAAGCATCAACTACTTTAAGTTGCGAGTATATTAAGCACGTGGTTAATGAAAGTGAAACTATCACCGACATAAAATACTTTCACATCAAAACTACACCCATTGGAAGAACGGATGATATACAAGTGTGGTTTTTTAAAAACGTGCAGGAAGACCTCTTAACCCAGCCTGAAGAATTTCAGGAGAAAGACAGCGGCTGGGCTTTACATGCCATAATAAACTTAATGGTACACATAAACAAATTCGAGCCATTAAGAGGATCTTCCTTCATAAAATTGCCACAAAGCGTCGCAGCTAAGCAAGCATGTGTAAATGTGAAGAATGGTGATAATGCATGTTTTGCGTGGGCAGTGGTCTCTTCATTATACCCAGTGGAGCATGGGGGTCATGCTTATAGAGCATCAAACTACCCCCACTATAACAATGTACTGAACTTGAGCGGCATCACTTTTCCGGTTACACTGAATCAAATAAAAACATTTGAAGCGAACAACAGCTTATCGATAAATGTTTTTATACTGGAAAAGGGGAAGACTAATGAGTACACGACTGTTCCAGCTTACTTAAACAAGAAAAAATTAGATAAACATATCAACCTGCTAATGATAAAGTCAAATTATGATTGCAGTGAGGACGATGATGGTGATAGTGATGGTGACAGTGATATTGTTTATCATTTCTGCTGGATCAAAGATTTATCACGTTTGGTGTTCAACCAGGTTTCTAAAAATAAACACAAATTATATATCTGTGATAGATGTTTATTTTATTTGTATACTGGGGAAAAACTAGCAGCGCACGTGACTGAATGTGAAAAGGTGAATGACTGTAAAGTTGCTTTTCACAAGGAGAAATTTATAACATTTAAAAATTATAATTACAAGAATCCAGTCCCATTTACAGTATATGCAGATTTAGAGTCGATATTGATACCTGTTACCGGTGGCTGTAGTGATGGTGATAAGACAAGGAAAATTCAAGAACATGAAGTTCATAGCATCGGATTATATTTTCACTGCTATTACGACGAATCATTATCATTTTACCGAACAAATCGAGGTAAAACATGTCTTCAGTGGTTTACATTACAACTGCAGGAAATCGCAACTATAGCTGAGCAGAAAATAAAGGATATAGAACCACTAGCACCGTTATCAGCGCAGGAAAAATATATTCAATTAAACCAACCATGCTGCCATATATGTGAAAAACCCTTTCAGCTTGATGAAACTAGAGTGAGAGACCACTGCCACCTCACAGGTAAATACCGTGGACCTGCACACAACAGCTGCAATATCAATTATAATGATTGCCGCAACATCCCGGTAATTTTCCACAATTTATGGGGATATGACGCACATTTCATAATAAAGGATGTAGCATTAACGATACCGGGCAAAGTGGATCTTTTACCATTGAACAAAGAACGGTATATTTCATTTACGAAACATATTGAAAATAGCTGCATCAAGTTGAGATTCATCGATTCCTACAGATTTATGGATGAATCTCTGGATAAATTAGCAGGATTGCTACCCAGAGATAAATTAAAAATAACAAAAGCTCAATGGCAAGACCTGGACGATGGAAGCTTCAATCTACTCACGCGCAAGGGAGTTGTTCCATATGACTTCATCGATGGATGGGATAAATTGGAGTGTAATAGTTTACCCAGCATGGAGCATTTTTATAATAAAATGATTGATGAGCCGATAACTGAAAAAGACTATGAACATGCGCAAAAAGTGTGGGAAAAATTTAACCTTAAAAGCTTGGGAGAGTATTCAGATTTGTATTTAAAAACGGATGTTCTTCTGCTAGCGGATATTTTTACAAATTTTAGAGCTATAGCACTCGAGACTTACAAACTTGACCCTGCACACGTCTTCACACTGCCTGGATATACATGGGCTGCGATGCTGTATTACACGGGAGTGCGCTTAGAGAGGATAATGGATGTTGATATTCTTTTATTTATTGAAAAATCTTGTCGAGGTGGAATTAGCCAATGCTGCTGTAGAAATAGTGAAGCCAACAATAAATATATGGAAAACTATAACCGGATGAAGAAATAAAATATCTGATGTACTATGATGTGAATAATTTATATGGATGGGCCATGTCGCAGCATCTTCCAACCGGAAATTTTAAATGGATTGATAATGTTGATGTTATGAATGTTGATGATAATTCGCCGATCGGTTACATGTTGGAGGTAGATCTTGAATACCCGCAGGAGCTGCATAATTTACATAAAGATTTTCCATTTTGTCCCACTCATTCAACACCACCAGGATCAAAACAAGGTAAACTTTTAACCACTTTATACACCAAAGAAAAATATGTTATACATTACCGCAACCTAAAACAATGTTTATCACATGGACTAATACTGAAGAAAATTCACCTCATTCTGCAGTTCGATCAATCAGCATGGCTTAAACCATACGTAGACTTAAATACAAATAAAAGAAAACATGCCAAAAATGCCTACGAGAAGAACCAATATAAGAAAACAGTTAATGCTGCTTTTGGGAAAACTATGGAAAATGTGCGAAAATATTCAAACATAAAACTATGTACAAAGTGGGAGGGTCGGTATGGCGCTAGAAACCTCATTGCAGCACCGAATTTCCATAGCCGCACAATTTTCGATGAAAATTTAGTAGCGGTTGAATTAAGAAAGCTGGTTGTTAAATTCGATAAACCATTATACATTGGTATGGCAATTCTCGATATTTCTAAAATAGCACTATACGAATTCCATTATGATTTTATGCAAAAAGAGCTGGATGCTGATAAATGCAAAATAATGTACATGGATACTGATTCATTAGTATACGAAATAAAAAATGCCGATATATACAATATTATTAAAAGAAGCATAGATAAGTTTGATACTAGCGATTATCCTATGAACAACCAGTATAATATGCCGCAAGCAAATAAAAAAGTTCCTGGACTGATGAAAGATGAATTAAATGGTAGAATAATGACAATGTTTGTAGGTTTAAGGTCTAAAATGTATGCCCTTAAAATAGATGGTGTTGATGAAGTAAAAAAAGCAAAAGGAGTTAAGAAGAACGTTGTGACGAAAACTTTGCAGATTAGCGATTACATTGAATGTTTGCAAAATTCAAAAAGCAAGGTAGCTGAGCAAAAAAGCATTCGTTCATATAACCATAAAGTGTACACTTTAAACCAAGCAAAGATCGCTTTAAACCCACAGGATGATAAACGCTGCATTATGGACAACGGGATCGATACACTACCATGGGGCCATTTTTCAGCGCAGCAGCAAGAAGACATGGATGTAGAATAAAACATAAGTGCAATATGTAAATAGTATGAATAAAAGAATTTAACGTTTTATAAAAAATTTGTTTTATTTAAAAAATAAATCCCTTATTGCAAAAACATTTTTCAGGCACATCGGCCTTGGTGTATTATGCAAGATAAGCCATTTGTTGTTGTTGCTGTTAGATTAGGGCAGCCCTCCTCTTCCACATCATATATGGTTAGTTCCTCTGCAAATATTTCCTGAATCCATTGCTTCTTTTCAGCTCCTTTAACATAGATTATTTTGCCATGCAGCAGATCTCCAATTAAATATAGTTTGCGGTAAGGAATGTATCCATCACCCTATCTGAATCCATGATGATTACGTCTGAGCCATTCAACCTGCTTCTTTTCAGATCGAGTTAGAAGTTTATGGTGAAATGGTGATTGGAATATGTAGTGCTGCACTTGATTTTCACAATTTAAAATGGCCAATTCTTTGAAAATAAATTGATTGTTTTGTAATTTGATTCCTTGAATGTCGATGATAATGGTATCCATTTCAAGCAATTTTTCTGACTTCGTTGGTTGGAGGTGTATATTCCACTCATGCAGCAATAAACAGTATGCTGTTGTGTTGGTGGGAACGTTTTCCGATGTTTTGAACTCCAACTTTATATCCACAGGACCTGTTTTGATGGTTTCGTTTTATCGTGAGCAATCAATGACTGAGATCGGAGCATCACGCATAAACTCTTCCCTTGATAGCAGTGGCTGGAACTGGCGTCCATAGTATGAAGTTTGGAATTTTATATACATATCATATAGCAGAGCATATTTACTCACATCAAATTTCAGGTTCAAATCATCATATGGGTATGATTCCGAATTCAAATGCACTTTAACATCTGTCAGCTTGCAGTGATCAAACTTGCTAGCATCCTTTGTTTTATCATTTTTACGGCTTGTTTGGAGAGCTAGTATGACATATCGGGGCTTTTCCATCTGTGATGACGTTTTGACAGACCACGTGTGATGAGTCGTTCCTGGTAGCGTGGGGTACTCATATATGTTCCAGCTCCTGAATGGCATTTGTATTTCACGCCCGCTTCCAATGATTTTATATAAACCAATTTTCTCATGGTCAGCAACATTAACATGGGGAATGCGCGACTGAAGTTTCGATATTGAAATGTTTACATCATCTGTCGGTGATATGACTGCATCTTCATCCATCCTGCTTCGTATTAATATGAGTTCATGTTTAGCGTTGGCGATAATTTTTTTGTAATCTTCAGCAAAGCCTAGCAATGTTTTTAGAGGGATGCAGAAATTGAAGAATCTATTGGGGGATGTAATTGATTCATCTGGTGACCAGCTAGCGTTGTATAACATGCGGCTCTCATTTTGGTTTAATGATATGTAATTTTTTAGTGTTGTTGCTATTCCAAGATTTCGAGTTCTATCAATTTCAACACCATTAATCTCATAGCGAATTTCCTCAAAGAGAAACGCTACAGCATTGTTTACTAACCCTGCAGTGTCCGATATTGTTCCATCAGGTTTAGTTACTGTTACTGTTCTGTATATGAAACTTTCAGCTGGCAGGATATACAGATCTTGGTTTTGTACTGGAATGCGGGTTTCATCGCTGTTTTTGAATGATGAGGTGAATGATGAGTAGGTGTGGTAGTCAATTTTTGTTATGCTATTATCATGGCTCGTGCCTTCAGTAATGTTCAAGAGGTTGTTCATTGCTTCAAATTTAGTCCTATTGATTTTAGAAATTGTATATTATCAGCTCTCAATTGACGTCTTGTTCGCTTCAAGGTCGTCGGTTGACTAATGTTTTCTGAGAAGTTTATCCTGTATATGCTTATTGCTGCTGTTGCTGACGTAGATTTATCATTCTGCGGCTTTAAATGTAGTCTGATAGTTATCGTTTCACCTCGAAAATTTATTAAATCTCCGTCCTGATCAATGAGCTTTAGTGTGAGTGAACATGCACGTTTGACGTTCACAGGTAAATAGATCACATTCGCGGGAACCTCTACTATTTTATAGCCTGGTCCTACGGTTGGAGCAAATTCATGCAGCATATGCACATGTTTATTGTTGATGTATGAGTAAGGTGACCATATTTTGAAAGTCAAAATACGGGACATAAAGACAAGAATACAGGATATAAAAAAAGTGAAAATTATGTGGGAAAAATAAAAAGAATCATATTTTCAAATCAAAAAGAACATCAATATTTATTACTATTTATATTAAAATTAAAGTATAATTTTTGGTACTTATCTGATGAATGAATTTTTTTTAATAATTGGTTATTTTTTTTCAAAAATTCATAAAATTTGCAACAATTCATATAAAAATTTAACTTAGTTAATAAATATGATTTTAAAGTTTCACCATTTAATTGAGTTTTTTCACTAGAGCAGTAGTTGTTGATTACTGAAAATACCCTCTCTTCAACTACTTTCAACAAGTTGTGGAAAGGAATGTTTTCCTTATCAAAGTGATTAAAAATTTCTATCCACTTTTCTTCCGTCGATTTAATTTTTTCTTCCCATTCATGTATTTTGTCTTCTGATGAATAACATTTTAGAAATGTTTCTTCATCAAATAGTTCTTCTTCATTTATCTTTACATCTGGCAAAATATTTGGAATGAATTGAAGACATTTTTGGACTTTATTCCATTCTAATTTTTCAGTTAAGTTAATCCAGTCAAACAATTGCATTTTGCCAAATTCACCTGAACGTTCATCAATATATTGAACGCAGGTTTTATAAAAATCAGAAATATTTTCTTTAAAGTGTTCAGTACTTGGAATACCTTTTTGCTTTAAATCTTGCAACATTTTTTTTAGCTGAAAAGGTAAGAAGATTTCATTTTTTCGTTCAACCAGCTTGCTTCTAAAATTTACTAATTTTTTAGATACCTCTGGCATTGAAATTTTTTCACTTTCGACTTCCAAAATAGTAGTGTGAAAAACGGAAGCTTGAGAATAAATGAAAAAAAGCCAAGCTTCACCGCGAGGATTAAAAGCACACTTTCTTCTAGGAGCCATTTTCAGTTAGCATAGGAAAAGCAAAATACAGTAAACTGAAATGGCAAAATGTAATAGTAATGAACGCGTTCACTTCAGCTCCATTTGCCTCTCACTCTGTCTCATAGAATTTTTATATTCCTTTTGGAGAAAGAGACTTTGCCAAACACACGTTGTGTGCGCTCAGAGTTGGCAATGCCCTGGCCCAGCATTAAAGGACGGTGATTAGACTGTTCGTTCCTACGTATGTTTCTCACGAGCTTTTTAGATGAACGTACGTAGGAACGAACAGTCCAATCACCGTCAAAGGAATGAATATCAATTGAACTGAAGTAAATTAGGGTTGTCGAATGAACTTTTTTTAATAAAGTTTTTTAATTTGAATATTTTACGGGACAAAAGTTAAAATACGGTACATATTGCATCCCGTATTTTTTTTTAAAAAATAAGACATAAGCTTTCAAAATACGGGACTGTCCCTTTAAATACGGGACGAATGGTCACTTTATGTATGAGCCTGATATGATGTTACATTCAACCCGTATAGTATTAACTTTTATAATATTGACAGGTAAATCTGATGCATGTAGTATATTTGCATCCAATACACGTTTTCCAAATCCCAACAGCGGTGCGATATATCGCTCTTTATCAAAATGTATAACTTCGGTAGCTTTTATTTCACTCCTCAGGGTATTATTGTTTGCTCTTATTAAGACTGTTGCCTTGCTGCTACTGCTCTTATTTAAACTTTGTTGCACTGAAGCTGCTATGTCATCAATCTCGTATGATCCAACAGGTATTTCGATACATGCATCCCCCACATGCATTAAATTGTTGCTCTCATCAATATTCGGTATAGAATTGTATGTTTGAAAATCTATTAATCCGCAAACGTAATCCCCAGCTAATTCCAATGGTGGAAAGTATTCGGCGCTGAGAACTGATGTATTGCCGGTAAGAGAGAGTGTTTTCGACATGGCTAGTTGTTATGAAATGTCTATGTTTACACTTGAAGGTCTTTATTTATACATTATGTAAGAATTCTAAGCACAAGTGTCCGCAAATCACTGAGTTGAAATTTTGATGAGCTGTATAGTTGTATGTGACTGCATCACCCAAATAATTTACAACTTTCTGCGGCGGTTGCAGGTTTCCAAAACTATCAAACTAATTTATGATATTTCCATTCTTCTTGTACGCTACCCAATGCGTTCCAAGTCCAGATGAAACATCTAGATTCACAATCCCACTCTCATTTTTCCATGGTTTTCTAGGTAATTGATCGCGCATAAATACTCCTCTAAAGTGGGTTATGTGCTGCGAATATTTAAGCAGATCATTTTCATTTAGAGCTCTTTTGGGTAGCGACTTTAGTAGGTTTTTGGCTGAGGGTTGAGGAAAAGTCCCAGCCCTTTCCTATATGGCTTTAGAAATAATCCTTGCCCACGTTTTCCTAGTGCTATAGCTTCCATTGACTCATTATGACGCTTCCCTTCTTGTAGCTCCTGACGTGCGCTGCTTGCAGCGTTTACAGCTTTAGCTATGCCTGCTGCACCTCCAGATAGCGCTCCAACAGCTGAAAGACCTGCAAAAAGTGGGACTAGGAATGGTAAAACACCTCCTACTTTAGGCACTGGTATCACTCTAGGTGTAGTGTATGATTTTTTCTTTCCCTTAATAACATTCTTTGCTGCACTTAGGGCAATTTTAGTAGCTTCCAACAGGTCTTTTGGCTTCTTCAGCTTTAAAATGTTCCGAGCATTGCGTACAACTTCACGGAATGATGGACGTAACGTATTCTTCTTCTTCTTCGAGCAGGTAATTTTTGCCTTGACACCCATTCCAACTTTGATTTTAGCTTTCATTGCGTTTGTTATTAATAGCGCGTTAGCACGTTCTGCAAAGCTAGCATCTCTAGATGTTACTCGCTGCCAGGCTTTTTCTTCTAAAATATGGTCGGCTATATGTCGATCACTTAAGTCCTTATGATCTCGATATGCAATAGCATGCTGTTTGCAAGCTGCATCGAGTGGGTTGATACCTGGATCACCACGGGCTAGTCTTTTAGCTAACTTTGTTCCTGGACCACAGTACTGATATCCTGGGAGATGAAGCTCAAGTGGTAACTTATTTATAAGAGAGTTTAATAGACCTCTCATCTCGGTAGCTTTTTGTTGAATGATGCGTTTCTCACTATGGTCTATCATTTTATACACTGAGAAAAAAACAAAAATTGTACCAAGTCCGCCAAGGAATTGGAGTAAGTTCAGTTTCACCAAATGAATAATGCTTTATACCAATCTTAAGTATGCTAAAGCAAAAGAATGCGTTTTTTTGAGTCAATTCCGCGGCGGAGTTCCTATTGAAAACTTTACGCAGTTGAATTTATTGCTGTTCGTTTGAGGAAAAAGCATTTATTTTTTCAATTAATAAAATGTATTATTTGTTTAAATTTTATGCTTTAATGTTTTATGCTTTATGTTTAAAATTTATGCATACTAACATCTAGAAACAACTGGTCATAAAATTGGACCGTTTTTTTATTTTCGGGAATGTCCCTGTCGCGCCTGATTACCCGTAGACGTTTTTTCGGTTGTTTGCTATTTGTAACTACCCCTAATATAACCAACAGTTTCTGTGTGCAACTTTTTTTCTTCAAAATGTTAGTTGACTCCGTGCAAAGATCCCGAAGACAGGTTCGAGTGGAATTTCCAATCAGTGAAGTGAAAAATTAAACAGTGAAACAGTGGATTATTATTGTGAAGTCTGCTTGTGTGTAGAATTTGCAACATGTGGAAACTTTTTTTTATTTGCGTAGACAAATTTTGATGATGGCTGGTGGGCAAACTTGGGATATTTAATTAAATGGAATTTGAAAGGCTTGTCAATTCGTTTAAAGGTAGATATATTTTTTTAATGCGATAGACTTTTAAAATACTATTTACAATTATATTTTAAACATTAATTTGTTATATACAAATATTTTGTTTTAGATCAAAAAATTACTATAGATCCTATAAAGCTGCTAACTGGACTCACTTATTCCCGTAATCGGTTATAAGATTGATTTCATCGCCAAGTGGACAAGGTCAGCTTCGAAAAGTTAACCATATATCCAAATGGTAAGTTACTTTGCACAATATATACATTTTTTGATTTTATATGAATATTTTTTTTGAATATTTGATTTATTTTAAAGGTAAATGAAAGCAGAAATGGTGAAGGTTCAGATGAAAATCTATCATCAAAGTTGATCTCCTTTCAAGAAAATCATCACCAGGAAAGCTTGAAGGTCAAAGCACCTTATTTTTAAAACAAACTTTTGTATATAATATTTCTGTAAATAGTTTTTTCAAAGAAAGTTTATTATAAAATATAAAAATGAAATAGTAATTTATTGTCTTCTGTTATTTATTTGCATAAAAAATTATCATTCACATAAATATATTAATAAAATACTTTTAGTGATTATAGTAATAGAAAATTTCGATTTATCGAATCCCGCTCGAAATAGAACCTATCGAGAGATATCATTTGATGGACCGCAGATTTTATCGACTCAAACATTTTTAGCATCCCTTCAAAAGTATTTTAATTTGAATCAAATTTTTTCAAAATTAATCGAAATATAAAAATATTCAAATCAAATGGTCAGCGACGTTTCTTAATCATCTATTGTACTTCATGCAATTGCATATAACATAAAATCAACGGGGGTATGTTATTTAACGAATTCCGGCGGGTTTCTACCAATTCCTCACGGAATTGACACCATTGCGTTGTCAACTACGCCAGGAAGTTGATTTAACCCCTATGGTGATTTCGCCGTATCCAATTCCGTAGCGGAGTTGGGTTAAGCGAGAATGATTTGAATGCACATCTCCTTTTTCTCAGTGTACGTTTACAGCAAGACTGATAAAAATCTATAAAGTGCTGGTATTTATAGGGATTGTGTTAGTGTTCAACATGAGGTTTATCAAGCAACAAGCGTGTCTACCAGTTAGAAATACTGATGTGGAAATTACAAGTACATCGAAGAAGCATGGAGTGCTGCTGCCAAACAGTATAAGAGAAATTATTGTTGGACCATCGAATTGTGGCAAGACAAATGTTATGCTAAGTTTACTGGAGCATCCCAACGGGCTGCGATTCGAGAATATATACATTTACAAAGTCGCTAAGTCAACCGAAATATGAGTATATAGGAGAAGTTGTAGCCCGCATATCAGGCTTGGGTTATTATACGTTTTCTAACAACTGTGATGTTATACCGCCAGAGGAAGCAAAGCAAAACTCAATTTTCATCTTTGATGATGTGGCCTGCGATAAACAAAATAATATTAGAGCCTACTTTTGTATGGGACGACATAACGGCATTGATAGCTTTTACCTCTGTCAGACATATACACATATACCAAAGCATCTAATCCGCGATAATGCAAACTTTCTAATCATATTCAAACAAGATGATTTGAACCTGAAGCATATATACAATGATCATGTAAATAGTGATATGGAATTTGCAAAGTTCAGAAAAGCGTGTGCAAACTGTTGGAAAGACAAATATGGATTCTTAGTAATTGATAAGGATAGCTCCATGGATAAAGGTCGATATCGAAAAGGCTTTGATGCTTTCATGAGCCTATAAAGGATCCAGCCTAATCAGCTGACCAGGTTTACCAGGTCTGTCTAGCTGGTCTGTCTGGCTGGTCTGTCTGTCTAGCTGGTCTGTCTGGCTGGTCTGTCTGACAGGTCTGTCTGGTTGGTCTGTCTGGTTGGTTTGTCTGGTCGGTCTGTCTAGCTGGTCTGCCTGGTCTGTCTGGATCTATATAAGTGCTTATTAGCATAGCTGTATATCATTGTAGCTGTAACCGTCAGTGTAGCAACATGAATGAAAAGTTGTTGAAGGATATTATAAAAACACGTGATGCTATACGAAGAAAGTATAAAGCTCTCAAGACTGGTAAAATTGAATCTGAAGCTCAATTAGAGGGAACCTTTAAACCAATAACCAGCACGCTGAAAAAGCTTACAACAACAACAACTGCACCGGTGAAAATTGAACCAAAGGAAGAAGAAGAACACACCACAACCACGTAAATACTTAAAGCTAGAGCCGCATAGCATGAGTTATTCTGAGGATGACGATGAACAGTTTGTCACACCTATAAAAGAACCGAAATTAGAGTCTGCAGATCAGATACTAAGTAAATATAAACAGCTACTTGAAAATGATAGCACGAAAATTGATAAAACGTATGGGGTGTACTATCAGAATGATGTGTGGAATATTGGTAATTCGAGATTAAAAGTTGATAAAGAACTCTTTCTTATAGGCGACAAGCAGTTTAAGATAACTGAAGGTCTAGCCGAATTAATTTTTATGAAAAAGCCTCGGGGCTACTCAAAAGAAGACTTGTCCAATTATCAAGCAATTGTAAATGACACATGTGCTCACAGACGTGATTTTAAGGAAAACCAGCAAATAAAAGGAACAAATAGGGCGCTTTCAAAAATTCAACCGATTGCAGCAGTCGGAGCAGTCAAATGCAAACGAATCCAAATGCTTGCTCTGATTGCTTACAAATTTTAACTTCAGTTGAATATTTGAACGGTTGACTGCTCCGACTGCTGCAGTCGGCTGAATTTTTGAAAGCGCCCATAGCTTCAAATATAGAAACATAATAAAAAAGTTGATTCGCACTCCCTCATACTGGAACGGGAATAATGCAAATTCCAAAGAAAAATATCGACTACATTTATTGGGATGACCCCAATGAGCTAGTTGATAGACTCCGAATATTGGTAGCATCACAGCAAGCTGGGAATAATAGCCATAGTAATGAAATAGTGTCAATCATTGAGGAGTTGCGGGAAGCTGACATTATAGTATAAATAATCCCACGCACATAAAACTATTTACATTTCGGAAATGAGCGTTGACAAGTTTGGTCGATCTTCGAAACGGCAAAAATTTGGAGCAGTGGGTGATCGCGGTCCACCTGGAATTCCTGGAAAAGACGGTGCTGCTGGACCTAAAGGAAATGGTTTTAATTTAACATCAGATGGTGACTATGATCTTGCCTTGAAAAGAATCAAAAACCTAGGTGATCCAAAAGAAAAGACTGACGCTGCAACCAAAAACTATGTTGACGATGAAATACGGGAAAACACAGACAAAGCAGTAGAGAATCTAACGTTGTTTATATATGGTGAAATTGCGAAGATTGAAAATTATATTTTCGCGAGCATAATTAATAAAAAGACACAAAATGGTGTCTTTGAGTAAGAAGCAAGTAGTGAATGAGCTCCACAAACCTGCTCGTCGAAATTTTACTAGACGGAGAGTTATCATTAAAGGTCTGGATGATTTGCGGCAGGCTGACTTGGTGGAAATGGATGCATATAAACATGTAAACAAAGGATTCCGCTACTTACTGACTGTAATTGACACATTTTCTAAATATGCCTGGGCTATGCCAATTAAAAGAAAAACCGGTCCAGAAGTTACAGAAGCGATGCAATCAATATTCAAAGAAGGACGTACACCTAACAATTTGCAGACAGATGATGGCAACGAATTCTACAACTCTCACTTTCAACAGCTAATGAGCAAATACAAAATTAACCACTACTCAACATATACATCGCTTAAGGCATCAATTGTGGAAAGATTCAATCGAACTTTAAAGAGCATGATGTGGAAGGAATTTAGCATGAATGGATCCTACAAATGGTTTTCTATGATGAAAAAACTGCTATCACAATACAATGCGAAAAGACATCGAACAATCAAAATGCGCCCTTGTGATGTCAATAGGACAAATGAGAAGCTGCTTCTTGCTACAGCCTATAATCACATCAAAATTGCCCCTTCATCTGCATATAAAATAGGAGACCGCGTTCGTATAAGCAAATGTAAACATGTATTTGAAAAAGGCTACACACCAAACTGGACAACTGAAATTTTCAAAATCTCTAAGGTTCAACTGACTAATCCAGTGACATATCAACTTGAGGACTACCAGGGCAACCCCAATAAAGGAGGATTCTATGAAAAATAATTGCAGAAAGCTAAACATCCAGACCTCTACCTTGTTGAAAAAATATTGAAAAAGAGTGGTGATAAAATTTATGTTAAATGGCTGGGGTTTTCACCAAAACATAATTCTTGGATAAATGCTAATGATGTAATATAAGTTAAATAAAAAGACATTTTTTTATAACATATTTGTTTTATTTTCAAATCTAGTATTACATATTTTCTCACGATGATGTTGATTCAATATAGGTTCCAGGATTTTACATGTATTGATGATTCTCTGTTGAAATCTGCATCTGTCAAGGACGCATATATGCCATCGCCCCATGCGGCTAGCTCTATAAGCAAAATTCCATACATACATGATGTGTACTTCTGGTGTTAGTATAAATCGAACCCTTTTCCCCATTCTCTACAGCCGCTTTTGGTGATCCGCACATAAAAATTTACTAGGCGTTGAACTGCCTTTTTGTACCGCTCCACAAAACAGCATCCACATGTATCCGGTCCGCAGGTTGTCTTATCATTCGACCATGGGCAGTTATTGTAATGTGTTCCATGTATTGAATTAACTTTTACAGCAGTTTCATATTCTTGAACATATCTGTACAGTTGCTCTATTTTATCCTTATGCTCCTCCAGCAGAACACTCGAGTATTCTTCGAGAAATTTTGGGATGCTCATATTTACCTATCTTTTATCTGCTGATATCGTATGGAAGAAGAAGAAGTATCTTTACTCTCAGATGATGATGATTGTGTTGATTTAATAGATAGAGAATTTAGCTGATATTTTAATTCTTTTACTTTGCTTCCTTTATCACCTTTTTCCTCAAGCAATCTGGTAGAATCCTTATAACCGCTCATAACCGCAACCAGAAGAAAACTAACCTTACATTTCCCTCTTCAGGTATATACATAATAATAGTTGAATCAAAGATCATTCCAAAGCGCAAAATCACACTTAAGCTTAATTTAATTCTGACCAGACCCCTCGCCACAAAGCATATTTTTAATTCTAAGTGGCACATCCCCCACTCGCAGCAGCCCTGATCGAAGATGCTTACAAACCCGCCACAACTACAAAAACCAAAGCCACCGCACCGAAGTTCAACTAGTCTCACACAGGTGGCCCTCACACCGAAACAAATCTTAAACATCTCATCGGGGCCACCTTATCCAAGACCCGCACACACAAACCTAAAACACCTCATGCACGTAGCCAAAGAGCTTTCACCCAAGCCCACACCACCCCAGGACCACCACCAGGGCCACCCCAGGACCCACCCCAGGATCACCTGCATCCAAGACACAAACCTTAAACACCTCATACACGTACACGAAGAGCTTTCAGACCCATCTCATCCCAAATCCTATTGGGGCGCATGAAGCCACCTTATCCAAGACACATACCTAAAACACCTCATACACGTACACGAAGAGCTTCCACCCCAAATACCATGTCACTATGAAGCCACCTTATCCAAGACGCAAACCTAAAACACCTCCTACACGTAGACGAAGAGCTTTCAGACCCCCCAAATCCTATGCCGCTACGGGGCCACTTGGAAGTGGCCCTGTACGGAGCCATAGTTCTTCATTTGAAATTCTATCTTGCCAGCGGATTTTTAGGATACGACGAAGGCATCTGTTGATAAAAACTTGTAGGCGCCCTGTGATGAATTGGGTGACTTTCCATGTTTCGCACCTTTGTTACCGAGGTAGCAGAATTTATCTACCAGTTCCACGTCCCGGTTATTCAGCGTTGTACGTTCAATGGTGTTTGCATTTATCCGCATTTCTTTAGTTTTAGTCGGATTTAGCCTTAAGCCTGCTGAACTACATACTTTGTGTTGCCAAATTGTTTAACATATTTTGGAGGTCCCTTACATTTAAGTAAGTTATATTTATAATTTTTAACATTAATTTCATTCTGAGCTTACTTTCGAAAGGTATGTTGTTCCCATATACTGGCTGGAGCAATAAAGACTTTACATTCGAAATAATGTTGATACGTTATATTTTCTACTTTTTAGTCCATTATATGTACGTCTTCCGCCATTTTGTGTTGGCGTCATTTTGAATTTGGAATTATTATTATTTATTTGCGAATACATGTACAAAGATTTTAATCTTAAAAATGAGTACATTAATTAACAACATTGGACAAACTTAAGTAAAACTTAATAAGGAAAAATAAAAAAAAAACTTAAAAATAACTAACTGAGTAACAAAAAATAAAAAAGAAAAGAGAAGAAAAATAAAAATAAGCTAGAAATATAATGCAATAGCTGGGACCCGGTGCGCCTATGCTGCTCCCATAAGCCAATAGTAGTAATCAGGTGATATGAATTTTAATATACAGTAGGAGAGTTTGAAAAAGGCAATTTTTTGATATTTTTGATTCCAAATAACAAAATTTGAAACTATTAGGGATCTGACATTTTGATCGAGACAATAAAAACCATCCATTGACATGGCATATTTCGATATGAATTTTCATACACAGATGAAGTGTCTCAATGAACCGCTGACTATATTTTCATTTTGGATAGCTGGGACCCGGTGCGCCTCTCTGCACCCAACGTTTAAACATTTAAAATCAATCCCAACCTTCAAAACTCAACTCTTCTTAACCATTAACGAAAAACCAACTATTCCTATAAAAGTTGGAGTCATTAGATTCAAAATACATTTATTTGAACTATGACCAAAATCGCCTGTGTATTCTGTTAAAACCATGAACGCTAAAAGATTTAAAATTAATGCAAATAGCAGGACCCAGCATTCGAAATTCGAGGGCCATTTTCTATAGCTTTTTTGAATTTAAATCTAGAAGTCTTCAATAACAAAATTTTTCGATAAGAATAAAACTAAATTGAAAAATGAAACAAATTTTTTATAGTTGGAAAAAGCAATGCCACAAAACCAACTTTTATTATCTCTTAATGTCACATATTTCAAAATTGCGTTCATATATTCGAATTAAATGTAACAGATGCCATACGTTTCATAGGGGAATTAATTGTACAATTATTTTCTAATGTTTAGCGTTATTTTGTGCCGCGTATAAACAAAATTGCGATTCTGCACTTCTTTGAGCTCAGGGCTACACGGTGAAACAGTTTTCAATATTGTTGGAGTTTAAACTCTGTAAAATGACACAAAATAAGTGCTTGCCGTTTAATTATATGATATTCAAAATTAAATTCTTCATAACCAATAACGAAAAACCAAGTATTCCTATAAACGTTCGCGACATTAGACTCAAAATCCATTTATTTGAAGTGTGACCAAAATTACCTATATGCGTTTTGGTAAAACCAGGAACGTTAAAACATTTAAAATAAATCTGCAATTGCTTGGCCCCTGGGTTCTCATCTGCAATGTCACTGACTCAGGTTTTATTTGTTTACCCAGATGCCAGCCTCTTGCCGTATTGCAGAATCCTAGGCTTACACCCAGAAATTCCGAGGTGATGGGTTTCTTTTCTTCTTATCCATTATACCATAAATCATCCCACATTTCCGTTTCTCCTTACCATCTTTCCAAAATCAGATACAGATTTTCATTGGAATCGGAACACAATTTGCAAATTCGTCGGCCATTTTGAATTTATAAGTTTTGACCACAAATTCGTTATTTGCGACCTTAAAAACCCCAAGATACTCACTTTCATGGGAATCGGAATAAAATTGGCAAATTCAACCATATTTCTGCGGCAATTTTGAATTTCGGTCATATTTTGGCGGCCATTTTGAATTTCGAAAATCGGGCTTCGAGGTACATCATGGAGACCTCCACGGACCTTCATGCAAAAATTCAAAGCTCTGCGATGATTTTCAATGAAGCTCTCCATGACAGCGCCTTCTAGGAGTGGCTTTAGAAAGTAATAAAATAGCCTATGTTCTAAGTTTTAATGTAAATACACATGGTTAAAATTTTATTAAGATCGGTTGCACGGTGTAGGAGCCTATAGCGAACATACATACATCCATACATACACACATTTATTTTTATATATATAGATAAATAAATAAAAATAAAAATAAAAAAATTATACATATATTAATAAAAAGTTGTATATTCATGCTCTAATCAGCGCTAGTAGAAATAAATTCAAAAGACGCTTCTTCAAAATGCCCAAGGAATCGATACGTTGTAAATCAACAGGAAGAGAGTTCCAAAGCTGAGCTACGAAGACAAAGAGAGAACGCTGACAAATTAACGTGCGAAAACGCGGAATTATTAAATTATTATTTCTGAGGGATTGCGAAAGGTGCACAAACTGGTTAAGGTATGGAGGTTTGCGCTTGTGTAGGATATCGTGAAGCAGTCGTAGAAGCCTATAATCACGATAGTCACTTAGGGAGCAGCCCAAAACGGAGTTCGAGTAGGGTGAAATGTGGTCAAAACGGCGTAAATTAAAAACAAAACGTACACAATCGTTAAACGCTACTTCAAATTTATGGGCGCAAGAAAAATCGAGAGAGGGAAAGATGGAAAGACCATGCATTAGAAGAGGTAGTAGTAAGGCTTTTAGAAAATTCATACGCACAGCCCTTTTCAGCAAGCCACCATGGGGTCGTAACTTTAAGAAGCGCAGTTTCGCAGCTGTGAGATTTGCGAAAGCCAGATTGCCATACATTTATAAGTTTGATACGCTCACAATACGCAATTATTTGAGTAGCTATGAACTTTTCGAGGACCTTAGCCAGAAATGGAAGAATGCTGATAAGCCGAAAATCGGAGGGACTGGTAGGAGAAGGGCACTTGGGAATGGGTATGATTAAAGCATGCTTCCAAGATGAAGGAAACTTTGACACCGTGAGGCAGGAGTTGTGAGTTACAAAAAGGCGATAGCTGAGGAATGAGCATTTTTAGGAACCTTGGCGAAATGTAATCGCTACAAGTCGCATTGGAATTGATTGACTTCAAAGCAGAGATTACTTCGAGACGGTCAACGCAACGAAAGCAGAACCCATCGGGAGAAGCTGTAAAAGTGGTAATAGCCTGGTCCGCAGCTTGGTTAGATATAAAATATCGGTTAAGGGTGTCAGGACAGATGTTGTGCGTCACAGCTCCATTTTTAGAATGAACACCCAATTGCCGCAAGTTGTTCCAGACTGTTTTCAAAGGAAGAGAGGGATCAAGTTTACGTGCGTAAACATTTCTTTTGGCTTCCTTGATTTTTGCCACAACTAAATTCCTAATGCGTTTAAAGGACCTTTTAGCTTTAGGTAAACAAACTCCCTTTCAACTATAAGCGGATTAATTTCCGCTGTAAACCATGGCTTAGATTTTGCTGAAATAGTTTGCTTCTCTTGAAACAACCTGTTAATTTCGGCAAATTTTGTCATCGACGTCAGTCAGATTCAAGATGTTAGACCATGGTAGACAATCACATCTATGAATGAGACGTGTCTGGTCAATATTGGAGAAATCCCGATAAGTACGGGTTGTCGTAGGTGAAGGATCTACGTTAAAACTATGACATATGAACAAAATGTCATGATCCAGATAACTGGGGGGAGAGAGTTGGTTTTGAAATAAGTTAGAGTTAATATGGTTGGTAAGAAACACGTCGAGCAAAGAGGGTGACCTACATTTAAAATATGCGGGGAGAGCATTAACAACATTCAAACCGAGAGAATTCATCATATATAAAAATTAGTCTTGAAGAGTAGACTTGTTTAATAGATTAACGTTAAAGTCCCCACCGACCAACTTTTTTTAACTTTTAGAAAAAAAAATTTATTTAGCTTCAGCTTATTTCTTCTACACACGTTCTTAAGGCTAGGGATTTTGCCGACTTCAGTTTATGCCTGGGCTATCACTTTTACAGCTCATTTATTTATACATGTGGATCTTGGTCCAACTACATTATAGGTTACAAGCAAAGCCTTCTATATTTACAAGCCATGCCCCAGGTATGTGCATGTATGTGTATGAAGTGCTAAAATTGTGGAATTAACATTGCCGAAGCCGTACGAAACAATTTTTTAACTTTGTTTTTGCACTTAAAAGTGGTAAAATAATGTATATTATCACTTTTTGGTGCACATGGATTATCAGTGATTAGTGCTTTAGTGATTTAATAAAAAAAATTAAAAAGAAGTGAGTGGTTAAGTGTATTTTTAGAGTGTTAATTGATTAGATGACAGTTTTTGTTTACATTCGCGTTGGTTTTTTCGTGTTAATTTAGGGAAAAAATGTTGAATTTGTGTAGTAATATAATAAAAAGTGCTTTTTAAGTGATTAAATATTATTATAGAATAGTTATTAAAAACATAAGTGCAGAAAAATGTGAAGGAAAAGTGAAAAAGTTATTGTTATTCATTTTGTGTGGTAGTAATTGCACTTATGTTTTTAATAACTCTTCTATAATAATTTTTAACTACTTTAAATTCACTTTTAATTCCATTACTACACAAATTCAACATTTTTTCCCCAAAATTAACACGAAAAAAACACCGCGAATGTAAACAAAAACGTCACCTAATCAATTAACACTCTTAAAATACACTTAACCACTAATTTTTTTTAATTTATGGACTCAGATCACTAAATAACTTATCACTGATAATCCGTGTGCACTAAAAAGTGATAAAATACAATATTTTACCACTTTTTATTCCAAAAACTAAGTTAAAAAATTGCTTTTCTCACAGCTAAATTGAAGTCCATTCTAACTGAAGTCCATTCTCTCAGATAAATTGAAGTCCCATTTTCTTTGAATGTGAGTGTGAGATTTCGTTGTGCATGGCTTGTAAATGTAGAAGGCTTTGGTTACAAGTCTACTAATCTAATGACATTTTATCTTGGTGTTCGGGTTGCTCTACCCTTACCGCTAGCGCTTTGCCTGTTGGCCTAATATAATAAAAAGGAGTGGTGTACCTACATTGTACACTGAAGAGCACTTAATATTATGGAATTTATTTTTTTTATTTTTTTTTTCCCGGGTACTAGGCATGCGTCGCTTGCCTGTTCATTCTCTTAATCTACTATTTACAAACAAATTCGTTGGGTCTTACATAGACTTGCTTATTACATACGTTATTTTCATTATTTGTTACTTTTACTTATAAATTCATTTATTTTAATAGCCTACTTTCATTCAAAATATTTATATTCTTCTTTTTTTATATGATAAAATCTAAAAAGAGAAATAACATTAAAAGAATATATGTATATATAAATTGAGTATGTGAGTTCAGCTCGGGTCATAACCTAATTTTAATCTAAGCTTAAAACACAAGAGCTTTCACTTTTCAAGGCACTCTTTGGCTATGATTATGTATTATTTAACTTAAGTTCAAAATTGTAATAAATATTCCTTACTAAAAACTAAAGAAAATAACAGTTTTTGCTTTATTTTTATATACCTACATTTCAGTTCATTCTGTTTATATTATTTTTATTTACTAATTTAATTTTTTTTTCCTAATTTTTTCTTTTTAAATATTTATATCATCTATGGCTTACTACTAGTTCATTTGTACTTTTACATTTCATTAAATATTCTTAATAGCACTAATATTATTCCAGGCAGCCTCACTACTGCCCTTACCAGGACAAGAGTTATAGCCGAGGCCAAACGCGGAGAACTGCGCGGTCCCACATCGTGATCATCCCCTGTCATTTGGGTGGTAAGCCCCGGCATAAAAGGGAAGGAGAGCTGCGCCGAGGGCTAAGTAGGCTAGAAGAATCAGGATGCAGTAGATTGAATGGGGACAAGTACTTTTGTTCCGACGCGGGTTGCATTATGTTTGCAGTTGCCGTATTCCTAATCAAGGGATTCGGGTGCGTCACCATACTGCTCAGTCTGTATAGCATTGACTTGGATAGGTACTGCATCAACGGAGTAACCCTGGCTACCCTGTATAAATGTTGGTTCGGGTACCATTTATTTTCCTCTCTCATGTAGAGCGACGTACAGTGTCGCAGCACCTTCCTCTCAAATATCTGTAGCTCCTTCGCCACCGTCGCACAGTGTATTAAAAGTTAAATCCAGCGGAACTTAATTAAAACATAAATGTGCTTATATCTAAAGGAAATCGGGGGCAAATATGGGCAAGAGATGACAACTGTATTCTAAGGAGTATTACCCATAAAAGAGTTTCGAAGTAAAAATAAGGTGGATACATGCGGATACATTTTTAAAACTCAGCCTGAATTCAAGAATCTGAATAACGGACCAGTAAAAAGCGAATTCTCTACAAATAATTAAGTGAATAATTGTTCAAACATACATTTCTCGATTGCTCAAGGACAAAACAAACAACAATCAAATAAATTTTCAACTTAGGGCTTTAAACAACACAGCAAAAGAATATTTTACATTCGAAATCTAATTGGTGATTACGAAGCAATGCAATGCGCGCTTGCCACTTTTAGGGGCTTCCCCTATGACAATCTGTATTGTCAACGCGTTTATTCGTTTTACTAATAAATATATATATACAAAGCTACAATGTAAATACGGTTTCACTTAGATATGAGCACATTTAATTTTTAATTAAGTTCCGCTAGATTTAGATTTTAATACAGTGTGCGTCGGGGAGATCGAGCACCAAACAGGGAACGCGTAGGCCAGAACGGGCCTGATTATCGTCTTGTACAGCAGGGTTTTAGTTCCACTATAGAGCGTTTTAGAGTTAATTAAAGGCTTTAGGCTGGCCATGACTGGTCGCGCCCTCATAATTTTGAGTCTCACATGGGGGTTCCATTTGAGTCTCGGATGCATGTTGACTCCAAGGTATTTCATACTCGTCTTCGGGCATAGTACTTTGTCGAGTATCTTGACCCGTATTGATTTCGCCTCCTTCGGCGCATTTCTGTGACCCCAACCTGAAGCGTTCCTGAAGCACATCAGTACGCATTTGTCAGAGTTGACTTCGACATTCCATACTTTCAGGTATTCCAGTACCTCGTCTATGTGTGTTTGGATATCCTCTACTGCACCCATTGGGGATACATTGGCCGCGAGAACTAGTGTGTCGTCCGCGTATTGGATACAATTTGTGTTGGCGAGCCCGCTTGTATGCGGGAAGTCGTGCAAGAAAAAGTTAAATAACTTCGCACCAAGTATCGAGCCTTGAGGGACACCCGCGGATATGTCGAATGAGGGCGAGAGAGAGTCCCTTATCTGCACTACTCCAGATCTGCCCCCCAAAAAGCTATGAATAAGTTTAACCAGAGGGTACGGACAGTCTGCGTTGTTCATCTTTAGAAGAAGGCCATGTGCCAAACCCTATCAAACGCCTGCTTGAGGTCCATACTGCACGCTACAGTACATTTTTTGTCTCGAAGGTTTTGCGTTATGTGGTCGTGCAGGAGGAGGAGTGCCTGCTCCGTTGAGTGCTCCCTTTCAAATCCAAACTGGGTCTGCGGGATGATTTGGTTGTCGTCACAGAAATTCTCCAGCCTGCCCAGGATCAGTCTTTCCAGCAGCTTCCCCAGATTCGAGAGCAGGGAGATAGGTCGATAGTCCTCTGGTTTCACTGGCTTTGCTATCTTAGGCACCGGTAGAATTTTTGCCTTCTTCCACACGTTTGGGAAGAAACTATTATTAAGGCAATTATTGAAGATAACCGGTAGCTGTGGAGCCAGCACTCCAAGGCTTTTCCTTAGGACGTAGTTGGAGACTCTGTCTACGCCTGCTGATTTCTTGTTGTTCAGCCTATTTCTTAGGGCGAGTATACCTTCAGGCGTGGTTGAGAGCCAGCCCTCAACCGGCCTTGAAGCCGGATTCGCGTTCGAGAAAGGGACATTCGGACTTGGAGGATCCAGTTCGAGCATTATTGACACTTCACTGGCTCGTACCTTCACTGTTTCATTATAGTCATATATTCCGACCTTGAATATCTCCTCATACCTGTCCTTAAAGAGTTTCAGCTTTTCTTCCAGACCTCGGTAAACCGTGCCATTCGCGGTAACATCTGAGTTGTGCAAACTTGCTTTCTCTCGCTTCCTACCCGTTAGTCTATCTACCTCACGAAAAGCCTGGGGTGAGGGTCGTATTCTTCTGAGTTCTTTTTTGTACCACTCATTCGCGTCTCTTTTCACTGAGTCCCTGATAATTTTGCTGAGGCAGGTAATTCTAGCCGATAATTCAACGTAAGCTCTGTCGAACCTGTTCGCAGTTCTGTGGAATATTCGCTTAAGAGCTCTCAGCCACTGGTTTCGTACCTTGACCAGTTTTAGCGTTAGCTCAGATATGTAGTTGTACTTGCGTTTCCATTTGATTCGTTTCACATGCATATTCAGGCAGGTATCTATTATTCTTGCTAACCTCTCCGCTTGCACCTCAAGCTCCTGGTTAGATAGATTTCTATTTTCTGGGTGGGGGGGGGGGTTGGTTCAGGAGGCGAGACATATCTATGTTGAAGCTGGTACAGTTCACGTCTTTGAAAGAGAGAGTAGATTGTTGGAGCACCTGTTCAGTTTCAATATCGTTCTTGAGCTGGAGTGACACACCGTAGTGGTCCGACGGATACGCGAAGGTTTTACAAATGGGGTTGTTTGCAAGCGACGATGAAATCCAGAAGAAGTCCAAGTGCGACATCCCTCTCGGGAACGTTGGGGACCCCCGGGTGGGCTATTTCAGAATGCATGAAGGCTGAAGACATAAACCAGCGTTGAAAGATTTTACCATTCGCGTTTGTGACGGAGTCACCCCATAGTAGGTGTCGCGCATTGAAGTCTCCTCCAAGGAGGAAGCCATCAAACCTCTCAGCCATTTCTTCAATCCTACCGAGCTCGTCCACCCAATCTCGTCCAACATTACAGGGCACGTAAATGGCCCCCACCAAGATTTTGCGGGGTCACCCGCCCATAAGGATAGGCCAGCTCACAAAGGTCGTGGAAGCTAATGATGTGTGAAAATTGACTCTCTCGACTTTGAGGGTGTCTGGACCGCCACCGCCGTTCCTCTGCCATTATCACTTCTTATTAATCTGAAGTTCTCTAGTAAGGGATTATTTCTTGATTGGAGTCGGGTCTCCACCAAGAACGCAAAATGAGGAGTTTTATCGTTTAACTCCTTAGATAAAACTAAAGCTCGCTCAGGGGAGCGAAGCGAGTTAACTTTAATTGAGAGAAGCCTTACTTGCATTGTAGGTTCTCCAGAAAATTTATGTAGGCCGCCGCCTTCTCTGTCTCAGGCAGCTTGCCATATCCTCGCCAGAATTCTTTCAGTTTCGCCATTAGCGTCCCAACAGACACCCCGAAAAGCCTGTTGGATTCTGCCGTAAAGGCCTGCCATGTATTTTTATCTTCCTGCTTGTCACCGAGTACCTGAGCATAAGTCCAGCCTTGTTTTGTTCTGGAGTTCATACTAATCTCCACTTTCTCCCTTCTTAGTTCGCGGGCCCGTTTGGCTTGCCTCAAATTGTCACCCCTCCTCTTCATATACGCGACAAAATTTGGGCATCCCTTGTAATTCGCAGGATGGTCCCCCCACAGTTAGCACATACTGGTTTACCCTCATGGTCTGACCCCCTTTTGGGACACAGGTTCCCGCAGTCCAAACCGCACCTAATACACTTGGGGACGTTGGCACAGTTGACACTGATATGGCCAAACGCCTGGCACCTGAAACATTGAATGTGCGTTCTTTTATAAGGGCGCTCAAACTTAATTACATGATACATAAGGGTTCTTATTTGCAGTAGCTCAGTGCCTGGAACCCCTGCCTCGAGGTTTACTAGGTAGTTATCAATGTGGCCTTCAGTTTAGGGGTTTTAGAGACTATCGGTTTGACCCATGAAATTTTCAGATTAGCATTTGCCAAAATTAGCTCGCTGCGGACTTTCTCCGCTGGCGGGCTCCCGGTTATTCCTTTAAGGACATAGGTTTCCCCTTTGGATCCCTTAGGAGAGAAAGTGAAAGCGCCCGCCGCCGACTTCCTAACTAACTCCATAATTAGTTGATGTATTACCAAGTTATCCACAAAGATTTTGGACTTCACAAAATTTATTTTTTGGACTTTGAAATTAAACACCGCAACTTTTTCCCTACAAATGCGGAGTATCGCAGCAGGTTTTACCCCTGTGATGAAAATTGGAGGGCACCATTTGATTTTTGTATCCCTTGGTTTGGGCTCACTGCTAGACGCAGCTCCCTCTCCCCTGCCAGAGGTGTATACATGTTCTCGTTACCAACCTTCATAACATTCCTAATTACCGGGCGAGCCTTCGCCCCTTTCTTTACCAATGTGAAGCCCACCAGGTCTTCCGCATTCAAATTTTTATTGCCAATGTCAATGCCAATGCTACTAATCACATTTGTTTCACTAATATTAATATTAGAATCTTCCTTATCTTTAATTCCGTCCTCCTCTGTTGTCTCCATGATGTCATCAAGGCTGCTTACAGACAAAGAATTTCTCTCTTCACTGGAAGCGCTGGGATGTGTAGTTGACGTCAACTTCTGTACGCGACTTTTTCCTGCAGTCCAGTTCTCCAGGCCGTCATATGCTTCCTTTACAAATTGATCGTCTCCATTCAGCGTTTTTAGGTCGCTGTCACCTCTTTTACTCAAAATGACCTTATGGGACATCAGTCTCTTTACGCTTGGCTGGGGGTCTTCGCCCCAGCCAGCCGGCATTTCTACCGCACCTCGCTTCAGTACCAAAACTGTTAATCAGAGAAAAGAGGAATTCAGCAAGTAAAACCTCTAGACTCTAGCCGATTTATGCTTTACAGTTTGTATTTAAATTCGCGCTGGGAACTTTCTCCCAAAAAAGAAAAAAAACATATGAAAAAACAAAATGCGCAAGGAAACTCGTCTGCACTTGTTCACTGCCCTCCCCACCGACCAATATATTCTTATAAACGCTGGATAGCTGCTCAAGAGTCTCGCTAAGTTCTTTAGCGTTAGCAGGGTTAAACATGCCTGGTGGTGAGTACACTCAGACAAGAAGGAGTTTGTCAGTAGATGTAGAAATTTCCACGCAGATAAATTCAATTCCCGGCAGTTTAGAAAAGCCAACGACTTTAGAATTTAAATATTCACGTACATAAATAGCAACACCCCCACCAACACGGCCTTGTCGATCATTGCGGAATAATTTGTACACATCAATGGATACAATGGAAGAAGCAATAGAATTATTGAGCCAACTTTCGCAAATAAATAAAGCCTGAACCCCAGAATTAATAAATATTTCGTTTAACTAACTTATTTTGGGACGAAGACTTCGGGAATTAATCATGCAGGTATTGAAACCTTTGTGCTGCGAACTAAGGATTTTGACAAGCGTTCTCAACTGGTCTCCGCAGCTAAAACTATGTGTCATCTAAGAGGAAGATAAGCTCGAGACAATGAGTACTGCCAAGAAGCGAAGAAAGGTTATAAAAATGAGAGGAACACAAAGGGTATAGTTAGAGCATGAATACAAACTGAAAAGAAAGGAAACATTATAGTTAACAAAGCTATATGTATACAATACAAAATAGAAAAACAAATAAAGCAAATAGAAATAATTAATGTAAAATAAAATAAAAATAGAAAGAAATAGCAATAAATGAGCAAAAGCAAAAATAAAAATAAAAAAAAATCCTTCAGAATGACCCCACACCGTTAATTGTATCTATTTCATTTGATACCCATGTGAGGGCTGGGGAGCACAATTGCAAAAATCAGCCGCCATCTTGATTTTTTTACAAAATGGTCATACGAACTTAGCATATGAGCGAAATTCTAGAATATTATTAGATGTACTTTGGATCCTAAAATAAGAACTAATCTGAAAGAAAATAAATTATGAGCTCTTTTATTAATGAATATTAGCTGAGTTCCTTTTCTGCTTTTAAGTACTCCGAAGTAAAACATAAAAGGAACGCAAAATTTGTTCATTCGAGTAAAATCTAACCCAATATTTTTGATGTTATTTCATTACAAATAAAAAGTTGGCAGAATTTACAACATAATGGAAATTAATGAGGTAAATTTTCAAAGTAAAAACGAAAGATAATAGTTTTAGATAATCATTCGACTAAAATTTTATTATACACGTTTTTAGTAATTTTAGTAATTTATTAATATATAAAAAAGTACACAAGATTAAAATCTTATTTAGTACCGTAACATTTATAAAACGAAGAATGGAAAATACAAAAATTTAATAAATCAGAGCAAAAGAAAAAAAGGAAAAAAAAATTATAACACAAAGAAAAGAGGTGGACAAGAAAAAAAATGAAAATAAAGAGTAAAATAAATTAAATTTAAATTAAAATTTTACTAAAATTAAAATTAACCAAATAACAGCCGGTGCCCTATGCCGATAATATGCATGCTAAGGAGGATGCATGCCAATCCATGTTGCGCAGCAAGCAAGCGACTATGGGTGTCTTCCATTTAGACACAGAAACATTTAGACACAGCGTGTCGCTCTGTGTCGTTCTGTGTAAGCCCAAATGGAACATATAAGGGCTAGCGCGCACGAGCAACATTTGTCTCCGTGACTGTTTTGTCACTTTCGAATTATGTATGGAGATCCCACAAGGAAAATTGAGAATGCTTTCTCTTGGTAGGAATAAAGAAGCCTTCCTGTCCGTTGCCAAGAGAAGGTATAGAGAATTCTTTGAAGCTGGACTTGTTTAGTTTTCCGTTTTAAAGAATTCTGGTTTTGTTAGAGCTGTGGTTACTGTAAAGAACTATTTTATAGTGAACAAATCTACAGATATAAAAACTAAGATTTGTAATTAAAAATCATGTTTGCGATTTACTACTCTTCCGGAATGCAAAGTGCAGCCTTCAAAATAGCATCCAAGAAAATTCAAATGAAGTTTTCTTATAAAATTCGAAATAATTTACAAAGAATGTTTTCATATCACTTCTGCAGAATAAAAACAGAAGACTTCGGAAAAACTTCCATGGAAGATAAAAGGAAGTCTTCCATCCAATGACATGGATGTATAAAAAGAATATGAACTAGAGCACGGAAGCGAATGCTTCTAAACTTCTTCAGAATGTTTCTTGCATTCATGATTATATTACCATGTTTATAAGCGGAGTTTCCCTCCGGATGGAAGTTTCGATGCGGAGTGAAACACCGCTTATAAACGTAGAGTGATGTAATGGTCGGCCTTAATTTGCATATCAGCATTTGAAATTTCCATACAATAATCCCACCAAAATTTCTCAGCCCACCAATTTTTTCCCATGCAATACTTATTCATAATTTCCATACAAAAACGCCTCTGCGCATATTATTTCTTGCCTATCCCATTCTACGGCATATTGCACGCACACAAAAGTTTTCGCGCAACAAAATTGCCGGCGGCGAATGCGCAGCCAATGCATGATTCAAGTGAAGCCAGAACGATTCTCGGAATTTTTATTCTTGCCCTTGTAATGGAATGGATTTACACGGGAGAATGAAGGAACACCGATTATCAATCCCTTTGGTTGTTCCCTTCCGTGTGAATTCCTCCATTTTATTTCCCCACCCTTGATATTCAAGGACATGACCAAATAAGGAGATAACGCCTGTCGATGGCTATTTCCTTGAGGTTTTTTCCCTGTCCTCACCCCCCACACTCATGCGTCGATGGATAAGTTTTGAGTTGGCGTCGATTTTTAGTCATTCGGAAAGTAGCATTCAACAAAGTCGGTCGGCAAGTGATGCTAGAGTCAGTCGTGAATGAAATCCAGAAGACGCAGAGTTGAGTTTTCGGTTTAGTCAGTCTCGGCTGCGTCTCTTCAAAAGCGTGTTTCGTAATTTATATTTTTATTAGTAAAAAAATTAAAAAAAAAAGGAAATGATTTAGTACTAACAAATAACAAAAGAAATCCAGAAGGACGGGAGTACATTTATTTACAGTGACGCTAGTGTTGATTATATTAAGCTGTTTTTTTAAGCAAAAAGTGGTCATACATATTAAATCTACACCACCAGCAACAACAACGAGAATTAATCGTGATAATAGTAATGATATCAACTACAACAACACGAAGTTAAAATAAAATAAATTAGAAAAGAAAAAGAAAAAAAAACTAGATTTATTATATTGACCTCGGAACAATAAATAATTTTCTTCTCGTAATCGTGTGTCGTTAAACTTGACTGTTGCCATTTTCTTTTTGCTTCAAGCAACGATTTTTTTCGTTAAAATTTTTTTTCCTGTGTTTCACTACAAATTCTTTTCCCCGTAATGAAACTTTCCAAACTTATTAATTAATAAATAAATAATACTTGCCACATACTCTCTCTTCCATGTTTATTTTTTTTCATTATTAAATCGTGTGAAAAACAAAAAAGGAAAAAAAATGGGCAAGAAAAAGGATTGATAGTAATTGCTTTGACCCTGATTGTGTCGTTCGTCGGTCGGTTGTTTTAATTTGTGAAATCGACATTTTGCCCCACTTTTAGGGACAATTTTTTTTTGTTTTATTATTATTGGGTTCATCTTTATGCATACGTATTAGTTTATATTTATATCATATACTTTCTTCAATAGTGTGTTATGTGATTCTACCAATATATGAATTAAAGAAAAAAAAAATAATTAAGAATACAAAAAAAAAACAAAAAAATTAAATTATTGTTTGGGCTATCAGTTTTTATTTAAGGAAGAAAATCGGTGACTTAATATAATAAAATATAAATGGGTTTTTTGTCTTGTGCACGTTTTAAGAGAAAATTATAAGTGCAAATTGTGTGTTTCTTTAATAACAGAAAGAAAAAATTTTGTTTTGAATATTACAAAAAAAAAATGTAATATAATTAAGAACAGTGAGAAAAGAAAAAGGTAATTTTTTTACAACGTGAAATTGAGATAATGTTAATAATAATTATAATAATAATAATAGTAATAATATTAATTAATTTAAATATAAGTAAGTGTAATGAGTAAATAAATCACTATTTAAGAAGTATTATTTGTTATTTGAAAAGAAAGAATTATAAAGAAAAAAAAATGAGAATAAAAATATAATTTTGGAAAAAAAAATGAATACACACACAAAAAAAAAATAAACAAACTTTTCAAATTGTTTTGAATATTACAAGAAAGACAAAAGTAAATAACAAAAAAAAGAAAAAAAACGATTTCTCGTAATGATACATATATTTTATCTTTTTTATATATACATATATATATTATACATAAAACTTTTTTTCTTTTAATGCATATATAATATATTTAGTAAATGAATTTTTGATATCATAATAAGAAAAAAAAACTAAAGCAATTCCTCTCTGCTGGAACACTGTGGCATAAAACCTTTTATTATAAATATATTTAATACAGAACGTTATTATAAAAAAAAAGAAAAAAAAATATATAAACAATCTTGTTTGCGCTTTGATTCAATTCGTGATTATCCTTTTTGAGAATGTGTCAATTTTTTTGTGAAAAGAAAATCTCTTTTTGGTTTTGGTTTTTGTAAATAAACAGAAAAAAAAAATTTTTCATTCAAATGGTTATAGTGAAATTATTTTTTTAATAAAAGAAAAAAAGGAAAAAGGGAAATTTTTAGTCTTTTTTTTTGATTTTTATATTCGTGAAATTAATGAATAAAATATACAATTATCTAGAGAGAGTAAAGTAAAAAGTTGATTCGCGTATACTTATATTGTTGTCGTGTGATCGGATCGTTGGGTTTTTGTTTTTTTTATTCTTTCCAGGTTTGATTTTTCTTGTGTCTATTTCGTCTTGTTTTAAAATGAAGTGTGAGTAGTTGTTGATGCCTTAAGGGGAGGTTTTGGTCCTCCAATGTGGTGAGTACCCTTTAGATTATTTTTCAGGCCCCCATAGCCCCGAACCAGGACGCATGGCTGCGTAACGTCGTCACCCCCCCCCTCTCGTATGGCTACCCCACTTTTGGCCCTATCTCGGCGAATAATTTTATTTGATTGTTCTTGTATGACACGCGGAAGTTTTTTTGTATGTTTACCGATATATAGAGTAACTGTCTTTAATGACGAGCCCCAGCACGACGAACCCCCTCAACGGCGAGCTAGCCGCAGCACCGCCAGGCGTGTCCTATTTAGGTGCAGAGGGTGAGTGATGATAGTTCACGAGATAGGTCTTCAGTTTTCATTGTTCTTATCAGCTGTTCAGCCAAGGCCATCAGCCTGCTGGACTTCCTTCATAATTCATTTTTTTTAACTTTATTATTTGTAATGGCATAATCTCCTTGACCATTAGTTATATATATACCCTTTTTATGACAGTTGCCCATATGGTGCCCAAGGGTGTCGTGGTGTATGCTGCTCTAAACTTCTTTCCGTTTCAAACAATTCAGTAAACTTTTTATATGACAGTTATAGTGAAAATCCAGAAATTGGACTTTCGCTCCCCAAGAAAAAGCCGGAGTGAAACTTCGCTCCTGGTTTATGGTATGCTTATAAACGCTGACTGGGAGTGAGATGACCGGAGCAAAATTTTTAATTTTTATCAGAATGAAAAAAACTTAATGAAGAAGCAGTTGGGTGCTTTATTTTGCTACATAAGTTTTTTTTCTTTACTTATAGATTTTTTTAAACCCACTAAATTAAACATTGGGTTTATATTTGTGTTTGTTGCCATTTTATATTTGAGCTCGGAGCTGTCATCTCAAACCAGAAAGTATTTTGGATTTTCGCTCCCATTACTCATAAACGCATCGGGAGCTTCACTTCGGATTGAAGACGCGGTAGTGAAACTCCGCTTATAAACGTAGTATATGTTTCCTTTTGCTTGTGGGATGCGCCGGTTGTCATGTCGTAACATGCGCGCATCTCCATACATACACACGGACTTGATAAAAGCGGCGAAACAGTCACGGAGATAAAAGTCGCCCGTGCGCGCCAGCCCTAAGTTCGTGAAAAATCCGCCTCGGCGCACTTTCCTCGTTTTTATTTTTGTTTGCAAAGTAAATCGTAGATTTTATGTTGATAATTTCTTTAAATTAATTACCCGACATCTTATAAATGCTGGGAATGTTAAAAATGAAACTATATTGTTGTAATTATAAATTAACGATCACATTTCAATTGGCGAGGGTTGGTAGCATTGCCTTAGTTGTGCCCGGCTGTGTCTACCTGTGACGTTGATGGAACATTTCTGTGTCGGACACAGTGTAACACTGTGTCTCTCTGTGTCTAAATGGAAGGCACCCTATATAATTTCATGCATTCTGTGTTGCCAAATGCGGGATCACTCCTCTCCTGAAAGCGGCGAGCGATTTGGTACTTTGCAAATGGAAGTGGAGACTATTCCACAATCTTACAGTATGTACAAAGAAGGAACGACTACCTGGCAGGGAACAGAGGAATTTATGATTTTGTGTAATAAAAATAGGCCATGCACATTGCGATACGTAAAGAGATTGCAGGGTAACAGGGATGGACGAAGACCAGAAACATGTGCGAACCGATTTAGGTTGAAAATGAACCTTAGACAATCATTTAGGACAACATTCAATATATTTTTACATGTGGAGTCAGGACATATATAGACAGAGCATCCGTAAAGGAAATGAGGAAGTACAAGGGATTTTACCAGAGCAAGACGAGTATCACGGGAAAGTAGACTACCATAGAGACGCAGGCGACGGAGACAAGAATAGATCTTCTTCAGAGAGAACGACACATGATCACAACAAGATAAGTTTGAGTTTACCATCACTCCAAGATTCTTAGTTGACCGGACTATCTTTAGGGGATACAATCAGGTAAATCATTAACATACACACAGAACAACAGTGGCCCAAGAACAGAGCCTTGGGCGACCCCCGAGGGTACAGAAATAAAGGAGGAAAGTTTGTGATTATATCTCACACATTTATACCTATTAATAAGGAAGGAAGCAAGGAAATGGGCCGCAGAGGACCAGAGACCGAAAAAGGATGATAATTTTTTGAGGAGAACGCTATGACAGACTGTCTTGAAAGCACGTGAGACATCAAGAAGAATTAATATACCAAAATGATCCCTATCACATGCCATTCGTAGATCAGTCGAGACTTTTAGCAGCGCAGTTTCACAACTATGGAACTTCCTGAACCCTGACTGGAACGAGTTCAACAGATTTCCACGATTGAGATACGACTGCAATTGAACAGACAGGATTTTTCGAGTGAGTGCTTTAGATAAAAACGGTAAAATGCTAATGGGACGAAAATCACTCACATCTGCAGGACAAGAGACTTTAGGAATAGGGGTAATAACAGCCTTTTTCCAGAAGGATGGAAATGTAGATTGCATTATGCAAGAGCTAAAGATATGCGTTAAGACAGGTAAGATTAAAGGAGTAAGCATTTTAATAAAACGGGAATGGTTGCCATCAATTCCAGTTGCATTGGATTTAATGGACATAATGGCAACGTATGTTTCTCGTTCATCTATACAGCTGAAGCTAAACCAATCTACAGTCTGAGAGGATAGATCGACTGCAGGTGCATTATCTGGAAGAGGCTCAACGAATGAGCTATTAAGGACACTGGGATCAAGGTCTACAGGTGCGTTTTCGCTACCACAAATACCAAATGAGCGTAAGTTTTTCCATAGCAACTTAGTGAGAAAAGAAGGATCTAATTTTAGCCCAAAGAATTGTCTTTTGGCACTTTTTATTTGATTATTGACAATAGTACGCACTCTAGTGTACCGCTGCCGACATTCGGTGGTTTTTAGACGGCGATAGCGTTGGTATAAATATTCTCTTTCAGAAATCAGACGTTTAATTTCAATGTAAACCAAGGGCAAGTATCCTGATTATGTTTCATGCGCCTGCTTTTAAGTGGTACAGCTTCATGCAGTACAGATGTTATGAGAGAGTTGAGAGACTCAACCTTGTCATTCACATTGGTAATGTTGTATATAGCGGACCAGGGTGGGGAGAGACACTTCTGCCTTAAGGCCAGGTTCTCATCTAACGACCTGAAAATAAAGTGATTTTCTCTAATTTTTTTTTTTATGTAAGGAAGTAAATGAACAACCCAGATTTTGTGACACTTATTTAAAGAGTCTTAGAGTACAAAAAAAAAATTTTTTTAATAAAATATAATGCCATGGGAATAGTTTAAACGTGCTGTAAGATGACCGTTTCGTAGAAATGTGACCAACTGGTCTGCACTGTAGCACTTATAAAAATTTCCTAAAATCAAAAATCGAAAATTTTTTATAAAATATATAATATTTGTTGGAGCTTATACCTATAAAATCAATAAAAAATCGAAAATTGAAAAAATGGTGGACATGCGAATTTTTGGTACCGTTTTTTCACTTTTTTTCGCTCTTCAAAGTGCTATAAAAAAAAACAAAAAAAAAATATCATTTGCATTTAGGTATATCCTCCAATAAATTTAATCTACTTTAAAATAATAAAAAAAGAAAGGCGATCCATCAAGTAGTTTTCGAGATATCGTGCAGACAGATTTAAAAAATAGAGTTTTTCAGGAAATGCGTTTAAAGATTTGATAAGGTTTTTTTTTGAGTAAATGGCAAAATAATGTACCTTTTGGTTAATCAGCAATTCCAGGGCCATACATTAATCCTTCCTCGACTTCATACTCTTCCACCTAGTGATACTTGAGGTACCTATACTTAACATAGTATGGTCTTACAGGTGCAAATTTCAAAGATATTAACGTAAGACCCGGGTTACCGCGCGAATTCAATTTTCGTGTAAAAAGGTGGGTTCGCTTTTTATACATCTTTTTTATAAAATTATTTTCGGCCAAACCGTTTTGGGAATATATTCTACACATAATAATCAATCAAAAAATGAAATAAAAAAAAATGGATTTTGGGGTCCAGTTTCATGAGAACCTGCCCTTAAGCTTTCAAAATTAAGATTTTTGAAGTCTCTGTAGGTTACTACTCTGGGGATTCTACAGCTAAGAGATGGAAACGGAGAGAGAGGAACAAAATATCATGGTCGAGGAAACTATGCGGCGATATTTGCTGATGTCGAATTACTGCGTCGCCACTGGTAACAGCAACGACATCAAGCAAAGAAGAAGTGAAGGAATTGAAGGAATTGTAGCGAGTAGGTAGAAAATTTAGGACAGTCAAGCCACTAGACTGTATACTCACTTATTGTACCAATATGACAGAGTGATTGGCAATTACCAGTGCGGATTCAGGAAACAAAAGTCAACAACCGATCATATATTCGCATTACGACAGGCAATTGAGAAGACTAAAGAATTCGACATAGAGACTCACCTCTTTTTCATAGACTTTAAAACAGCATATGATCTTGCCCTACGACCAAAAATCTAGGAATTAATGATGGAGCTGAATTTTCCAGATCAATTAATTCAGCTCACTAAAACCTCATTGAGTCGAGTGATAAACAGAGTAAGAATACAGAGCAACGTATCGGTGCCTTTTGAAACGAACAGAGGCCTGAGACAAGGAGACTCTCTATCCTGCTTACTATTTAACATTTTGTTATAAAAAGCGGTCCGAGAGGCACGCATTGAAACCAGAGGGACAATTCTAAACAAGTCTGTTCAGGTAATGGCATATGCAGATGATATAGTCATCATAGGCAGAACAATGAGTGCAGCAAAGGAAGCCTATGTAGCGCTAGAAAAAGCAGCATCGAAATCTGGACTTATCATCAACGAAAATAAAACGAAACATATGCGGATCCCTAATAGAAATAGTAGAGGAAGAACAGGACAAAATATAACAATCGACAGATATAACATAGAATCCGTAAACGAGTTCACTTATCTAGGAACGCAAATTAATAAAGACAACAACATCACTGCGGAAATTAAAAGAAGAATACTGCTAGCGAACAAAACATACTACAGTATGTTGAAATATTTTAAGTCTAAAAGAATAAGCAGGAGTATAAAATTCAAGTTATATAAAACAGTAATAAAACCAGTACTGATGTACGGATCGGAAGCATGGACGCTTACTAGGCATGACGAGCAGATCCTAGGCAGGCGCAGTAAATGAAGAGGGAGTCTGGAGAAGAAGATACAACCACGAGTGGTACCAAATATACAAAGAACCAGACATAATAAAAAGCATCAGGATATCACGCCTACGCTGGATAGGACATGTAATGAGAATGCCGGGAGAAACACCTCCGAGAATCCTGTTCCTCCAAACGCCAGAGGGAAGAAGGTCACAAGGAAGACCTAGAAAAAGACGCGATCGAAATGGACTTACGCGCAATTGGAATTATCAACTGGAAGACAGAGACGCAGGACCGAGAACGTTGGAAGAAAAATATTGAGGAGCCCAGGGCCCACAGAGGGCTTTAGCGCCAGTGATGATGATGATGGTCGGTTAGAATGCCAAAAGGGGGTGGTCAATAAATACGTGAGGTGTTTATGTTTTAAATTGGTACCCACCTCCCCCCCTTTGGTGAAATTTAATGGACCTCCGAGATTTACCCTATAATTTTAGAAATTTAAAATTAAATTTTTTTTTAACTTACAACAAATCGACAAATCGTTTATGCGTTATAGTCCATTCAAAACAGAGGGGCGTGGCAAAACATAACACCGTTATGAAAATCGTTCCCTATATGTTTTTTGGGTCGCTGATTACCAAAATCAAGGCCACGTGGTAGTAAAAAATGGGCTCCACCCTTAAAAATGCAAACAAACACCCATTTTTAAGGGCTGTGCCATTACTATCCTGTGAACTCACCTAATGGAAACTCGGTTATAGTAGAGTAGAGTGGAATAGCACCGTGGTAAAGTTACTCTACCGCTTAAAAGTAGGCCAGTTACTCTACCACTAATTCTACTAGTGAAAACCCGGCATAAGGGATAACACTAAAGAGTTGAAACCACCACTACATCGACTAAAAATCTAAAAGTTTGTAAAAAATAGTTTTTCCAACTTCATCCTTCAAAATCGATATTGTTAGCCAAAAATAATTAATTTTAAACCCTTAGTGGAGTAAAACTACCCCCAGATTAAAGTTGAATTTGAAAAAAGGATGGATTTTTTTGCATTTTTGTGCTCCCTTTAAAATTGGCTCTCTAAAAACTGTATTTTTTTTTATGTGGAAGACTAGAGCTCAGGGAAAGCCCTTTGTACTGTCGACAATCTATTTTCTTCGTATAGAGTGCAATGTCAAACAGCAAGCTCTAGTCGATAGATAGTGAAGGGGAAGAGAGAAGTAGGAAGGAACTGCCACAACCACCTAACCCCAAACATTTCTAGCGGGACTCTGACATCGGGGCAATGAGAATCAACTCGCTGGAGTGTTATGCCTCCTGAAACGAGTTGAATCCCATCAACCAACCGATGACATGCGCTTGGTGGAGCGGGGCAATGGTAGATATAGGACGAAGAAAACGGGAAATTAGCTTGGGCTGCCAATAGCATACTCAGTACATCGGCTCTACTTCGATTGCGTAGGTAAAGCAGCATTGGACGTCGTTGCTGCTTAGGTGGCGGACTGCTTGGTAAAACAACACTCGCGTTTGGAATGGTCTATGTCGATGCGAATGCATTTATCAATCTTTATGCGGGATCGTGCATACTACTAGCAGGCGGATTTTTAGATTTTCGTGCCTGTGGCGATAGCATACATGCCTGGATGGGAGCGTGGATACCCATGTGACATGCGCATTTGTTTGCTATGCGTGGTAGGTAAGTAGGTTCGGCACGTGCATGGCCATTTCAATATTAATTTTTCATCAGAAACGCCGCGTCCGGACTTTGTGGATGAAGGTGAAAGTGGGGATGATGAGAGGTACCACCCCACTTCTCCCTTCATCCACAAAGTGCGTGAGAAACGTTCCTGGGAGCGAAGCGTCTAAAGAGACCCAACATTGACATTGACAAAAGTACCACGACATATGGAATCTTTAGACCAGTTTCAATCGAAAATATTTCAGTTACCATAAAACCTTTGCTTTCTTTTTTAGGTTTTAATGCAAATAGGAATTCCTAAATATTGATATTTTCCAATTGTACTTGTATCAAGGCCCTAAATCAGGGGCGGTTTCAGAGGGGGTTAATTGGGTAATTACCCCCCCTAAGAATTTTCGTTCGCTTGTTTATTTTTATTCTTAAAAATTACCAATATTTCAAACAAACAAGTTAAGTTATGGTGAATCTAGTCGGCGATCTATGAATTTTTCCAAAACTGCTGGAAGGGACCGACCCGAGCCGATTTTTGATCGAACACTTTGACAGCTCTTGTATTGTTGTTGTTTTTTTCTGAAATTCCTTTTTGCTCGCAAAGAGAATGTCTTAAACAACAACAAAGACAGTATAATTTGTTGCCTGCAAGTTGTTCCCTCATGTAGAAGCTCATACGATTTTTCACCGAAGACAAAATTTCATTTTCATTTTTTCATTTTCATAAAAAATTTATTAGCTTCATCAATTATTACAGTTCTTACAATATTAGGTTAGGTGCTGACTTAAAAATTATGTCGGAGCTATCAAGATTCTCGCATTCTAAGTGGACCTTGGTCCGCTATCATAAGTGATGAACAAGTCTACTAGTAAATCAATAGGGCTTGGTATTATGGCTGCTCTGCCACTACCACAAACGCTTTGCTTCTAGGCAATAAATATATAAAATCTAGAAAAACTATACATAGTATAGGATGACATTGCAGTAATTTTTTTAGTTCACCCATAGGTGCTACCGCATTTCTTAAGTACTATGCAAAAATATGAACATATGTGTATATAAAAAACTAACAATAGGAAAAACAAATTCATTTTTCTAATTCTCATAACTAATCAACTAAAAATTACTTAAGGAAATTATATGAATTAAAATAAATGACAAGAAATACATAAAATAAAATAACCGATAGTTTTAATTTATGTTTATAGGAAACAAAACAACCTTAGGTATAATTAAAACATTTCTTTTTATGAAACCCGGATAGATACATAACTTATTCCTAAGGTTATATAGCATTGGCGTCTTTATTCGGCCTAAAATTTATAAATTCAGATACCTTATTGGAAGAATGCTGCTCTAACAGGTTCGTTCTATTTATTTATTTAAAATTTATTTTTATTTTTTTTTTGTTTTATTTATTAACAAGTAAGCGGGTTCCTAGTGAGATTTCAGCAAAACATTAACCAAGTCTGGCTCGGACCCCTTCAGTTATCGGATGGGTGGGTGGCTTCCAGTAAAGCCGCACTCAATAGTTTTATGGGGATATATGATATTTTTGTTTTTCTCCAGTAATTTCTAACCACTAACCTCTCTCGTTAGGAGCTGTTGTTGTTTTGTAGAAGGTCGGTAAGAAAGTGACTCCATCTGACAGTTCCAAGAAATGGAGGGAGTCAGGGTGCAGCATATGAAACGGAGAAAGATGAGTCTGGCCGATAATGGATGACGCACTATTATCCACTGCCATAGTTCTTATTCTGTCGTTGGGGTGGGTCCTCATCTTTGCCAACCTTTTGCTCATATGAGACAGTAGGTACATCATGATCGGATTCATATTAGTTTCCCTGTAGATAGTCTTGTTAGAGAACCATTTGTTTTCGGCACTCATGTACATTGACGCGCAGTGTCTCAGTACTTTCCTTTCAAATATTTGGATTTCCTTAGCAGTAGTGGGCGAAATCGAGAACCAAACCGGAAAGGCATAAGCGAGCACAGGCCGGATGATGGTCTTATACATTAGAGTCTTAGTGTTAATATATAGATCTTTAGAGTTAATCAGTGGTTTAAGACTGGCTAGCACTGAGCGAGCTTTTTGGATCTTCATTTTAACGTGGGGATTCCATTTCAGTCTGTGGTGCATACTAACCCCCCCGAATACTTGAAATTGGTTTTGGGGACCAGAACTACTTCCCCGATTCTGATTCTAACATTCCTAGCTTCGGCAGGTGCAGCCCTATGCCCTTTCCCAGCAGCGTTCCTGAAGCATATTACTTCGCATTTGTTTTTGTTCACTTCGATTCTCCATTTGCTCAAGAATTCCACAATTCTGTCTACATGGTGTTGAAGCGCTACTGCTGCCCTCATGGGAGATACTTCCGAAGTCATGACCACTGTATCGTCTGCATACTGAATAGCGCTGGAAGAGCCTACCATGTGAGGGAAGTCATAGAGGAACAGGTTAAACAGCTTTGGACCTAGAATGGATCCTTGTGGTACCCCTGTTTCCATTCTGAGTGGTTGGGAGCAGTGATTCCCTATTTGAAAAATTCCGGATCTTTCTCGTAAAAAACTATGTATAATTTTAATTAACGGTAAAGGGCAGCCTAAGTTGGTTAGCTTCAACAGCAGCCCCCGTGCCACACTCTGTCAAAGGCCTTACTCATGTCTATGGAGCAAGCAAGGGTGCACCTTTTAATTCTTAGGTTTTGAATAATTTTGTCCTGGAACAACAATAGCGCCTGTTCCGTTGAGTGTTCCTTCTCAAAGCCGAATTGGGAATAGGGGATGCATTGCCTCTCAGAGGAAAACCTCTCGAGCTTACCCAGGATCAGTTTCTCTAAAAGTTTACCGACGTTTGAGAGCATCGCTATTGGCCTGAAATCGTCAGTACATGAGGGTCTGGATTTCTTCGGAATTGGAATTATCTTGGCTCTCTTCCAGCATTTCGGGAAGAAACAGTTGTTTATGCAGTTGTTGAACAGGGGGCATAAATGTGAGGTGAGAACGCCCAGAGATTTTTTTATGATAAAGTTAGAGACCCCATCCGGGCCGGCAGACTTTTTCCCTTTCAGGTTTTCACCCAATTCTAAAGTGGCGGAGAACGTGGTGAAATATCCACCTTCGACCGACGGTTCGGAGGCTGTATTTGTTGGCGAAAAAGGGTGGTTGGGGGCTGGGGGGTCTCGTTCGATCGTAGTTATGATCTCGTCCACTTGGGAACCCGTCCGGTTATCATAATCGTAGGGGTCCTCCGTAAAGATTCTCTCATACTGGTCTCTAAGGACATTAAGCTTCTCCTCTGGATTAGTGATAGTTCTTCCGTCAACAATTAATTTGGAGTTCTCCAAGCTAGCCTTTCCCCTCTTTCTCCCCGTCAGGCGGTCAATCTCCTTAAACGCCTGTGGAGAGGGTCTAATTTTGCGCAACTCCCCCCTATACCACGCGTTCGCGTCTAGCCTAAGTCTTTCACGGATCAGTTTATTAAGGCGAGTTATTCTTGCTGAAAGCTCCACATATTCTGCGTTTTGTCTATTTCCGGTTCGGTAAAAGATTCTTCTAAGAGCCCGCAGCCAACTGCCTCTGACCCTAATGAGTTTCAGGCTTAATTCAGTAATACCCTTATATTTAAATTTCAATATCCTGCGTTCGGCATGTCTGTCCACGCATTCCATAATTAACTCAGGGATTCTTCCTGCAAAGAATTCAATCTCCTCATTTGCGAGGCTTCTATCGATCGGGAGGGGGGTATCCAGAAGGCTCCTGTGTAGATCTGCATTGAACATGTCCCAGTTAATATTTTTATAGGAAGTGACAAGTTTTGGTTCACCTCTAGTTGTTTGCCAATTCCCTAACCGTATCCGGAGGGCCACCCCATAGTGGTCTGATGGATAAGCAAAGGTGCTACATTCTACCCGGCTAGGACCAGTAATAGAGGTCGAGACCCAAAAAAAGTCTAAGTAAGAAGAGCCCCTCGGGAACGTGGGGGAGCCAGGGTGAACGAGCCCGGAGTACAAGTAGGCCTGGGCCCCAAACCAGTCATGAAGTGTTTTACCATTTTGGTTCGTTACTGGATCCCCCAAAGAGGGTGTCTAGCATTAAAATCGCCGCCGATAATAAATCCGTCATAACCACGGACCAAACTCTCCAGTCCGACGAGCTCGTCCACCCAGGCCCTATCCACATTGCAAGGGACATAAATAGCCCCAATGAGAATTTTGAAAGACCTACCGTTCCTGCGAGTGGGCCAGCTAATGAAACATGTGGAGAAAAGTGTGGTGGCGAACTCAACCGATTCAAATACCAGGGTCTCCTTTAAGGCTATGGCAGTGCCCCTTCCCCCATCATTCCTAATTAATTTGTACCCCTCCAGACGTGGGTTGTTTCTACGGCGTAATCTCGTCTCCGTTAACAGGGCCACCTGGGGCTTACGACTCTGTAGTTCATTCGATAGAGTAAGTGCTCTCTCTCTTGAGATGAGCGAGTTCACGTTGATGTTTATTATGTTTAGTTCGGTATAAGAAAATTTCCTATGAAGCTAATATAGGCCATTGCCCTCTCGCTTCCCTGCAGCTTGTTGTACGTAGGCCAAAAAACCCGAAGTTCCTCTAGGAGTCTCCCAAAGGGTACCCCAAACATTTTCGATGACTCCGCCATGAATTCTTCACCTATGTTTACTCCTGACTTCTGTCCCCCCGATAAGACATTAGCGTACAATAGACCAGGTTTCACCTTCTGACTGGGTGGCCTTTCTGGAAAAACTTGCCTACCTTTTCTTATGTTATGCACGCGGGTGCGGTTCTCTTCCCTTCTTTCTAAGTACCTGACAAAGTTGGGGCATCCCCTAAAATTAGCTGGATGCTCCCCGCCACAGTTAGCACATTTAGCTTTGTTAGCTGGTTGGTCCCCCTTTTTAGGGCAAGTGTTTCCGCAGTCAGAACCGCATCTCACACATTTCACGTCATTCGCGCAATTCGCGCTAAGGTGCCCGAAGGCTTGACATCTGAAGCATTGTAAAAACTCTTTCTTGTAGGGTTTTTCAAATTTCACGACGTGGTAGGCCACTGTCCTGATCTTAATAAGGTCTTTCCCCGGATAACCAGGCTCTAATTTTATAAGGTAATTATCCACCAGGTTATAGTTATTTTTTTTTTGAAATTATGGGCTTGACCCATTGAATTTGTAATGTTCCGTTAGAGATTAAGAGCTCCTCTCGGACCTCATCAGCTGAGAGGTTTCCTGTTAGTCCCTTGAGAACCCAGGTCTCTCCTTTGGCTTCTTTCGGCGTGAATGAAAACCCCCCTACTTTGGACTCTCTAAGTAAACCTAAGATTTTTGAGTGTAACGATGGTTGATCCACATAAATCTTGGTCTTGGCCTGGCCAAGTTTTTGGATCCTGAAATTAAATACACAATTTTGTGCCTTGCAGTATTCTAAAATAGTCGCGGGCTTACCACTCGAGAAAAAAATTGGAGGGCACCACTTAATCTTACCTGAATCATCTGGAGTTGAGGAAGACTTAGGTGGGGGGATCTCCTTAGAGGTTTGGACATCCTCCACCTGAAGGGGACTGAACCTATTAGCAGGACTTTCAGTGGGGTTAACCACCATATCCTTATTGCGCACTCTTGCGCCCTTTCTGACAACTGTGAATTCCGCCTCGCTATTCAGTTTATGCAAATATTGAGAGTCAACATCTAAATTAATATTAATGTCCATGGGTGCCTTCCATTTAGACACAGAAAGACAATTGTGTCCGACACAGCGTGTCGCTCTGTGTCGTTCTGTGTAAGCCCAAATGGAACACATAAGTTCATGAAAAATCCGCCACGGCGCACTTTCCTCGTTTTTATTTTTGTTTGGCAAGTAAAATGTAAATTTTATGTTGATAATTTCTTTAAATTAATTACCCGACATCTTATAAATGCTGGGAATCTTAAAAATGAAACAATATTGTTGTAATTATAAATTAACGATCACATTTCAATTGGCGAGGGTTGGTAGCATTGTCTTAGTTGTGCCCGGCCGTGTCTAGCTGTGTCGTTGATGGAACACTTCTGTGTCGGACACAGTGTAACACTGTGTCTCTCTGTGTCTAAATGGAAGGCACCCCATATCAATATTATTAGAGCTGCTATCTTCCGTTAAAGTATTAACAATATTATCTCTAACTACAATATTAGAATCATCGTTAATTGACAAAGGCTTATCTTTAATTATAGTTACGTCAGTCATTGTTCCTTCTGCTGCAATATGCGATGATGCGACTGCTGCGTCATTTACATCCAACTGGGTCTCCAACTGTACATTTTTATAAGCTTGTGACGTCGACTCCTCCACGTCATTCTTCTTTTTTTCCTTTGTTTTTCCACCTCGAATTTCGATGCCATCTTGAACTTCGTTCATGAGTTTCGCGTCAAGGGCCAAAGCCTTTAAGCCGCTTTCCGGCAAGTTCTTTTGATTAGTCACTTTATGGGGCTTCATAGCTGTGCGTCTGCTAGGCTGGGGGCCCGGGGCGCCCCCACCCTTCGGCATATCTACCGCGTTTCTTTTCAGCGTCTAGAAAACTTTTCTAAACTCCTGAAGAATTAAAGAATTTCTCACAACTTGGGTGTTTCCACCTGGGACTACCCAGAAGAGTAAAAGTTATATTAAAGACTTTCTTAATAGCTTTTCCACCAAACTGCACTATGGTAGTAATAATTCGCCTGCAACTTGTTTACGACAGAAACTTCGCACTCCAAGAGAAACACGTCTGTACTCATAGGCAGTACCGTACGAACTGACCGAAGACAAAAGAGAATTGACGATTGCAGACGACTCTGTCTGTCGTGTGTACGTTCGTGTGGAAACAGCCTATGTAAACAAAATGAAGTTAACTGCAAAAGGGCCGTAAGAGAAGTTACGACTTTCTTCCTTTTAGTAGGGGAGCTTGCACTTGAAAAAATCGTGTCGTCCCAACCACGGTAAACAGAAACAAGGTAATGTAAAAAGCCTGAACCAAATATGACGTGCCGTACCGTAACCGTTCGTACCGTAACGAAGGAACATATGCAAATTCATTAAGTCAATTTAGGACGGTGCCTTATGACCACTCATGTTTGTACGTTAGGGTACGTACGATTACGGTACGGCACGTCATATTTGGTTCAGGCTAAAGACTGTATATCGCAAGACGGCAACGTCACTCGGCGACCTCTTCCCATATAAAATCGAAGTTATTGTTGTTGTTTCTGCATTAGTGCTCACGGTATACAGAAACAAGGTAATGTAAAAGACTGAATATCGTAGAATATCGTATTGGTGCGACGTCACTCGGCAAGTCTTCCCCATACAAAATCGAAATTGTTGTTGTTGTGTTCTGTATTAACCTTGCCGGGTGACGTCGCCTTTTTCTACGATATTCGCACTTACGGTACGATATTTCGTCTTTTACATTACCTTGTTTCTGTATACCGTGATTAGTGCTGACATCACTCGGAGACCTTTTTCTACGATATTCGAAGCTGCCAGTCTCTTTTACATCCAAAACCTCGATTTGCGTCGGTAATTGGGACCAGAGAAAGCCGACGCAAATCGAAATCATTTTTCGTATTATGTATTTTTCTACAAGTTCTTTGTAATTGGGACCAGAATAGTATAATTCATGTAAAAATCCAAGTTTATTAATAAAAGCATTTTATATATATGTATTTGTATTGCAACAAGAACTTTAATTCATAATAAGTTAAGGGAAATCCCTTTTATATAAAATTTAGCAACGCAAATAGAAATATTACCGACGCAACTCTGAAACCACGAACATTTATGAACGACGCAACTTCGAAAACGACGCGAATTGGAACGACGCAAACCGAGGTTTTGGACCTTGTTTCTGTATACCGTGATCCCGACCTTCTGCCGTTTGGTATATAAGCTTACCCACCCACCTCGAGTTAGATGGTTCGGGGGGGGGAGTTAAAAAAGGGTCTAAAATTGAAAAAAAAATTGCTGCTGCTTATGTAGGTTCTATTAGGGCTAAATAACCGTTTAATACTAGTGGCAGACATTTTTGACCATTGTCGGGTGGGGGGGGGGTGTGTGAAATGGCAACTTCAGCTCGCTGTGGCTTGGGGAGGGAGCAAATGGAATTTATGGAATAAAAAAATATTTAAGTTTTTTTTTTTTAAATTACCCCCCCCTAAGACAGTTGGCTGGAAACGCCCCTACCCTAAGTAGGATCGTTAATATGCTTCCTGCATCTATAATTGAACTTTTCTGAACGCGTAGATACTATGTATCCGACAGACCTTCCACTATATCTATTCCATATTATTAGCTGGTTAATATTTTAATAATTGCGGCAGTTGTTGGGCAAAAAAGTTTTACATCTAAAGTGTGGTTTTAAGCACACTCATATTTTATTTATTTACTGTCTCACCTTCTGGCAAGAATTCCGTGCGCACAACACCGCGGTAATCGAAAAAAAGCGTGTGCCTGTATCGTGAATACGTCTACAATATTCTGAAAGAAATCGTTTTATTTTTTATTGGTATCAAAAAGGTAGGAAATAAACAATAAAAATATATAGTTTAAAAAAACTAAAAAATACGCTTTGATTTTAAAATGAACTAAAAAGTGAAAAATAATTTTGAATGTAAAGTTTTTATTGCTCCAGCCAGAATATGGAAACAACCTACCTTTCGAAATGTAAAACAGCGTGGGGCTCTCTTCCTATATTCTTATTTTATTAACACCGGAAATTTTCGGTAGAGGCCCACGCTTTTTTACATTTCGAAAGGTAGGTTGTTTCCATATTCTGGCTGGAGCAATAAAAACTTTACATTCAAAATTATTTTTTACTTTTTAGTTCATTTTAAAATCAAAGCGTATTTTTTAGTTTTTTTAAACTATATATTTTTTATTTTCTATTTTTTAGTCTATTATATGTCTTCCGCCATTTTGTAGTAGACCGCCATATTGTAGACCGCCATATTGGATTTAAAATGACGTCACACAGTTTACTATACTATACTCGTCGTACACTTTCATTTGATACCCATACCGAGGGCGTTGTAAAGAAAAAGGTAAACCGCCATTTTGTGTTGACCGCCATTTTGAATTTGGAATCCCGCCACACAGTTAATAGTAATCTAATTGTCACACCCTTTCATTTGATACCCATACCGAGGGTGTTGTAAAGAAAAAGGTAGCCTGCCATTTTGTTTTGGCGGCCATTTTGAATGACGCCACAGAGCTAATAGTATTCTACTTGTCATTTCCTTTCATTTGATACCCATATCGAGTGGGTTGTAAAGAAAATGGTAGTCCGCCATTTTTTGTTGTCCGCCATTTTGAATTTTGAATAACGCCACATACCTAATTGTATTCTACTTGTAATACTCTTTCACTTGATACCCATGTCGGGGGTCGGGGAGCACAATTGCAAAATTCGGCCGCCATCTTGGAACCGCCATCTTGATTTTTTTACAAAATGATCAGATTGCATTGTCACGCGAACTATACATATGTGCAAAATTTCAAGTTGATCCGTTACCTGGAAGTGGGTCAAAATCAAGTTGCAAGATTTGTTTACATGAAACATACAACATACAACATACAATATACAACATACAACATACAGGTCAAGCTAATACCCAGTAGGAAAATTGGTCAGCCCTTCCATGGTAATTGACTATTTCTTGTCTGAAAAGCTTAAAATTGTAAGGCCTTACCTCAAGTAATGTTGAGTAATCGAAAGGGTAATAACGTTGATGCTCTCATATTTCAATTTGATTTAAATTTTACATCGGTCTCATTACCCTTTCATTTACTGCTCATTAGTTAAGGTAAGGCCTCAAGTATTTTTTCAGCTCAACTTTTCTCAATAAGGCCAAGGCAGTAAGTAGTTACATCCTCAGGACATTGTAATTGCTGTTTTCAGCGATTACTTTTCCTACATGAAGTAAGTTCTTACCTGTAAGGGAGACAGTAAGCTCTTACCAGCCTAGGACATGCCCATGTAAAAGTAATCGGTTCTGTAATAAGGAAAGTAATCGATTGACCTTACTAGTAACATCTTACAGAATCGATCCGGTAACCACTACATTTCCTGCTGGGTATAAAGCGTATAAAAACACATTAAAACTAGTTGGGATGTGGCTTTTGACCCTTTCGGTCCACAAGATTAACTTCCCAGTATTCGTTCAAACAAAAAAACGACTCGAACGATTTTTATGAAAATCTTTTCAGACCATACTTCCTTTAACACGCTTTGAACGGCATCTTAACGAAGTCGGTATCTTTTTTGGTTCGCGCGAATTCGTGCTGGTACAAAAATCACTTACATCGTTCACACAAAAAAACGGTTAGACCGATTTTTATGAAAATCTTTTCAGATCATATGTCCTTTAACATGCTTCGAACGGCACCTTAACGAAGTCGAAATCTTTTTTGGTTCTCGCGAAATCGTGCCGGTACAAAAATCACTTAAGTTGTTCAAACAAAAAAAAGGCTCGACCGATTTTTATGAAAATCTTTTCAATTCATATGTCCTTTAATACGCTTCGAACGGCACCTTAATGAAGTCGATATCTTTTTTGGTTCGGGCGAAATCGTGCTGGTACAAAAATCACTTAAGTCGTTCAAACAAAAAAACGGCTCGACCAATTTTTATGAAAATCTTTTCAGATCATATTTCCTTGAACACGCTTCGAACGGCACCTGAACGAAGTCGATATCTTTTTCCGTTCGCGCGAAATCGTGCAGGAAAAAATGACCACATACGTACGCACACACACACACACATATTTCTTCTCAAATTTTCGCTTAAAATGCTATTGGGACCTTGAAACGTGTAAATACATTGAAAATTTCGAATCCGATTTTCGGACCGATTACAATAACTTCCTACTGGGAAGTTAAAAACCTTGTTGATCAATTCTGAACTAGAGAGCTTCAGGATACACAATGTTCAATATTCTTCCATTTGGGGCTAAGATGTGAAGATTTTCAGATTTTCCAAGTCTTGAACAACCTACATACAGCCCACCGGGAAATGATAGTTGTGATGATAGATTCGTTATTTGCTACCTTAAAAAGCCCCCCCCCCCCGCAATATACCGATTTTCATTGGAATCGGAATACAATTGGCAAACTTATCGGCCATCTTGGTGCGGCCATTTTAAATTTCAAGCTTTGATCATAGATTCGTTACCACTGGCGGACTAAGGGTGGGGCGGAAGGGGCGGTCCGCCCCGGGCCTATGGTTCCTGGGGACTTCCAAATGTCTACAAGTTCCCTTGATCAAATCCTAAACAAGGCTTTTAAAATATGGTCAGTGCCTACCTAAGTGGTACTTTGGAGTCGGAGGTCCCGTACAATGTTCCCGTAGACACAAATAAGTACAGCATGTAATTATTAAAATGGGACTTTATTGAATCGTTATCCTGTACATCGCTTATTATTCAATACTTCTGGACCATTTTCATCTCGGTTGCAACATGCAAGATGAGTTTTTCTAAACTTAAGCCTGGGGCCCGATTCCGCAACGGTGAGTTTTACGGTGTTCACCGATTTCAGTGTACACTGCTTATTTTCGCGTCCGCAAGAGTGAGAATGATTTTTTTTGAAATTTGCGGTGAACACCGCCGCGCCGTGAAAAATTTCTCACTGAGCAAAAGGCTGTGAATTTACGGTGAGTAAAGTTGTTTTTGTAATTTCGTGCGATTATTTTTGAATAAGTTTTTTAATTTTTTTTAAAAATAATTTTTTTGAGAGATTTGTTTGGTATGTAAAAATAGTTTTAGTTTATTGTTCTAAAAGATTTTATTTAATTAGAATTTTTAAAATGGGAAGGTCAAGACAGTACCAACTCAGCGCATCATTCAGCCACTTTAAAAATCATTCAGCACTTTAAAACTCACTGGCACTTACGGAATCGCATTTTAAAGAAAAGTGAACACCGAGGTTGTCAGTGAGTTTTTCCTTCGGTGTTCACTGGCGAAAAACTCACCGTTCCGGAATCGGGCCCCTGGTGTCCACTATAGAGCTTTTTGCATAGAGCTAGAGAAAACTCTCCCATAGAGACGCGTAGAGAAGTGTATACACCCTCTGGAGCTGTACACATGCACTCTACACCCACTCTACGGGAAAATTTTCTCTGCTAAAAAACTCTATAGTGTATAAGCAATTTGTTTGTGTTGTGTAGAGCTCTACATCTGCTCTACGCTCTATCAAGCATGTTTGATAGAGTTTTCTCTCTACAGTATTCATTCTTATTTACATTTCGACTGCGCTTCGAATTGTTGTACATCCGCCTGTTAAATAACAACGAAATTCGAATACGACATACGCAGAAAATGTGTCTTCTTCCGTGAGCTCATTCAAAAATTCTCGATACATTCCAGCGTTTTATTTTCTTTTCGCAATCCAATCTCGCGCCGAACATTTCCTTTCCTTCTTTTTCTCTTCTTCGAGCAAAAATACAACGGCAGCAGCTTGTTTTTGGCGAGACCTCATTATATTATTTTTTTGTTTTCTATTAATTTCCTTTAAATTTTTTTCACAATATGTGTACGCACGCATCTCTGAATAACTGAGAAATTAAATGACATGCAAAAGTTGATGGCCGACTCTACAGTAGAGAAAACGCATCTGCAGTGTGCAGTCTGTAGAGCACGTGGTAGAGGTCTATTCCAAATTTCTCTAGAGCAATTCTACGGGCGGTGGGGTGGTAGAGTGGTAGAGACGCGCTGTAGTGTACACACTACAGGTAGAGCTTTACACTCTACACTCTACCAAAAAAACTCCATAGTGGACACTTGGCTTTAGAACTACTTTCGGAATCGATGGGTAATTAGATGCTTTCCCTGCTGGGAAATAAACATACACACACTTTTACATACAAATGAAAACTGAATAAAAGGCTTCTAAAATTACATCAACTTCTTAGACTGAGGGCCTCATTCAGCTTTGCCGCCCCGGGCCTCTGACGGGCTTAGTCCGCCACTGTTCGTTACTTGTGACCTTAAAAAGCCCCATATACCGATTTTTATTGGAATCGGAACACAATTGGCAAATTCCTCGGCCATATTGGCGCAGCCATTTTAAATTTATAAGTTTTGACCACAAATTCGTTATTTACGACCTTAAAAGCACCTAGCTACCCACTTTCATTAAAATCGGAGCATAATTGGCAAATTCAACCATATTTGGGCGGCCATTTTTAATTTCGGTCATATTTCAGCGACCATTTTGAATTTCATTTTGAAAGTAAACAATAAAATTCTTTGATTCTTCATCTACGTCATGGTATATTTCTTTTTTCGATATAAACAATAGTTTTTGAGCTGCAACTCAAAACTGTATGCCATAATTTCGTTATCATCGGTTTTTTGTCAGGGCAGCAAACTTACAGACGTATTCACATCAAAACTGTCAACATCACCTTGACTTTTGATCGACTTTGGCCGGGTTTATGCCGTGGACATTTTGGTGTTGCCTGACATCTTGGAAGCGGCATATACGATAAGAATTTTCGGCGCAACCTGCCAAAGTGGATCTGCTTTTTGGCGTAACCAAACATGTGGTACTGCCGGGAAGTTACGGTATAAACACTTTAGACTTTCTGAAAATGTCAAACGACGTAAACAAAGTGAAAAAGTGTAACATATACATAATTATTACGTTTATTTTGTAACTGTTTCCAATATAAAAAACTTTTTGCGCGCCTCAATTATTGATAATTTATTAATATTTTCTCCATTATTTCACAATGATTTATTACTGATGAGAAATGTCAAACGTGTGATAATAATTGTCAAACGTTTCGGTTAAAACGATAACCAAGTTGGACTCTCCGTTTCATACATTCCAAAGTGTCCTCGGCATAAACCCGGCCTTTGACGTGCTTTTTTCGGTTTCAGCTCAGTTGGGAGGCACCATTCCGAAGCCTGTTGACGGGTTTGCATGTCAAACTCGTAAGCCCATGTCTCATCACCAGTTACAATGCGTTTTATAAATGTGGGGTAGGAACTGACTCGTTCTAACATGTCTTCAGCGACCTTTACGCGATTGAGTTTTTGCAGAAAATTCATGTTTTTTTGCACTAGTTGAGGGGCAGCGCGTTTCATGCCCAAGTTTCATGTTTAAAATGGTACGAACTGAATCGTGAGACACAGAAACTTCAGCGGCTATTTCGAATGAACGGGGGGGAACAAAATGTGCATTCTGAATTGATTGCTGTGCATGTAGCACAAAATTTTTCCGATAGATGGCGCTCGACATCGCATTTTAGAAAAGTTGTAACACATTTTTATACGCTTTATATTAGCTTGACCTGTATGTTGTATGTTTCATGTAAACAAATCTTGCAACTTGATTTTGACCCACTTTCATGTAACGGATCAACTTGAAATTTTGCACATATGTATTGTTCATGTGACAATGCATTCTGACCATCTTGTAAAAAAATCAAGATGGCGGTTCCAAGATGGCGGCCGCATTTTGCAATTCTGCTCCCCGACCCCCGACATGGGTATCAAATGAAAGGGTATGACAAGTAGAATACAATTAGCTATGTGGCGTCATTCAAAATTCAAAATGGAGGCCAACACAAAATGGCCGACTACCTTTTTCTTTACTTACAACCCACTCGATATGGGTATGAAATGAAAGCAAATGACAAGTGGAATACTTTTAGCTCTGTGGCGTCATTCCAAATTCAAAATGGCGGCCAACACAATATGGCGGACCATCTTTTTATTTGCTTTATATTAGCTTCACCTGTATGTTGTATCTAGTATTTAACAAATCTTGCAACTTGATTTTGACCCACTCCCATATAACCGATCAACTTCAAATTTTGCACATATGTATAGTTCGCGTGACAATGCAATCTGATCATTTTGTAAGAAAATCAAGATGGCGGTGCCAAGATGGCGGGTGAATTTTGCAATTGGGTTCTCCAACATGGGTATCAAATGAAAGGGTATGACAAGTGCAATACAATTAGCTATGTGGCGTCATTCAAAATGGCGGCCAACACAAAATTGCGGATTACCTTTTTCTGTACAACCCACTCGGTATGGGTATCAAATGAAAGGGTGTGACAATTAGAATACTATGAATTGTGTGGCGTCATTCCAAATTCAAAATTTCGGCCAACACAAAATGGCGGTTTATCTTTTTCTTTACAACGCCCTCGGTATGAGTATTAAATGAAAGTGCATGACGAGTATAGTACAGTAAGCTGTGTGACGTCATTTTAAATCTAATATGGCTGTCATTACAAAATGGCGGAAGACATATAATAAACCAAAAAGTAGAAAATAAAAAATATAGTTTAAAAAAACTAAAAAATACACTTTTATTTTAAAATGAACTAAAAAGTAAAAAATAATATTGAATGTAAAGTTTGTCACGTCATGGTTCAATGTCTAGCAGTGAGTTTAGTAAGGGGGGTATTGAAGAAGGTGTGGATTAACCCTGCGTTTGAACTTTTGGATGTTCGGAAATACTGACTGCGAGAGATTATTCTACAGTCGAGTTATGTGCCCAAAATTATGTTTTGCAGATTTGTTATTTTTTTCATTATACGTTTTTCCTATCCCGGACTGTGCACGCATAAGTTTATTTATTAAAAGGCGTTGCAACGCACGCGGGCTTTTGCTAGTCTTTTATAAAAATCAACAGACTAAAGCCTCGGCCATGACACGAGCGGTTAGCGGTGAGCGGCAGAGCGGCGATTCTGAGTTTTATTTTGTATTGTTTTATTTGGAAAACGCTCGAATCCGGCCACGATACGAGCGGGAAGCGTTGATTGGTAGAGCGGCGATACTGCCGCTCGCCGCTAATCCGAGACATTAAATTTTTCTGGTGTCGCTCGCCGCTCGTATAGTGGCCGAGGCTTAAGACTAGCGGGCCACGTAATCAGGATGGAGGACAACCGTATTTCAAAACGGCTCATGGTGGCAGAAATTTCGGAAAATAGACCAGTAGGCATGTCTACAGTAAAAAGCCAGTAGTGCTTAAGTGCAAATTCGATGATTTTGAGTTTATTGCATTTTTGTATTCAGTATTTTATTCTTAATCATTGCTATAAACTCTTGTCTTAAACTGAGCTCTGCATGCTGAGTTATCGCACCGGCAAAAGTGCTTATGTACACAATTGTGTATTTACAAAAATAATTTGACTTGCAGAACAAAACTAAATATGCGCAAGATACTTTGGACTATTTTGGCTGAAGTGAAAAACACAAGAAAATCATTAGCCAAAACAGTCCAAAATATCTTGGGCATATTTGGTTGTGTTTTTCACTTCGTTCTCTCTTTGAAAATCCCCATCCAAAAGGGTTTAAAGTATTTTGAACATTTTTGGTTGTGTAGAGTGTACAGTTTTCTCTTTGGAAATCCTCACCCAAATTGCTGAAGTTCAATATCTTCTAAAATGCCAGCCGCATAAATAAAATAGTGAATTCATGACTTTCTTCATTGTTTTATGTGGGCTCAAACCAAAAAAAATTCTCTATTTGCTCCAGTTGCCTGAATAAAAAATACATACCGGATCAAAGGTTACCGTTTCGGGGGAAATTTTACACATTAGTCCATTCAAAACGCGCGTTTGGATGTCGAAACATAACACCATTTTGAAATTCTTTCCCTGTATGTTTTTTGGGTCAACGCCATCTGAACATCATTGGAGGAGTTCGCTAGAGATGATTTTTGCATGTGCAGAGCAGCTCGCTGATTCCTTGGTATTACGGCAGAAGAGAGATTCACGAGAATAAGTCAATGACCATCCCCCAATTCGCTCATATCGCTGTCAACGGGCATCCTGGCAACCCCAGAGTAAACTGCCAACAAGCCCTGGATATTGGAACCAAAACCATGCAAAGTTTGGGCCTGGTCAAAAACGCATGACTCATACTTTGCACCAGAAGATAGAAGTGAAAGACTGGCGGCGAGTGAAATTTTCCGCTCTTTCACGTGGCGCTATTAGTTTTTCGAATGTTTTTTTATTTTTCGATATATAAAGCAAAAACCAAATTTTCGAATTTGTTTTCGAAATTGTGAACTTAGCATACACTTTAGCGCAGCAAAGATTTTTTTATCGTTTTCTACACTTTTTAACTACACCTTTTCTAACGAGAGTGTCCCTCGTGTTAATTTTGTAAAAGATCTGGGGATTATATTTGATAGTAAGCTCGATTTTTCTGCTCACATTAACTATATTGCTTCCAAAGGTAGTTTAGTCCTAGGTTTTATAAAAAGGTGGTCTAAAGAATTCAATAACCCCTTGATTACTAAACGCCTTTATATCAAACCATTACTCGAGTATGGGTCGCAGGTTTGGTCTCCTCACTACTCTTCGCACGTTGGAAGAATTGAGTCAGTTCAAAGGAGGTTCGTTCGATTCAGACTGAATCTTCTTCCTTGGGATAACCCATTAGTTCTTCCACCATATGAATCCCGGCTTAAGTTACTCAACTTAAGCTCTCTTTGCAGGCGTGGCCGATGTTGTATTTGTTCATCAGCTCCTTAATGGAAAGGTCGACTCAGGTTTTCTGGATCACCGTGTGTCGTGTAGAGAGAGTGGATACAATAGATGCGTTTCATTTTCCTTGGAGTACATACTCCGGAGTAGTTGGGCGCACATCGGCGTAATTGCAGCTACCCCACCAGCCCATTCTGTGGGGTAGCAGCATCTACTCCGACCTGCTCCCAACTACGCCGGCGTACATACTCCAATGAAAATCAAACGCTCCATTTATTGTCTAAACAGTTTTTTTTTATTTTTTTTGAATAAAATTTAAAGGGACTTCATTAATATTTATGTTTAACTACTGCTACACCACAATATGGTCTGGGTAGCTGCAATTACGCCGATGTGCGCCCAACTACTCCGGAGTACGTACTCCAAGGAAAATGAAACGCACCTAATTTGAGAGGGCCACCTATCTTACACAACAACTCCTCTAACACAAATTACGGCAGATTCGAGCCTGTTAATCGCATGTTCATTAATGTGAATAGAAATATTGCGTTGTTAGCGTGAGCATTAGTAAGGACGTCCTTAAAAGGAGTCTTTTCAATCTCACTTGACTGACTTTTCTTGCACGCCTCTTTGGGTATTGCATTTCTTTCTGTTTTAATTGAATGTGCGGTTTCGGTAGGGGTCACATTTCGCATATAAAAATATGCGAGGTGTGTCCTTTTCGGGATTGCATATTCAATTTATATGTTTGCATGCTTTAGTTGAGCCTATCTCAGTGGTACTTGTGCTGAGCTGGTAAATTTTTCTTGGCCCAGCTAATAATTGTACCTTCTGAATTAGAAGGGTTAACTCTATTGCATGATATTGATAAATAAAGTTTCGTTTCTTCTTTCCCTCCTCTTCTCTCGTTTTTTTCTTATAAAACCGGGTTTTTCGTACTTCCTGAGTCTCCATGTAGCACCCCACATTGATGAGAAATGATTTTTATTGTTGTTTTATGGCTGATAAAGGAAAAAGAGTATGAAATATTTTGTGCTTCAAATTTATGAGAGCGGATTTATTAAAATTAAAAATAAACACAATTAATGTTAATAGGCAATGTTTAATACCTGTGACACAAACACCATCATAATGAAACTAAGTGGCAAAACCCCATCATAATGAAAGTGGGTAGGAAAACTGTAAAGTACATTTTAAAATATACATAATAATTTGATTTGACGTTAGTTAAGCAAATTTGTAAAGAGGTTCTCTTTACTATTTTAAAAAATACTCTAATTTTTAAAATATTACAAATAAAACAACTTAAAAATAAAGCAAAATACACGCAGAACATAATACCTCACTTGACATGTCAAATGCAAATAAAAGTAAACTGTTATGTGTCACCCCGTCATTTCCTTTACCATCATAATGAAAGTAACCATCATAATGAAAGTATAGTGTGTCACAGGTATAATAGGCAAGTTTTAGGTCAATGAATAATATTTATGCATTTTTAACTTTTGAAATTTTCCGTATACACTAAATGGTTACGTCCATTATGGTCGTTTTGCGTTTGACGAAAGTTTGATATTTAGGCCCGATTCACGATGAGAGCTTCAAGCTTCATTTCTTGTTACCACAGTTTCAGATTCATTTGGAGGTTGCAGCTTGAAGCTGTGAATGTGAATCATTGTACATAAATCCTGTAATTCGAAATTTTTGAAGCATGAAGCTTGAGGCTTGAAGCGCTCATTGTGTACCGTTCCTTACACACGTTAGCTGACGTGCGTTTCTTGCGTGCATTATAGTTAAACAATTGAATCTAGGAGCAGTATTAGATCGGAACGCTCCTTTTAATGTCCGAGTAAAAACTATACTACCGGCTTGACGTTTATGCTAAAAGGACAGTATTCGACAACACAAACGGTACTTTGTAATAAATATTCATTTATGCTCGGTCTGAAATTTTTAAATACATATAATTGATTCTACTCACCTGTTTAAAGTAACAGTGTTGAAATTAAAGTTTACCAAAGTCGATTTTATAGAATTCGTTTGAGACCTATTTCCATGCGATAACTTGACCCGCCCACTGCTAATAATAAAATAAAAAAATTATAAATAAAATATATATTTATAAAATATTTATATTACTCAGATGAAGTGTTGCTTGTTTCTGATAGTCGATTATTGCAGTCAGAGTTTCCTTGCGCAATCGCCTTACCTCGTCTCAGTACAACATAATCATCGTGATTAATTTTCAAATCACATGTCTGAAAGTTATAAAATTGTAATAAATAATATTTCACATAAAAGGAATTACAAATATGACGTTGACGACCCTACTTTAATATTTGTTTCTTGAACTTAGTAGCCTTAGGCTACGGTTACTATCCCTGCGAATTCTGACGAAAATGTGTTCGGACGTGTTCTGACGTATTCGTCCAAAAAAACAAACGCCTGTTTTTCAATCATAGTGTTTATAATGACAGCGACCAAGACGTCAGAACATGCACGAATTCGTCAGAACAATTTGAGCGTTCAAAAAAGTTTGATTTTTTCGTGCGACTTGCGTTTTGGGTGATTTTGGGTTGAATTTCGAGTGACTTAGTGGAATCACCATGGGTATTGATAAATGAATAAGTCTTGTGTTCGAGAACAGGTGTTTCTGGGATATGAGAGACAAAAAATACCACAACAGAGATATTTCTCGGCAAAGGTGGGAGAAAGTTGCTACAGAACTCAACACTATCCCCTTCAGTATGTATTCAAATGTTGCTGGTCTCATCCTGAAATACTCGAAAAAATTTTCTGGTTGGTCTCACAATTCTTGAAATAACATTTCAAACTCTCCTTTGTCGTATCTACTAGAAAATAACTGGTTGACATGCTCTGTTTTTCCACCATTTAACAACAATAACTTTAGTAATGGACTTTCAACAAAATAAAATTCTTCAAGTTTGTCCATCTTTGCTGGGCAGCAGAAACGTACTGACTATCAGAATATCAGAAAACGCGCACAATGTAACCACCTTGTTTTGACGACGATTTCTGATGAACTCGTCCGAACACATTTTCGTCAGAATTCGCATGCATAGTAACCGTAGCTTTAGGCCTCGGCCCGATACGAGTTTGGTCGGCTGCGGTCCTAAAACAACAACAAAAAAAGTGGTCTGCCAACGCATTAGCACCAGATATGACCAGGCAGACCAACATATTTTTTTTACACCATAAGTAGTAAATTTTAAGAGTAATTCCAAGCTCTTACTCGATAGGTCACGTTGGGGTTCCAAAAATTTTCCGGAAAACGCACATACCAAACTTGGGCACCACTTCCGCCCAGGCAGACCAAGATTTTTCTTATGGTCGCTGTGAGTACTAACATTTCAAAAACATTTCTACTCGATAGGTCACGTTTTTTGCAGCCAGCTCTTGGACTAACTTGTATATAAAACCGGTTTGTGTATGGGGGTAATAAAAGAAATGATGGATAGTGTGACCTGCATCATGTAGTTGTACAATAAGCGCGAAAGGGAAAGGGAATTTAGGCTGTATCAGAACCTAATTTTCGAGCAGCGGCAGCAGCAGCATTACAGGCATCATGCTGCCTTTTAAATCAGACTTAGCAGCAGCAGCACACTTTTTATTTGACAGTTCCTTATACAGTTGCCAGACTTTGAAATGTCAAAAAATGCTGCCGTCTGACCAAGGATTAGAGCCATTCGGATCCAGCAGGAGCAGCGGCAGCAAGCTTAGTTTTACTAGCAGTCGCTGCTGCTTTTGTTGTCATGTGAAGACCATTAGCCAATAGGAACAGTTTGCTGCCGCTGTTAGTTCTGAATGGGCCTTTGGAGATGAAAAAGCAGCAGTAGCAATTGCTGCTGCTTTTGTTGTCATGTCACCACCATTAGCCAATAGGAAAAGTTTGCTGTCGCTGTTGCTGCTGGTTCTGAATGAGCCTTTTCTCATTGTTTTCGCACGATATTATATTTGAGTGTAATGGATGGGTGAGTCTGGGAAATTTTACAAGGCAAAAGTGAGGAGGCATATGAGCCATGACATATACTTCCCTGCGACCCCTTGCCTTAAAAAGCGGTTTGAGTATGGGGGTAATAAACGAAATGATGGATAGTGTAACTTGCACCCTTGTGCCACAGATAAGTGCAAATTACACTATCCATCACTCGATACTCACATCAAAACGGTTTTTGTATGATGCCATTCATTTTTCTGCCTCTTTTTCGTGTAACGCTTGTGATGCATATGTAGTTGTACAATAAACGCGAATGAGAGGGGGAGTTTCTCATGGTCTTCGCAGCCCCCAAGTACGATGTTATATTTGGGTTAGTGTAATGGATGGGTGAATCTGGCAAATTTTCTGGCTCAAAAGTGAGGAGACATTTGACACCTGCCATATACTTCCCTGCGACCCCTTGCCTAAAAAACGGGTTTGGATATGGAGGTAATAAGCAAAATGCTGGGTAGTGTAACTTGCACCATATAATTAACATGGTACGCGCCTGAGTTTTTTTTTAAATTTTATGACAGTTAATGGAAAGTTGATGAAATTTCTCCAATTCCAGTTTCATTTTTATAAATGAAGCAAATTTTTGTAATTTATCAGAAATAAAATAGTGATCAAGAGAAAGTTCAATTGAATTTGAAATAAATTAAATACGTTCTTTTACTATAATAAATGAATTAATATTTTGGGGCCGGTGATCTACCCTGAGAGATCAGCTAACGCGAACAAGTCCATTGGAATAAGGTAAATCTTCGCCATATTTTGCTGCGCAAGTTATATTTATGTGGGATTTATTAAATAAAATCACTCAAATTAAATATTATTTAAATTTATTTTATAAAAAATAATTAAATCCGTGACGATCTCTTTAGAGTCGTCTTAATGCTTTTAATGCGGTCTTAAGACTAAAATATAAAATGCTTAAAATTACTTCAATTACCTTTTTTTTATTGCTGTCCTAAGCAATAAAATTGGATTATGAATTTTATTAGCAGGAAATGCTTTTATAAGCATTTCCTGTTTTTTGGAAATCGGAATTGAATTTTTTGTAGGAAATGCTTTTGTAAGCATTTCCTGTTTTGTTTGATTTAAGAAATCGGAGGAATGCTGACGGGATCGTTCTCACCAGCCAATTTTGTCAAATTTAAGTTTTTAACAAATTCTTCAAATTCTATTGACTGGGGGGAACGATTTACCGAAGCTTCTAAGGTAACTCCTCCATCACCAAATTGATTATTCTCCTGAATAATCTTAATTCTTAACTTCCGATAATGGATACATATGATTAATGCTATTATTATAATTAACGAAATGCTTCCTATTCCTAGACTATAATTAATTACTTTATGAAATTTTAATTCCTTTATTTCATTTATGTTACTAACTTGTTTAAGGGATATTTCTTCAAAGTTTATTATTTCATTTTTCATTGATACATTTTCAAATTGTGGTAAAACAAACCTTTCGGTAAATTCTGTTATTCTATTATAAAATTTTTTTGTATCTATGTTAATTGAACAATTGACGAAATTGATTACAAAATTTCCATACAAAGTGAGCTTTCTTTCGTCACATTAACTTTGAAAAGATTTGTTTTTTACATTATTTATAACTAGTAAATCATTTTCTATTTCTATTAATTCATCTTCAGGACTTTTGATTACTCTACAATTGTTTTTGAATATACAACTTTTACTAAGTTTCAATTCTTTCAAATTTTTATTGCTTTGATATGTGTATATTTTACCTTTAACTTCTATTACATACTCTAATTCTTCCTCAATTTGCTCTCCTTTTGAATTGGAGATAGGAATTATTAGTTTTTTGTTTGTTTTTACAATCCCTGTAGGAATCTTTATGGCCAAAATAATAGTGTCGTTCCTAAATTTTGCTACTCCTGCTCTAATGTTGCTCAATTTATTTAGATCAATATTATACTGGGTAATCTCTTGTTCACTTAATATTTTTGGGTGTACTAAACCTAATCTAGCTGATATTATATTGTCTTGGATTTGGCTTATTTGCTCCTTCAAAGTGTTAATTCTTAATTGTTGTTCTAAGATAACTTCTCTTTCTAACAGATTTCTTTCAAAATCTTTTATTTCTCCTATCTCTTTCATAATTTTATTTCTATCAGTTTCTAAAATGTCTTTCAATAAGCTAAATGAGTAGTTAAAATTTTCATTTATTTTTATTTGTTCGTTGACAGTATCTATTATCTTGTGGTTGTTTTCGTCTGTAATTTGTAAATCTTCCTCAATATCCTGTCTGTCGTTTTCGTCCAGTGTTCCAAAAAGCCATTTGAGTCCAATTCCTACTATGTTTATCAAACCTCTTTTAGCTCGATTAGGAAGTAACGTTAGTGTTTTAGATTTGATTGACTTAATTTGTTCTAATAAAGAGTTCTTAGCGGGACTAGTAAAATTTAAATTTTCTATGTTATATTCTAAATTATTAATAATATTTGTTATTTCATGAGGGTGTATAATATGAAGCACTAAATCAAACTTATCAACAATTTCTACTTCACCTATTTTTATTGTTGCAAATCCGTTATCAGCATGAATTTTTTCAATTGTTAATATTCCCTTAACTGGAAGGACCATGACTACGATCAGAATCCAGTAGAAAATGGAAGCTTGTTGCGAATTTCGAAAATTTATCAATAAAATTGATAAAGGATTGTTTGCTGTTGACATACACATCAACATGCACAATTTCGTTTGTTGTTGAGGGTGTCTCTGTGTAACTAAATTTTTTTCTTATTGGGTTTCGGTCGTATTTTCCTAAAGAGCATATATCACAATTATTTATTATTTTCCAAATATGTGTTTTAAGGTCAGGGTGGTAAATTTTTGCTTTCATTCCTTCATAAGTTGGTATAATTCCCGAATGTCCCACTTCATTTTTGTGAAAGAGTGCTATTTGTCTTTTTAGTCTGTCTTCATCTTCTATATCTATTGCAAGGTTGGTGCATTTAAAAAATTTAAAAATGTTTCGATTTGGGAACAAAAGTATTAGTTTCTGTTGTAATTGGTTATATTCGCGATCGCTTAAAATAGTGTGGACTCCTATAACACTTTTATTTACTATATGTCTTCTTAAAATGTTAGCGATATGATTATTTTCTAAATCGTTTTTGTCGATATAGATTCTTTTATTTCTAAAAATTGTTTCATATTCTCTATCCTTCGTTTCTACGAATAATATTTGTGTTTTAAACCTATTAACGACAGTGTCAAGTATGGGGATGTGATCCTCGAGGTTTACTTCTTGGGAATGAATTGTATTATCAATTTCATTTTCATCAATGTTGTTTTCCATTGACCTAATTGAAATTTCTTCAGAAATTTCGTTTTCTTCATTTATTTGCCTCTCCAATATAGGCATTTCTCGATTTTCATCGAAATTTTGAAATTCGTCGTCCTCTCTTTGGAGTATGGGCATATCGATATATTCGTTCGAAGTTTCTTCGTTTATTTCTCTTTCTAATACAGGCATTTCTCGATTTTCATCCATAATTTGAAATTCGCCGCCCTCTCTTTGGAGTATGGGCATATCAATATATTCATTCAAAGTTTCAGTCACATTAATTTCGTTCGTTTCTACATTTACTCTACTGAGAAAGTCTGCAATTCTGTTCTCTTTTCCTTTAATAAAATCAAGTTTAATATTATACTCGCCTAACTGTATCAGCCACCTTTGAAGTCGAGGGTTTATATCTTTACCTGCATGTTTACTGTATAACCATTTTATTGGTTGGTGGTCTGTTAATAATTCAAATTCTCTTCCAAAAAGATAAGGGCGATAGTATTTAACACCCCAAACTACTGCTAACAGTTCTTTTTCTGTTGTGGAGTAGTTTTGTTCGTGACTATTTAATGTGCGGGAAGCATAGGAAATAGGATGACCATCTTGGGTTAAGACAGCTCCTATGGCGAAGTCACTAGCGTCCGTAATAAGCTTGAAGGTCTTATTAAAATCGGGATACCTTAAGATTGGATGATTAGTTAATAGGTCTTTCAATTTCTCGTAGCCCGCAATGAAACTGGGGTCATTTGTATTCACTCGAGCATTTTTCTTTAAATATTTTGTTAGGGGAAGAGCAATATTGGCATAGTTCTTTATAAACTTTCGGTAAAATCCAGTAACTCCTAGAAATGATTTGATTTGCTTTTGAGTAGCTGGAAGTTTCAGATTTTGTATTACTTTGATTTTATTTGGGTTTGGTCGTACACCTTGAGGTGTTAGAATGTGTCCGAGGTATTCAGTTTCTTTTGATAGAAAATTACATTTATCAATTTGAATTTTTAATTTTGCCTCTCTTAATTTGGAAAATATTTTTCGGATACTAAGGATATGTTCTTCAAGAGATGTACTGAATATCAGTATGTCATCTAGGTAAACTACACAGATTTTATTTATGTAGTCCCTGAGAACTGAATTCATTAACCTCTGAAAGGTTGACGGGGCATTCTTTAATCCAAAAGGCATTCTGACGTATTCATAATGCCCATTTGGAGTAGAGAATGCTGTTTTCTTTATATCCTCTTCTCTTACCAGAATTTGGTGGAAGCCCTTCGCCAAGTCTATTGTGGTGAAGTACTGAGCTTTTCCCAATTTGTCCAATATGTTATCAATATTGGGAATTGGAAATTTATCGCTGATCGTCACTTCATTCAATTTGCGGTAGTCGATTACTATCCGCCATTTACTTATGCCCGAATTATCCGTTTTCTTTGGAACTATCCAAAGAGGGGAATTATAAGGGGAGTTGCTTTTTCTAACAATTCCCTGTGTAAGCATCTCGGATATTTGCTTTTCAATTTCTTTCTCAGGAATCTGAGGATACCTATATATCTTTGAATAAATAGGATTATCGGTCGTTGTGATAATTTCATGCCGAATTTCATGAGTGAAAGAAAGGTTATCACCTTCCTTGAAAAATAGTTCTTCAAACTTCTTTAATAAATTAGTGATTGAGGTGTATTCTTCTTTATTCAAGTGATTTAATTTTAATTTATTATAAAAACTTGTATCATAACCTTCTGGGATCATTATTTCATTTATTTGGTATAGATGACTATCGTCAAAAGGTATTGTTTTTTCCTTTAGTTCTAATTGTCCATGTTCTAGGTTTACATGCCCTTTCATTGCATATATTAGATTGTGCCCAATAATTGCATCATATTTTCTTTTTAAGGGATGTACTTTCCACGATATGGTTCCTTTAATCGAGAATTTTTTCGGGATTGGGGTAACTATTTCATGATCTATTTTATTGGTGCTATCAATAGTGGTGTAGAAGAAAGGATTTAATAATTTTACCTCTTTAATTTTTTCGAAACGTTGAGGTTTTATTATACAGGTTACTGAGCCTGTATCGAGAAGACATCTGATTTTTTCGTCACCTACAGTAAGTGTTACTATGGGCAGTCCTGGTTTGGAGGCCCTACAGGAAAATTTTGTTCAATATTGCCAATTTCCATTAGTTCCGTATTGTTGTTGTTGGGAAGATTATCGTGATTAAAATTACTATTAACGTAATTCCTACTCCTATTAGAGAAATTATTACCAGAGTTGTTAACGTAATTCCTACTCCTATTAGAGAAATTATTACCAGAGTTGTTATCTATAATCCTACAAGTTGAATTACTATTTCTTTGGTGATTTGATGTATTATTGTTATATTGCCTACTAAAATTGCTATGGTTATTATTAATATTTCGAGAATTTGTGCTATTTATGCTTTGTCTGCAATGATTATTATTAAAATTGTCATTAAAAGATCTAGAGTTACTTTGTTGTCCTCCGTATGGGTTATTATATTTATCAGAACTACTTATCTGATATTTATTTTGTCTGTTATAATCCCTACTATTTCTAAAATTGTTTTTCATTTTTTTATGATCAAAAGCAATAGCTCTTTCATCATCAAGTAGTTTTAATTCGGAGAATCTATTGTATATTTCAATTAAAGTCGAGTTCTTGTCAATATTCCCACGAACTAAACTATCTATTTTTTCCATAAGGATTCCTACTAGATGTCTATCATTGTTAGAGGGAGAATAAATTACAGGGCTATCTCTTTCACTTTCAAAATTGTATAACTCATTTAACTTGTAATTTACTGTTCTAAGTATCTTAAATAATTCTCTTAAAGTTCCTACCTTAACATTACGGCATTCATTTATCAATTCTGCATAGTCCTTACGAGGACGGAAATGAAGCTTTAACTCGGTTTTTGCTGATTCCCAATCAAGTTCCTCTCCTAACCGTTGAATGCACCTCTTCGCTTCTCCTACTATTTTTTCGTTTAAGATGATCCGAAGGGCATATTCCTGGAGACCGTCGTTGCTGCAAAGTTGAGTTGCATCATCCACTGACTTGATGAAATGGTCTTAAACGCCGAAAATGTTTTAGAACTTGGTCAGATGTTAATTCGAAGTGATTGTGATTTTGTGGCACCGGTTGTTGATTCTGTAGCATTAGCTGTTGTTGTGCCGCTTGTTGTTGCAATTGTTCCCTTAGTTGTGTGATTTGCTCCTGCTGTTGCTGGATCGATTGCAACAATATTGATAATTGCTGTTCATTAGCCATTTCGCGATTTGTGTTGCGATTATTATCAAATGCTTGGTGTAGCTTATCTTTCATATACGCGAGTACACTTATTTATTATTAAATTTTGTTTTCTTTGGTAAAAATTTTTCACTTTACCGATCCTTCTTAAGAAGTTTGATTGTGTTTTTTTTGCACTATTTTAATTCTCACTGGATCACTGTACTGTACTATCTCTCTAACTAATTAAATTCACCAACACTAATCATAATTAAGTATTCAATTGACCGGAATTTGCACTAATTTAAAAAAAAATTCGATTTTAAAAAAACTACCGAGAACTTATCTTAGGATAAGTTTATTTCACTGCGGTGATCGGTTCGGTTTACTTTTCGACTGCGCCAGTTATATTTATGTGGGATTTATTAAATAAAATCACTCAAATTAAATATTATTTAAATTTATTTTATAAAAAATAATTAAATCCGTGACGATCTCTTTAGAGTCGTCTTAATGCTTTTAATGCGGTCTTAAGACTAAAATATAAAATGCTTAAAATTACTTCAATTACCTTTTTTTTATTGCTGTCCTAAGCAATAAAATTGGATTATGAATTTTATGTTTTTTGGAAATCGGAATTGAATTTTTTGTAGGAAATGCTTTTGTAAGCATTTCCTGTTTTGTTTGATTTAAGAAATCGGAGGAATGCTGACGGGATCGTTCTCACCAGCCAATTTTGTCAAATTTAAGTTTTTAACAAATTCTTCAAATTCTATTGACTGGGGGGAACGATTTACCGAAGCTTCTAAGGTAACTCGCACGGGCAAAAATTCTTGTTTATACATATATTGTGAACATTGGGAGATTAAAAAAGATAACAATTTGGAAAACTTGTACTGAATCATAAAATACGATGGTAGGTATTTTATTAGCATAGGGCATTTGAAAAGAAAAGAATCTATGTATCAAGGGTAGGTCGTTCTCAGGGTAAGAGAGAGAGGATGTTTCCCTTAGAGGTAGAAGTAAAGCGAAAATTGAAAACTATAGCTGTGGAATTCGAAACAAATCAATATAATATCGAAACGGAGTTAAATAAAAAGAAGGTATAGAAAATGAAATCAAAACAGAAACAATTTTGAGGAAACATATTTCTATATAAAGAGTAATTTGAAATAATGTGTGACAATATTTTGCTGGATAAATTGTCTGCTGATAAATACTAATACACCAAAGACCTTAAGCTTTCCACAATTAGTGTTGCTAAATTTAACGGGGATTATCGAGATTGGAGATATTTGAGGGATCTGTTTTTGGCAATGCTGCTTAATAATCTAAAAATCTATGTAAAAGATAAAGACGCTTTGATAATAATAATAAAACCCTCACAGATTTCTGAAGCCAATTATAAGAAAGCATGGGACAAACTTAATTCACAGATCAACAAGAATTTTATTATAGAAGCGCGCATACGTAAGGTGCTGGCAGACGTTTCGAGAAAAGCGCTTGCAGCGAGCATTTTGCTTGCTAAAAGTTATGCTCGCCACATCTGACAAGCTTGCGACTATTTTATGAAAGCATTTTGGAACTTTCTCACTTGAAGTGCTTTCTTCGTGTGACTGGTACACTTCGTGAAATTTAGCGAACTCTCTCAGAGCGAAACACTTGCACGAGGACTTTCATTTGCATTTGCTGTATTAGCAAGTGTTTTTACTTTTAACAATAATAGTCCAGTCAAAATAGACTAAAAAAAGCTCAAGACTGAAGATAATTGGGAAGTTGCTGAAAACCGATACAGTCCTTAAAAACATCATTACAAACAAAATCTCGAGACTGACACGCGATCGGTAGCCGGGAAATATTTTTTTCAAGGTCAAAGGGTCAAAATATCAGTTTTTTGCAAATATTTCTTAAACGGCAAGTCTTATCATGAAATAGTGTTTACAAAGTATGTAGATTATGCGATTATGCGATATTATACATTTTCCCGTACGAATTGCCATTCCTCAGATGTTTAATAAATCCTTTGTTGGACTACGTGGCTAATATTTTCAGGGGTGATTCCTGGATGTGTTTGGAGAAGAAAATTGTTGTAGAGAGATCGGCTATCACCACTATCCACTACGATGCAGGGTGTTTACGAAAAAAAATTTATTTTTTTAAAATTTACTTAAACTTGAATAACTCCGTAAAGCAACATAATTAGGCTCATCTTTTAGGTAAATGAGTATTCTTTTCATCATCATCCCTCATGCGACATAGGGCGGAAACAGTTGCCCTCCAGCGGACTCTGTTTTGCGCGACAGCTCTCAGCTCTGACCAGGATCTCCCAGTTGTTGCGTCCTCTGCTAATAGGGTTCTCCTCCACGTTGTGCTAGGTCTTTCTACTTGACGGGATCCTTGCGGATTCCAGTCAAGGGCCTGTTTCTCTAGATTCTCGTTTTCGCGTCGCAAGGTGTGGCCAATCGATTTCCATTTCCTTCGCCTGATTTCTCGTCTATCCTTTCGTGGCCGGCATGGCGCCATAGTTCTTCATTTGAAATTCTAACTTGGGATTTTTAGGATAATACGTAGGCATCTGTTGATGAAAACTTGTAGGCGCCCGGTGATAAATTGGGTGACTTTCCATTTTTCGCAACCGTACAAAAGAGCTGCCTTAACGTTGGAGTTAAACAGCCATTCTTTTATTTAGTATAAATAGCAAAAACTTGAATGACTCCGTTTAGAAAATCGATGCTTTGCCTTGATCTGGCAGATTTCTTCGTTTTTCTCAGAAAAATGCGTTATTAACAGTATATTTTTTTGGCTTTTCTCATGCACCAAACTAAAATATTTCTATTCACAATAATGGTGTATTTCGGATAGTTTTCTATAAACAATAATGGTGTATTCCGGATAGTTTTCTAGGTAGTGAGTTTTATCGTGAACAATTAAAAAGTTAGTCGTCATTCAACTTCGGCATAATTCAAATACAGAATGCAGTTTTTTGCAACTATCTCATAAACGGTGTCTTAACATACAATATTTGTAATATAATATAAGTATGCAGTTTAAAGGTCGATTCACACACATCAGTCACGTCACAGTTCAGTCATTTTTCCGAATCAGAAATGTCGCCGTCAGGCTCAGTCAAAATGATGACTGTTATCACATATGTCCGTCAGTTTTTTTACTCCATTCAGTCATTTCTTTTCTGTCAAGTGTGTCTTACCTATGTCTACCTATTTTTGTGATGGCACTTGTTGACGCAAATTACAATTTGCACATTGTCAACACCAAGAAAAAGCACGTTGCCAAACACATTGGCTGAGGTTCCATACGTAATTGTGGGTGTGGAGCGTTTCCATTAAGAAGATATTTAATGAGACCATACCCCAAAATTTGGATACTTCAAAACGAATTTTTAATTACTGCTTGTCTCGTATAAGGAGAGTTGTGGAGAACGCCTTTGGGATTTTAACACAAAAATTCAGGATCTATAACTGACGAGGGGTATTTGCGAACCTCTTTCGTCACCCATTTTTATAGACTTTCGAGAAACTCGTCAGTCAAAAACAGAAAAAATCGTCCAGAAGAAATCAAAAATTGACGGTTCGGTGACGGCGATGAGTTTGACTTGACTGATTCGGAACGGCGGCGGCTCAGTGTAGACAGTTCCATTAACTTTTAAAGATAGGAGGGTCTTGTTTAGACACACAGAAAAAAAACCCGCTGAATTGCATGTGGCAACTCAAATGGTTTAACTAACACATACGGAAAGTTACACAAGTCGAACAAAACACGAGCGAGACGGGTTAAGGCCTGAACATGTAGCCGAAGCGAAACCGAAATGAAACAGAACCGAAATGAACTCCAATATGATAGCGATTAGGTTTGTTTATTAGTTTTCAGAACAGGAAAGAGCAGAACAGAATAGAACAGCAAGCAATTAAACGTCAAACACTTTAGAGCAACTTAGCACAGAAAATCTAATGAACGCTTTTTTGTACTTTTTTGTTCTACATTTTCTGTTCTCATACTCATATAGACATCTGTCAAAACTAAGAAAAAACAACAACAAAAAACTCTTGTCCAAAACTGTTCTGAAAAAAATCTAGAACCAAAAAGTAAAACTTAGAACACTTTAGAACAACTTAATGAACACCAAACTAGGACACTATCGGACAAAAAATAACAAGTTTTAAAACCAATGAACGCCAAAGCCTGTACTTTTCTGTTCTAGGATGATTTAGATCGTTCTAGGACTGACTAATAAACAAACCTATTATATAGCAATCGGACCGAATCGGTTTTTGACATTTCTGACAATTTTTATGCTCAATGAAAAAGTGACTAAAAAGTTTTTAATTTCAGTGTAAATATTATAAGAAAATTAAATAACAATTATAAAATAATATGCCGGATGCTAAAATGGTTTTTCTGTTTATTGAAAATCGACAAAAAGGAAAAGAAAAAGTGACTTTGAAACCTGTCAATCAGCTGATCAGTACTTTCCAGTACTGACTAGCTGAAACAAAAGCCGAAATGAAATGAATTTATATCCTCCGCTCCATTTCGGTTTCGGTCGCTACATAATTGAGTTCATACATTTTCATACAATTCATTTCCTTCATTTCGGTTCGGTTTCGTTTCGTTTCGGTTACATGTTCAAGCCTTTAATCAATTTACAATGAGAAGGAGTAGGAAGCAGCATTTTGGTTGGTTGGTTCGTGGTTGGTTCTCCCATTGGAGATTAGGCATTATCGCCGACGGTCTAAACTATTTTATTATAATTCGCATACTAAAGGCAATGCTTACTCTTTTTCCATACTTGCTTTCAATGTTTGTTTGCAGTTCAGTAAAACAGTTTTCTAAGCGCTCGTGGAAGAGAATGAGGCTCTGTGGGGCTTTAAGTCGATGCACAGAGAGGGCTAAAAAAATTGATTAATTAAAAATTTAAATTATTACAAGAGAAATTACCAATTTCAAGCAAAGGTATTTGAGAAGCAATCAAATCTTTAAGTTTTATTACTAAGTCTTTATGTTCTGGGTTTTTTTCTAAGTATTCTGGTATTAGAAATGCTTGTTCATATTTTCCTGAACCTCCCATTACTGCCGGATCAACTATACCATTTATTTTCATGCTTAATTGATTAATAGGTAAATCCTCGTCCATTTTATGTGCTATAATTAAATCACGAAGGGCGTTGTTTGTGTTTTCCATTGTTTCAATTGCATGCTGAATCGGTGAGATCTGAAATTTGAAAGCAAAAGCGATTACTTGCAGTTGTAACATGCTAATTTTATATTACACCAAAATCAAAATTTGAAAATTAATTAACTTGGGTTTATAAAAATATTTCTTATGAGTTGCTTTGAACTGTCTACAAGAAGATAATTTGTCAGTATTTATCATCACCCTTGATAAATCAGTTGTTGAAGAATTTTTCATATGCGGCATTTAAAATTTAATATTTAATACTTTCGTATTTGATCTAAAGGCTATCAAAACTTTATGAATTCTATCTTTTTTCGACATGAATTTTCTCTATGGAGAACAACTGGCATAATTATTCATGATATGAATAATAAAATTGGATTTTGCTTTGAAGGGTGGTGAGTATCTTTAAATATATCATATACATCACTTACCTTCACTTTTTCCGTAGAAATAACAGGAAACCATCGTAATATACCAGGTAAAGGGAAACTAGTTTTCATAATTGTTCGCTCTAACCAAATATTATGAACGCCACAGTCTGTACCTTTTGTATCCGGCCTTGAAAATCTAAATTTTTGCACATTGTTAGTTCGATAATATTTGATAATTTCTTTTGAAATGGTAGTAGAAGAGTTGAATTTTTGGTATTTTTCTTCCATAATTGGTTCTATATTATTTATTTGAATAAATTGAGCCTCAGAATGTGTTATTTCTTTTCCTGGAACTGTTAGTGTTTGCATAAGTTCAGCTGAAGGATGTTGCATCAATATTCTCGTGCAAAAGTCACTAAGTCTTTCATATTCTTTCCCTCTATATACAAAAACCTTATTTCTTAAAAATTCGGGAAACTTGAGACCATAAAAAGCAACTCTAAAATACTCGCAATCGTGCCGCATTTTCTTTAAAATATTTTCAAAAAACTCCGCTATTTTTTTATAAATAGCACTTAAGCTTAAATAATTAAATGTTTCATCTTCGTATTGAATGGCTAACTGCTTGCACATATCTATCGCACATTCCCACATTTTACCTTTTTCAAAATAGTGAATAATATCATAATACAGAGCTTCCTTAAGTTGTCGATGTGTTCGACAGTTTATATGTCGATTTGATTTAAAAATAGGGATCAACTCTATATCATCCCATGACAGTAAGTTACTATGTAATTGGAGTGTAAAGGCAGCTTCTGTATAATTATCAAATTCCATATGTAAATCGCAGAGCTTATAAACATATCGAATATACATTTCTTTGCGATTTACTTCTGAGTAAAATTGTAGTAAGCTAACTGTACAAGCCATTTTGTTTTCAATGCTCTCGTCATGAATAATACATCGATATTCTAGTAATCTTTCAAGCAGCTTTGTCACTATATTCACAAAGTTAAGTCCTTTAGTGTTCAACGTGTTATGCGAAGAACACAGTTGTGACATCAATTCATAAAAAATTTCTTTATATTCATAATCACCTCGACCAGCAGTAACTAAAATATCTAATTTTTCTATCATTTCTGTTTCAAATTCGTTGAAATTGGCTTTATAATGTGTATTATTTCTTTTGGTATCACCATAACTTTCAGTGATGTACCTTGAACTGTAATATTCGCACTGCATCATATCAAAAAAAATTGGAATTGTAGTTTTGCGTAGTTCTATTTCAGGAATCATGCTCATCTCTAGTATAGGACCTACTAATTGAGGTATGAATTGGTTTTTGTACTCGCCCAATTGAAACCACATTTTTTGAATTTCTATTGCTGTTAGACGTCGAATATCTTTGTATTTAGATCTTATTGTTATATGTTTTTCTTCGCTGAAAAGTTCTAGTTGCAACGGTTGTTGAATAAGGAATGCTATAGAGCACTGAAAAAAATTTGACCACACCTGTTTTTCAAATTGATTAAAAAAATTTTTAATAACAATCAATGAAAGTTGTCGTAGACTTTCTAATATCACTGTGTTTTGATGCATAATCATATCCATCCAATCCGACGGAAACACTGGTTTTGAAACAAGATCTTTAAAGACTAATAGTATTTCAGTTAGAAAATCTTGCAAATCATATTTTGTGTTGAAGCTCTCAACATATATTTCGTAATGTTTTGTGCTCATACTATGAAATATGCCTAGCATAATAGCTACCAAATTTCCCACAAGTGGATTATCTCTATCCATTGCAATTGATGTTTGAATAATAGTGCGAAGTAACTTTAAAACAATTTCAATGATGTCGTTTTCTACCAATCCAACATCTGGTCGAAAAATAAGTTTTAAAATATTGTTCATAATCACCACACACTCCGATATCTGAAAATATAAAAACAGATATTAAATATTGAGAGAATAATGTCATTATTTAACTTATTTTATAAAAAAGTCTCTTAAACTTGAAAAAAAACTTATTATTTTGCATTTGTTCTTTATGAATTTGTTTTTATACGCTTTATATTAGCTTCACCTGTATGTATGTGTGTATGTATGTATGTATGTTCTATGTAAACAAATCTTGCAACTTGATTTTGACCCACTTCTATATAACCGATCAACTTCAAATTTTGCACATATGCATAGTTCGCGTGACAATGCAATCTGACCATTTTGTAAGAAAATCAAGATGGCGGTTCCAAGATGGCGGTCGATTTTTGCTATTGCGTTCCCCGACCCCCCGACATGGGTATCAAATGAAACGGCATGACACGTAGAATACAATTAGCTGTATGGCGTCATTCCAAATTCAAAATGGCGGCAAACAAAATGGCGGACTACCTTTTTCTTTACAACCCACTCGATATGGGTATCAAATGAAAGGGTGTGACAATTAGAATACTATTATCTGTGTGGCGTCATTCCGATGGCGGATTATCTTTTTCTTTACAACCCACTCGGTATGAGTATCAAATAAAAGGATGTGATAATAGAATACTTTTCGCTGTGGGGCGTCTTTCCAAATTCAAAATGGCGGCCATCACAAAATGGCGGTTTACCTTTTTCTTTACAACCCACTCGGTATGGGTATCAAATGAAATTGTATGATGAGTATAGTATAGTAAGCTTTGTGATGTCGTTTTAAATCTAATATGGCGGTCACTACAAAATGGCCGAACACATACATATAATAGACTAAAAAATAGAAAATAAAAAATATAGTTTAAAAAAACTAAAAAATACGCTTTTATTTTAAAATGAATTAAAAAGTAAAAAATAATTTTGAATGTAAAGTTTTTATTGCTCCAGCCAGTATAAGAAAACAACCTACCTTTCGAAATCTAAAAAAGCGTGGGGCGCTAGCTAAAAGTTCCGGTGTTAATAAAATAAGAATATAGAGAGCCCCACGCTTTTTTACATTTCGAAAGGTAGGTTGTTTTCTTATACTGGCTGGAGCAATAAAAACTTTACATTCAAAATTATTTTTTACTTTTTAGTTCATTTTAAAATAAAAGCGTATTTTTTAGTTTTTTTAAACTATATTTTTTTAATACTGAACTCGCTCTTTATTATATTTTCATGTTACATAAGGGTTAGGTTAGATTAGTGTAGTGATTATGTGCGCCGACCCCTAATCCGGAGTCTTCGAGAACTTAGCTGCCTAGCGTGTGTGTTTGGCTAGAGCCAGGCATTTACGCAGGAACTTAACCAGTGTTTCCATTTCGTTCATCTCGCCGCAGCCTCAATAACTGACATTTTGTGGGATTTCGAGCATGGTCCCCAATGCACCAATGTCTCGTGATCATTGCGATAATTCTGACACTTCGGGATTCGGTAAGGATGCCCATTGTTCTTTCTTTGCTGAAAGCAGTCCAAGTCGTCCTAGAGATAGGTTTCCAGTGCTCTCCACTTTTCACTGGCAAGAAGTAGGCGACTGTCAAAAACGCGTTTTTGATCCCGCCTACTGATCTGCTAACCACCTTTATTCCCAAGCATCGGAGAGAGCCTCCTGCTTGGCTAGTTAATCGGCTTTCTCGTTTCCATCTATGTCCCTATGTCCGGAAACCAGAGAAGAATCACGGTATGCCTTTTTAATTCAGTGAATTTGTGAATAAAAGGGCCCCTAGTGGGAAAGTTTTGGGGTAGTTTTGATTTCTTCGGTTTCTTATGTATTTTGGGGTGTTGAATCCGAAGCTGACAAAATTTCGTGACGGAACATTGAGAAAAATGCAAAAATATGAAAAAATTCTGACTTTTTCGCGGTTTTTTGCTTATAACTTGGAAACTATCAACTTTTCTTCAATAATATTTATATACTAAGTGAAAGAGCACAAAATTTCGTACAAATCTCACTAATCAACTATCTCTATCCTACTCACAGTTTTGGTTCTAGCGCTAGTTGAAAATTTACGTATTTTTCTAAGTCAGCAAAAAACCGACTTTCCTATTAAAAACGCTTTATACAGATCCGTTAAGCTACGTATCCGTTAAGCTTACAAAGCGGCCGGCTGTTGATAGGTTTTGGTTGGACGAACAAAAAATCTTTTTGGAGGGAGGGGAAATCGTAACCGTTTAGCCGCTAGGGCGTTTTGAAATTTTTTTTAGAGTTTTACATATCACCCTGAATTTTTATAACCGTATAACCTATTGTCATAAGCAAGGTATCAGTGTGCTATCTATCTATCTAAAATTGTAAAGGTCAAGGTTCTACCATATCACAAGCAAGGTATCAGTGTCCTATCTATCTATCTAAAATTGTAAAGGTCAAGGTTCTACCATATCAACTTAATGAATCATCAAAGTCAAATTATCGGTTTTTTTTAAACAAAATTTTAACTAAAAACACCTTTTTCCTGTATTATAGCTGCATCTAATGAGTGTGTGATGATAGTGGGGAAAGATGTCGACCTTCTGGTAATCTTAATTGGCCTCTGCAGCCCTAATATAAAGAATGTATTTTTCTTGAAACCAGGTAAAGGAAAGAAGCCTAAAACCCTCTACAATCCCCATCTTGCCACTGATAAAGCTGTATCTGATCATATGTTGTTCCTTCACGCGATGAGCGGGTGTAACACGACGCACAGTGGCGAGAAATGCCAGTGTTCCACCCAAATTACTCTAGAGGTCGTAAATTTTAAGTTATTGAGATAATTTTTTTTAATGTTCATCTTGAATTTACATCCCTCTAGCCGGATTTTGAAATTCGATTTCTAATTTTTTGTAATTTATGATAAAAAATCGAATTTTTACAAAAAAAAATACTTTTTTTATACGCTTTATATTTGCTTGACCTGTATGTTGTATGTTGTATGTTTATGTTTCATGTAAACAAATCTTGCAACTTGATTTTGACCCACTTCCAGGTAACGGATCGACTTGAAATTTTGCACATATGTATAGTTCGCGTGACAATGCAATCTGACCATTTTGTAAAAAAATCAAGATGGCGGTTCCAAGATGGCGGCCGAATTTCGCAATTGTGCTCCCCGACCCCCAACATGGGTATCAAATGCTATGTGGCGTTATTCAAAATTCAAAATGGCGGACAACAAAAAATGGCGGACTACCATTTTCTTTACAACCCACTCGATATGGGTATCAAATGAAAGGAAATGACAAGTAGAATACTATTAGCTCTGTGGCGTCATTCAAAATGGCCGTCAACACAAAATGGCGGACTACCTTTTTCTTTACAACACCCTCGGTATGGGTATCAAATGAAAGCGTCTGACAATTAGAATACAGAACTGTGTGGCGTGATTCCAAATTCAAAATGGCGGTCCACACAAAATGGCGCTTTACCTTTTTCTTTACAACGCCCTCGGTATGGGTATCAAATGAAAGCGTACAACGAGTATAGTACAGTAAACTGTGTGACGTCATTTTAAATCCAATATGGCGGACTCTACAAAATGACGATAGACTAAAAAATAGAAAATAAAAAATATATAGTTTAAAAAACTAAAAAATACGCTTTGATTTTAAAATGAACTAAAAAGTAAAAAATAATTTTGAATGTAAAGTTTTTATTGCTCCAGCCAGAATATGGAAACAACCTACCTTTCGAAATGTAAAAAAGCGTGGGCCGCTAGCAAAATTATTTTTTACTTTTTAGTTCATTTTAAAATCTGTTGTTGAGAACTGTTAAACTTACTGTCAAATATCCAAAAATACGTGTTTCTGTACTTTTGTTTTGTCCGTGTTTTACCATCATTCGTATTGCCTGCTGCTTGTTTCACTGTATCCACGAGTATATTTAATTCTTCCCTAATTCCATCAATAACTTCTTTTTTTTCGCTTGTTTATCTGTCTTTTCCTCGTTGGTTAGCTTTTCATTATATTTTTCAACTTTTGCGCGAACTTTATACAAGTGTAGTACCCATTCCAAATTTATTATCCAAGCATGAAGTGTTGATAGACCAAAGGAATATGTTTCATGCTTGGGTTGTTTTTTTAATATAATTTCCAAATTATTCATCTCTTTTGGAAGAGATTCTGCTAGGACTTGACGAACCTTACCATCCAGCATTGTAAGATGCAAAGTATGGAATAATTTCATGTCCTTGTATGAATATTTTTGTTGGGATAAGCTTCCGGATTTGATCTTTCATGTTGACCATTTCAGACTTAACTAATTCATACAATAACAGGTTGGTGTTTAGAAAAATATATATAAAGTGTTTTCAATGTACCTGGTTCCGAAGTTGACAGGAAAATATATACATATTTCTAAAATTGGCAGCTGCCATAATTTTATCAAATTTCCAAAGATAGATGGAAGAGCTTTAATTTAAAAATACCCTGTAAATGTATAGCAAAATAGATACAAGTTTCTGATTCCGTAATTGGGTTCTGGCAATGAAAATATTTCTTAAAAATAATTGTATGATTTTCTTATCAGAAGGAATCGAGTGAATTAGTTAAGTCTGAAATGGGCAACATGAAAGATCAAATCCGGAAGCTTATCCCTTCCTTCCCCTATGCTTAGTGGTAATATTTACGTATTTAATTGATCAAAAATTTATACAAAGTATTCTGCAATTTTGATTTCCCCTTACAAACTAAGAGATTTTTTTGCGGCCCGAAAAACTACCCCCTCCCACTTTCTAGCGAGGATACAACCATTAAATCTGAGTTCAACCTTGATGACGCCGACTCCATTCCGTTTTGATGGTTGATCATGGTCCTGACAATCTTACCCCTAAACTCTTTGAAAAACTTTCGTTTTCGGCAAGCTAGCTCTCCTCATTGACACACTTCTTAATGAACAACAACACGGATTTAGTGGTTAGATTTTAAGGACTTCCATCAAAGGAAATCGACGTAACTGCCGAAGTTCCGCAGGACAGTCATCTAGGCCCACTCTTGTTCAACATATTTATCTTCGATTTATCCGAAAAACTGAAGGATATTCCTCATCTTACGCAGATGATTTAAAAATATACAGGGATGTATCGTTCTTTCAGTCCAAACTGAATGCATTGGAAAACTGATGCACGAAGAATAAACTGCACTTCAACATTGCTAAATGTCACTCAATCGCCTTCCCACGCAAAAAAATATACAGCTCCGGCAGTGTTATCTTAACAACAAGGTTCTAGACCATGTCGGCGAAATTAGGGATTTAAGGGTTGTTCTAGATAACAACTTAAATTTCAATTTGCATCACGATAAAATTGTTGTCAGAGCCAACAAGCTATTAGAATTTATGAAGAGAAGAGCTCAAGAATTTGGCAATGGATGCGTTACTAAAACTCTTTTGTGTTCCCTAGTCCGTCCAATCCTAGAATACGCTTGCTGATTAATTTAATCAGTCCAAAACAAATTTTTTGTTTTCGTGCTACGGCACCTCCATGACCCGCGCGATTATCTTAGTGTACCATCCTACACGAACAGGATCAAAACATTAGATCTCTTACCACTGTCATGTAGGAGAAAATTGCTTATCTCGTGTCTCAGTTTGGTCGTTTTAAACAGCCATCTCAAAGTGCAGTTTCTATCGGATAGAATTAAGGTCAATGACGATGTCCGACAGATGAGATACTGGAAACTGCTTAAGGAATATCCACATCGCACCGAGTATGCTAAGAACGAACCTTTTAACAGTCCTTTAAAAGAAAACACTGATATCCCTGATGTGATCCTAGTCCTGTACTAATCAGTATAACTTAAGTTATACATATACATATTTATGATAAGGGTAATTATAGCCGTGTTCCTTTTCTACTTTTAAGTACTCCGGAGTAAACAATTAATGGAACGCAAAACTTGTCGATTTGAGTAAAACGTATGAATTCTCTGTAAGAGCAGGAGTAGTTCCAAGTAAATACGAGTAAAAAAGAGCAGAAAAGGAACACGGCTTATGTAAGTTAAGCCGGAATTACACTATTGTGTTGTGGTTTGTTGGCGCTCTGTGTCGTGATCTAATTCATATATTTTATATGGGGCTGATTACATTATTATGGTGTGTTGTGGTATGGCGCGTTCTGTTGTGTTCCCGATCTGGCGTTTCTGATTGCGCCAGAGCGATGGAGGGGGTTATGGCGCGACAGAACACACCACACAAGTGTGCACGGCTGCGAAGGAAACAAAATCTCGGTCATTCACTTGCCAACAAGGCACAGAGCGCCACGATACACCACAAAACAATAATATAATTCCAGCTTAATTTACAAATGAGCCAGAAGGAGAAAGAACACACCACACAAATGCAAAGACTTTTCAACACAACACAGAGCGCCACGACACACCACAACACAATAGTAGAATTCCGGCTCTAGTTCAAGTGGGCCGTGTTTAGCTTAGGGGGCGTCCATAAATTACGTGAGGTGTTTAGGGGGGGAGGGGGTCGAGCCGAATCTCACCAAATCTAACGTAGGGGAGGGGGAGGGTCTCCGCAAATCTCACGTAATTTTTTTCCCCAAGAAACAGTGTAAAATCGCGAGAAAACTGGGTTAAATTAATAGTACAGGTAAATTAAGCCGGAAAAAGCGATATAGCGGAAATAATTAGGTACAGGCTGAAATTTGGCAGAGGGCTTCTTTTTAGGCTTCTTAATAAGGGGTAATAAAGTCTACCGATTTTCTACCCCGAGAAGCCCACTTTTTAGGGGGTTTTAGCCCTCAAAATGGGTATTTTTCGATTTTTCTGTAATTTTTTTTGCAATATTTCTTAATTTTTATTGTTTTTTTCAATTTTAAGTACAATATCTGTAAATGAGAAAAACTTTAAAATCGTCTTTTTGGACCCGCACTTAGATTTCATTCACGAAAATCTTGGTGCAGTATCAGATGAACATGGTGAAAGGTTTTATCAAAACATATTGCAAATAGAGAAGGAATAATGAATCCATTACATAAAAAGTATACGTGATACTATTACTATATTTCGACTCAATAGCAATTGGGTATAAAAATTTTGCACTGCCGTTTACACTAGATTTGTTCACTGTTTTAAATACCATCCAACTGGAACATCCAAAAAAAAGTAAAGAAAATTATTTAAATATCTGGGAATGAAGAGTGTATGACTTGATGAAAAATTCTTATCATTTTATACAATGGTCTGGGAAAAACTGCGAAAATAATGTATGCATTGACTTATACGATCATTTTTGGACAGATTGCGACCCTACGATGAACTAGTGTGAGGGTCTAAGCTTAAACAAAACAAAAAGGCCTAGAAGCCCAATTGAAAAACCTGGAACGTAATGCCCTACTAAGTATCTCAAGTGCATAATGTACCCAATCCTACTGCAATCATAGAGATTATATTAAGAATCGGCTCTTTTCACATCAGTCAGAACACATGCCATCTGCGGTGCATTGTCACTAAAAAAAGCAGACATTTGCACCAGGCAACATAATTAGTTATCTAAGCATCTTACAGGACTCGAATTTTGAATCGACGACCATCTGCTCTGACATACCTACTAGAGGCCAAGATAGATTTTGTAAACCTTTTGTTATCATTAACGAGAGTTGTGAAGAATGGAAGACTAACAGATCCGCACTTCTTGAATCTGTATCCTGATGTACAGGCGGCTCAAACGTCAATTTGAGAAGCTGGCTGTGACTTCAGACTCCGCTTTTCTAAGGCGATACGAAAGTAGGAAGCAAACGGAAGCTAGTAGCGATGCCTGATAAATCTTAAAAGAAATTATTTTCAGCCAACCAACTTCATTTATTAACTTAATTTGACATTTTGATGCGAACAATAAATTGTTTCAAGAATATTTAAAGAGTTTTTAGAATATTTTAAAACAAACAAATAAAAGCAGCGCATGCGGCAATGGCTTTATTCACGGACTGAAATCCGATAACAGGCGGACAAATTTATTTCGAATTCGCATTGGTGGAAGATACCATTTTCTTATTTCCGAATTTCATGACTTTCGAATCGGATTCCAGGATAACCCCCCCGGGTCTTTCAGTCACAGGTTTTTTACCTAACGATGACATATACAGGGTGTAACGCATAAAATTGTACACCGGGCGGGTATGAATAGGTTTTGGATAGACGAACAAAAAATCGTTCCGGAGGGGGTGGGGTAATCTTAACGGTTTAGCCGCTAGGGCGTTTTGAAGTTTTTTGCTAGAGTTTTACATATCACCCTGTATTTTTGTAACCCTGTGACCTATTTTCATAAATAAGGTATCAGTGTACGCAGAATACTCCCACCTATCTAAAGCTGTAAAAATGAAGGTTCTACCGTACCAGGTTCCAGAGCAATGAGTCAACAAAGTGAAAATTTTGGTTTTTTTTTACTAAAATTTCAACTAAAACCACCATTTTCTCCAAAAAATACGTGATAAACCTAAACTTTTTTTTGCAAAATTAGAAAGCTTGAACAATTTCCTATGAATAATGCCCTGACAATTTTTATGCTACGGCCTTTACTTTTGAAGTTATTAGCAAGTTTGATGTTGAAATTGACCTTATTTGGTGCTTATTTGGTACTTTTTAGCAAAGCTTACGTGAAAAAGTACTAAAAAAGACCCAATTTTAGCATTAAAATTGCTTTTAACTCCAAAAGTAGAAGTCGTAGGAAAAAAGTTCTCTAGGCATTTTTCATAGGGAATTGTCCAAGCTTTCTAATTTTGCAAAAAAAAGTTTAGGTTTATCAGGTATTTTTTGGAGAAAATGGTGGTTTTAGTTGAAATTTTAGTAAAAAAAAACCAAAATTTTCACTTTGTTGACTCATTGCTCTGGAACCTGGTACGGTAGAACCTCCATTTTTACAGCTTTAGATAGGTGGGAGTATTCTGCGTACACTGATATCTTATTTATGAAAATAGGTCATAGGGTTACAAAAATACATGGTGATATGTAAAACTCTAGCAAAAAAACTTCAAAACGCCCTAGCGGCTAAACCGTTAAGATTACCCCACCCCCTCCGGAACGATTTTTTGTTCGTCTATCCAAAACCTATTCATACCCGGCCGGTGTACAATCTTATGCGTTACACCCTGTATAGAAGAATGCTCCGAAGTTTGTATATCTCCAGAGTCATAAATGGCTCTACCATTACTATTCAAACAGTCAAGTCGTTACTCTCTAAAAACGAATCAGTGGATGCCAAAGCCAATCTTCGTATGTCATATATTGTAAAATTCTAAATTTTTTTTATATTCCATATGCTTGCTCTAGAAATACACGAGTTGGTTGAGCTCAAACTAGAAATGAAATTTTTCTGTTCTCTTGTTAAGATATCATTATCCCTGTAAGGCACCATGAGGTTGATTTCCAAAGGATAGGCAGAATCACCTGCTAAATGGTAATCCACAGGTATTGTAGTTTATATTGGGTGCATGCCGAGTTGGTGCTGTTATGATTTTGTGGTACTGTTCTTCAACACAAATTATGATTTCTAAATGCAATCAAGCACAGATTAAGGTATTTACACTAAAAATACGCATAATAGTGTAAATCCTACAAATTTTTTAAAATTTTAAAAATCTCACGTGAGATTGAGGGGGGGGGAGGGGGTCGAGCCAAATCTCACGACATCTCACCAAGGGGGAGGGGGGGGTCGAAAAATCGCCAAAATCACCTCACGTAATTTATGGATGTCCCCTTATCTATATACATATATAAAAGTGAATTGCTGTGTGCGTGTTAGATAGACTCCGAAGCTAGAACTTTGTATGGGAGGTACTCTTCGAATCACTGCTGAAGAACTCAGATCCATTTCATTTTGGTTTTTTTTCCGAACAAAATACGACTCCCAAAAGTTTCAGATCGATTAAAGGTGTAGTTGCCGTATAATTTTGTTCGAAAAAGTAGATTTTTCGCGAAGGACGAAGTAACTTCTTCTGTATGTGGCCGATTTTAGAAATCTGTGGCTTAAATAAAAAATCTCGAAGCCAAAAGAAAACAAATTCAATAATCGGATGTTCATCACTTTTACTTTTTGAGCTGTGCTACCTGGATATTTACCTAGATTTCAAGTGCTACCTGGATATTTACCTAGATTTCAAGATGCTTGATTTTTCAAAATACAATAATTTTGCATGGCACATATTTTTTTATTTCATACTAGTAAGATCCACACGGCGTTGCCCGTGATAAGCCTATGGGTCTTTCTGGTAAAATAAACACATTAAATATCCTTAAAAAGGTAACTTCGTCTTCTTCTTTACGCTCCTTAATCCCTCTTGGGATATAGCGCGGAAACAGTTGCCTTCCAGCGGACTCTGTTTTGCGCGACAGCTCTCAGCTCTGACCAGGATCCCCCAGTGGCCTCCGCTAATAGGGTTCTCCTCTATGTTGTTCTAGGTCTTCCGACTCGACGGGTTCCTTGCGGATTCCAGTCAAGGACCTGTTTGGCTAGATTCTCGTTTTCGCGTCGCAAGGTGTGGCCAACCCAATTCCATTTCCTTCGTCTGATCTTTTCTTGGCTTTTAAGGTAGAAACAGAATGGCACGGAGACCGTGGCGGAGTCCGCCGCTCAGAGAGTTTCCCATACATTTAATTTCTCCCCAGTCGGCGCGGACAAATTAAATGTATGGGAAACTCTCTGAGCGGCGGACTCCGCCACGGTCTCCGTGCCATTCTGTTTCTACCTTTAGGATACGACGTAGGCATCTGTTGATCAAAACTTGTAGGCGCCCGGTGATAAATTGGGTGACTTTCCATGTCTCGCAACCGTACAAAAGAACTGCCTTAACGTTGGAGTTGAATAACCGCAATTTGGTGGTAATTGAGATCTCCGTTGATCTCCATATGCGCGACAGACATGCATATGCGCTTCTTGCTTTATTTATTGTGGAACTGACGCACAGTGGGACAGAATCCCAAAAAGCTGGCCAAACCCCCTAAAATGAAGATTCTATTTCGGGACTTTCTCTTTGCGGAATTTTAAATAGGGGCCCCGAGGGTCACAGAACATCTGTCCTCGGGGTGCAGGTACGTTTTCTCCCTTTGTAGGATCATTTCGAAAGTTGACGAGACGCAACTATCGAAGTTTCTAACACATATTGTGCATTGAAAATAACTATTTGTTAAATAGTGCCAAATAGTGCTTTTGAAAAGTTTAAAAATGGATTCTGTTCATGCAGGTGAGTGGAATTAAATCGAATATGTATAATCGTAAAATATTCATTGCAGAATTATTGATATGAATTTAAATAAATCAACTTATTTGCAAAACGCAGAGAAAAACTAATTTTTCGAATAACTTAAAGTTTATTAGTCGTCCTCGCTCGTTTTCTAAAAAAATTTTTTTTCACTTGTCATAGTCGAAAGAAAAAAACAAGAAGTAAATTAAAGTGCGAATTTGTGCGAATTTGGAGATACAATTTTTTTTTCTGAAATCGCGCAAAAATCGTTGCACAGCAGGGGGTAATGAAACCGACAAAAAGTTCCGAAATGGCAAGGAATCTCTTGAAAACTATCGGCGGATCCAATATGGCGGACGGCCACATGATAAAATGCATATTTGCGAATGAAACTCGGTACTCGGGGGTTTTCAAGGTCGCTGATTACGAATATGATATTATTTTTTCGAAAAACAAAATGGCGGATCCAATATGGCGGACGGTCACATGAAAAAATTCATATTCGCGGATGAAATTCGATACCCGGGGATTTTCGAGGTTGCTGATTACGAATTAAATATTATTTTTAAATTTTTTGTTGTATTTGCCGGGGCATATCGAGTATCGGTTTTTTCCTGGGTTTTAATGCTTTTCTTTGTTGTTAAATTGTAGTCGAAGCGACTAAATTTAACGTTTTTTTATGTTTTCAGGAACCCAAAGAGTACTTCAATTAACACGAAAAGAGATCTTCTGCCTAATTAAAGATGCTCTTTATACTGAATATGCTGACGAATTAGCTCTCACTATTGAGAAGCACATGACGCTCCAATTGGGATTCGCATACTTCATGACTGAAGAAGTGAAGAAAAAATTTAAATACGTCATGTACAAATTGCGTACTTTATGGAAAGAGGCTCGCCGGAAAGAGGAGTGGTGTTTCAACAAGAATGCGGATTGGCTGAGCGGTCAATTGATGCTATCGGAGGACGGATCTTCTCAAAGTACTGCGGAGACAAAGGCAATCGGTGGTCGACCTTCTACAAGTTTTTCGGATAGCAGTGAAAGGCCCAAAAGGCGAAAAACCGAGGAATTGAGAAAAGACCACAGCCTAGAAGAACTCTCTTATGCTACGCGGATGAGCCTACGTGCAAGTGGGAAAGTTGCCGCTGCGCAGGTATTGAAGAACGTCACAGCGGGGAGTCCGTCTAAGGCATCGTCCTACCTGTCGTCTTCTAACACAATTAAGGAAAGAACAATGTCGCCGGAAGAGGCTTGTCCGTTTTGTTAGAAGGTAGATTTTCCAAAAGTCAGTATTTAGTGGTACGATCAGGCTGTAAATTAGTTCAAAGTAAGGCGTATCCGTCATGCAATGTACTGCAAAAAGCCAAAATTACTTGTCATCCACCGACGAAAACAATTATATGTACAGAAAGACGCGCAGCTATCGATCTTCAAGCATTGCTAGATCTCACGGTGAAACGAATCGTTTTAGCAAAAGAAAATGTTGTACAAAATATGTCACCCGGTGATTTGCTTAAAATGAATTTAATTTGTAAATGGGGTTTCGATGGAACTTCAGGTCAGAGTGAATATAAGCAAAAACTTACGAGTGATGATGGCACATTCACAGACGCAAATATTTTTTTTACGTCATTAGTTCCTTTACAACTGTTTTATCTTGATGAGAAAAACGAAAAAATTGTTGTTTGGAAAAATCCTGTGCCTTCTTCTCCGCGATATTGTCGACCAATTAAAATAGAATTCCTAAAAGAAACAGCAGATGCAAAGAAAGCTGAAATTAAATATGTGGAAGATCAAATAAAAAATCTAGTTACATTTTCAGACATGGTTAACGGAAGATTAATAAAAGTAAATTGGAATCTTGCTTTAACCATGATCGACAATCCAGCTACTCAACGGTGCTACCTTTGCAAAGCCACGTCAAAAGATTTTAATAATTTTGACAAAATGTTAACGCTGTCAGTCAATGAAGAACATTTTAACTTTGGTTTCTCTTCGTTGCATTCGTGGATACGCTGCTTCGAGTGCTGTTTGCATTTATCTTATAAATTAGACATTAAAAAATGGCAAGCACGATCAGAGAAAGAAAACAAAATGTAAAAGAACGAAAAACAGCCACTCAAGAGTCTTTTAGAAAAAACCTTGGTCTAATTGTTGACAAGCCAAAGCTAGGATTCGGGAGCACGAAGATGGTAACACTGCTCGTCGCTTTTTTGAAAATGCCAAAATTTCATCCGAAATAACTGGAGTAGACCTTCGTTTGATTACCAGATTTCATTCCATTTTACAAGTTGTTTCATCAGGACGCGAAATTAATATTCAAAAATTTAGAGATTACGCTTGGGAAACTGCGAAACTATTTGTTGAATTGTACCCATGGTTCTTCATGCCACCATCATTTCATAAACTGCTCATTCATGGCCCAGAAATCATTGCTTCGGCTTTGATTCCAATCGGTCAGATGTCTGAAGAAGCCCAGGAAAGTTGCAATAAATATATTAAAAAATTCGTCAGGACTTCTCGCGCAAAAGCAGCCGTTCTTTGACAATAAGAGATGTATTTTGCCGCCTTTTAATTAGTCCTGACCCTTACATTTCAAGCGCAAGAAAACTTCCAAAAACTAAAAGAAAACAAATGTCGTTTGATGCTAAAGATTTCGTTGTACCCGATGACAGTGACACTGAAGATGAAACTGATGTCTCTACTTTAGATTCCGACATCGATTTATGTGATAGCGATAGCGAATAGATAGAGCCTATGTGTTAAAAATAAAAATGTAAATTATGAACTGAATTATTATTTTGTATTTATTTGTACCTATTCCTTGTGTACGATACTATTTTTATGCTTCTGAAATTTTTTAAATACGATGAAATTGTATTAAAACTAAAAATATCAATTTTATCAATGGATCCGCCATTTTGTTTTTTTAAAAAATAATGTCATATTCGTAATCAGCGACCTCGAAAACCCCCGGGTGCAGAATTTCATCCGCAAATATGCATTTTTTCATGTGGTCGTTCGCCATATTGGATCCGCCATCTTGTTTTTTGAAAAAATAATGTCAAATTCGTAATCAGCGACCTCGAAAACCCGCAAGTAAGAAATTTCAAAGCGATTATTGCACGTTTTGAGGTTTTGGCCAGCATTTTGGAATTCTGTCCCACTGTGTGACGTCTTCTTCTGTACCGCCATTTTCGGTAATACTATCGAGGTAACCGAATTTATCTACCAGTTCCACGTCCCGATTATCCAGCGCTGTTCATTCAATGGCGTTTAGTCCGATTTAACCTTAAGCCTGCTGGACCCCTCTGTTGCCAAATTGTTTAACATATTTTTGAGGTCCCGATGTCTTTGGGCCAGCAAACAAATATCATCCGCGTAGTCGAGATCCCTAAGGCAGTCTAGCAATCCCCATTGTATGCCACCTGTTCTACTATCTAGAGCAGTGGTTCCCAAACTTATTTGGCCTACCGCCCCCTTTCCAGAAAAAATATTACTCAGCGCCCCCTAGATATTTTTTTTTTAAATTTTAATATTACTAAACAGAAAGATAATTTATTAATGTTTCTATCTTTTTCGTAAAATATATAGCCTTATCTCGGTGTCGAGTGACATGACCGATGTCACTTCGACCTTAAATTGGTATTCACATTGTCAATCTAAAACACTGCTGGCGATCAGATCGACAAACATCGTACTATAATTTTCGCAACGTGGCGTGTGAAGTGAGATTTTTCTCTATACGTTTGTAGGTGTCCATAGTTTCATTTCACCGCGCCACTACCCAACGAGAATAGCACCTATAGTAAAGAAAGGTGTAAATCAGAAACCTTATTCTCGTATTCTCATTATTAATTTAAGACACTCTTGGTGACTAGATCAACAAACGTTGCCTTCTAATTGTCGTAAGGCTGCGGGTGAAGTGATATTTTCCTCGATACGTTTATAAGTATCGACAGTTTCACTCCACACGGGTCCCCGGTAGTCACGTCACTCGCCAACGAGAATGCCAGCAGCGATTGCAGGAAACTTTGCTTCGTTTCGTGTTGCATCGTGTAAAATGGGCCATAGCGTGTTTCAAAATCTGCTGGTAGTACTGCCGCTACCGTTACAGGCTTTGGCCTTGCGATCGAACAATCGATCGATCGAACATGAACAGTAGCAGTGCGCGATTGCACATACCTCAATGCAAGCAAGGGAGCATGCGGGAAAAGAAAAATTAAGCGTTATGAGCGGAATACATAAATCAATTTTTCTAAATCTTCTCTTGTTACTTTTCCCCCTTACAGTTATTTATTGCGCCCAAATTCACCTGTGGTTATCACCGCCCCCCTGGATCGCTGCAACGCCCACAAGGGGGCGGTAGCGCCCACTTTGGGAATCACTGATCTAGAGCGCTGACAAGGATGTCATTTATTACTATAAGAAATAGTAATGGCGAAAGTAGACATCCTTGTCGTACTCCTGAGCTCACTTCAAAGCTGTCGGATAATATTCCATTGTGAAGAACTCTGCATTTGGAATTGTTGTATAGGGCTTTAATGAATTCTATTATTTTCTCAGGCAATCCACGTTGCCATAGTGCGCGCCAAATAAATATCCTATTAGCCGAGTCGAACGCTTTGTCATAGTCTATGAAAGCAAGGTTGCAAACTCTATTTGCGGCCACTTTGACAGAGGCAACCCTATTTTATCGTGTAAAGAAAACAATTAGCTTTAATCTGATATATAACTTAAGAGGGGTACGTTATGAACGCATATATTTAACAGAGCTTACACCTAGCTTAAAATACTTGCGGCCATATTTTTATAGGCAACCCGGCATAAATATATTTCTCTACTTAAAACTATCAATAAAAATTGCATTTTGATTAAAAAACAGATGACTGCAGAAATTTCGGCGAATAGTTGCTACTACCAAATGGTGGTCACTTCCAGTGTCTGTTCCCCTAAAGCTCCTGACATCCTATAGAGTAATTCCCATATGCGGCTGACGGCCACGTGATCTATCTGGTTTCTCGTTCTACCATCGGGCGATACCCGGGTGTCCTTGTGTATCTTCTTGTGACAAAAGTAAGTTCCACCTACCATGAGCTGGTGGGAGCTACAGAAGTCAACGAAAAGCTCACCGTTGCTGTTAGTGACCTGGCCTATGCCTTGATTTCCAATCGTGTGTTCAAGGCCGGTGTTGTTGCGGCCGGCGTTTAGGTCACCCATTAAAACAATGATGACTCCTCTTGGTAGAGAGCGAAAAACCTCATTCAATCGCATATAGAACTCGTCTTTGATGTCATCGTCTGCGGCATCAGTTGGTTCCTAGCATTGGACTAGCGTAGCACTTCTTAGTCTGGTACGCAGGCGCACGGTAATAATTCTCTCAGAAACCAGCTAATGAGGCTGGACCTGGCTTCCTTGGTGAATGTTACGCCAACGCCATTCCTACAGCTTTCAGTTTCGTTTCTACCAGTATATAAGGACTCACCGTTTGGGCAGATATGTTCCCCCGCATCGAGCCATCTGGTCTCGCTGAGTCCCATGACCTTGATTTTATAGCGGTTCATCTCGTTGAGGACTTCATCCAACCGTCCATCAGCAAGCAGTTTTCTCACATTCCATGATCTGATTCGTGTCCTGGTTCGAAAAGCAAAGGTCCTCGTCGTGTCGTCCATCCGGTTTCGAGGCATTGTTTGCCGATTCGTAGCAATGGTATTTTTATGGGAGCAGGTTGCTAAACCTCAACCTAACCGAATTAAAATTCCGCTTTATGGTGCAGTGACAGCGCCTTTCGACAGTGTCCCGTTAGCTCCTTCCGAAGAAGTACCCCAGGGGAAAGCGGCGAAGTGGGATTAGGACTTGCTAACAGAGCTGGTCGTTTTTTCCGGTATCCGAGGCATGTTGCTCGTTCCGTAATAATGTTTTTTCGGGGGAGGTTATTAGCCTCACGCCAACCTTACTTGGAAGGGACTAGCCCGATCATATTAGCCTCTCATAGGATTGTTACCCGTGCCCACGCTAGGAGGTTATGATCGCACTTCCATCAGTCCGGAATAGTTACGGCACGTACATGTTATGCTGCATGTTATTCCCCCTATTCCGCTGATGACTGACCACCTGACAAATCGGCAGCCATTTTGAATTTATAAGTTTTGACCACAAAATCGTTATTTGAGAACTTAAAACCCCTTAGATACCCTTTCATTGGAATCGGAACACAATTGGCAAATTAAACCAGATTTGTGCGTTCATTTTGAATTTCAGCCATTTTGATTTTCGAAAATCAGGTTTCGTGGACCTTCATGCAAAATTTCGAAGCTTGTGTAATTCGGAAATATGCGAATTTAATCGGAATCGGAACACAATTAACAAAATTCAAAATTTATAAGTTCTGATCAAACATTCTTTATTTGCTACCTCAAAAAACCGTAGATACCGATTTTCATCGAAATCGGAACACAATTTGTAAATTCATATTTGGTTGGTCATTTTTAATTTCGGCGGCCATTTTGAATTTGGAAAATCGAGCTTCGAGGTGCATCATGGGAGACCCCTTCGGACATTCGTGCAAAATTGCGAAACTCTGCGATGACTGGTACGCTCGCTATAGCGCACACATACACGCATACAGAAACTTTCTTTTATTAATATAGTTTTCTTACGGAAAAATTACACTTGATCATGTCGTTGAATATTTGAAAAGTTCTCCCAATCTTGCCAAACGTTGCCAATTGAACGTATTAACCGTCTCCACTCAAAGTGTGAAGTGTATTATACGCATACGCAACTGCCGAAATTTTCAATGAACCTTTTTCAATGAACTGATTGAGGACTTATGAATGTCAATCAACAGCAAAGTTCTTACTCAACTTGGAATGCCAAAATCGACACAAGACAGAAATTTGGTGCGAGAACAGCAATTCAACGTAAATCAACTAAAACTTTTCATGGAAACTCAAACAAGACTTAGATGCTGATCAAAAAAAAATCGTACGACAAAATCATGCAACGTGTAGCCAAAGGAAATAGCGGGATTTTTTCCTAGATGCTCCAGGAGTTAGCAAGACATTTCTTATCAATTTGATTTAGGCGTCGATTCGAATGCAAAATGAGATTGCATTCGCAGTGACATCATCGGGAATTGCATCAACGCTACTTAACGGTGGACATACAGTGCATTCAGCACTCAAGCTCCCATTGAATTTGAATCAGATAGAAACAACTACATGTAACATCAGCAAAAACTTCGGTATAGCCACAGTCCATAAAACGTGCAAAATTATAATTTGGGACGAATCCACCAGGGCCCATAAAAATTCGCTCGAAGCGCTTGACAGGACTTTGCGAGATTTCCGAGGGAAAACCCAACCGATGGGAGGCGCTCTGATACTATTTGCAGGAGATTTTCGCTAAACTTTGCCTGTTATACCTTGATCAACGCCTGCAGATGAGCTTAACGCATGCTTGAAAGCATCATATCTATGGAACAGTGTTGAAAAAATCACGCTCACAACGAATATGCGTGTCCATTTGCTACAAGATGCCTCTGCTCAAATATTTTCCAAACAACTTTTGGACATTGGAAATTGCGAAATTCCAATCTATAGCAGAAAAAAGAGATTTCGTTTCCGCAAAACTTTTATCAAATGCAGCCCAATATTTAAGCCGTTGTGGACAAGTATTTAACAACGAACTTCAAAAATCCAGATTGGCTGTGCGAACGTGCAATCTTAGCGCCAAGAATGAGCCTGCTCGCACGATGCCATAAGTGTGTTGAGTAAAACCAGTCTTATTCAACTCCTCGGAATTCACACGTGGCGTAATTATGTTTAGGAACGTTTAAATGTATTGCAAATGAAATTTGCTTGTTAGAGAAAAACAGAGCTAAAGAATGCAAGAGATAGAAGTAACTTTTTATATGTGTGCTGGTTTTCCCGCGTTTGCTTTTGCGTGAAAAATGTTTCGTTAAGTTCTTCCGCTCCCTTCCCTCTCTCATCTATAAAACCGGTTTTACTTGCCATAATTATGTACCGTGTGAATAGGCCCAGTGACAATGTCAACCAACTTATACCGGTGACACATTACCGCAATTTATGATCATATCTTAACTTATTAAGATAACTATTCAAATGTGTCACCTATTATGATCATAAACTGTGCTTGTGAACTTCATTTTAATTTCATAAATGAAGTTCTACAAAGCTCATATTTAAATATGAAGTTGGAAATATTGGAAGTGAAAGCATTTTTTTCCAGTTTTTATATTGCACAATTGGCATTTTTAATGTCAGTTCTTGTTAAATTCTGAGGTAGCTTGAGGAGTGGGCGAACAAAACAGCACATGTCCAGTTTTGAAAATTGTTCAAAAAACGAAAAAAACTCTGAACTGATCACATTAACTATTTATGATTATGACAGGTCGTGCTACTATTTGAACTCATACAGACCCAAAAAAAATATTTTAAAAATGTTTTATACTTTACTTTAAGCACAAATTCCTCTCTCTTTGCATTTTTACGAGTTTTAAATATTTGAGTTCTTCAAACTAGCGCATGTCAAAATCTTGCACATATGAGTTTTGTAGTGTGTCAACCTTCAAAACTAATTAAGATAAATAAAAATTATCATAAAGTATATTATCATAAATTGCGGTAGTGTGTCACCGGTAACGAACAAATTAAACCTGTCAAATACAAATCGATTGACACAGTAAAGAACGAAGAACAAGTAGTCAATTGAATTTATTAATTCTTTGGAGCACCAAACATGCCACCACACATATTGACTTTGAAAGTTGAATCACCTGTGATGCTAATTCGAAATTGGTTCGCGCCAAAGCTGTGCAACGGAACAAGACTTGGGAGTTTACATATCGAACACAAAGTGGAAGAACAAAGTGGCCCTGTACAAAACTCAAGCGTAAAGTTTCATCAAAAACTCGAAACTTTTTACAACTGACAAACGTAAAATTGTTAACACGGTCGCAGAGGAAACAATTTAATGAGCATGGTACAAATACTACAAGGTATGCTCTTATGGAGAGCTTTTTCGCCATGTTTTCTTGTTGTGACTAATCAATGTTGTGACGTCACTCGTAGCCAGCTTTTTTGCTGTTTGCGTTTTCACTATATGAAACCCGTGAGTTTTTTTTAGAAACACCTTTATTGGTATGGTTACTACAATCTTAATCAATATTATTTTATTAGTATGGTTAACAATAGCACTTAAAGTAAGCATCCCAGCCAAACATCATCTCGAAGTTTAGCGTATTTCGAAAAATTCTCGAAGAGGAAGAGAGCGAGAAAGAAATAGTTTGAAAATAAAGTTACGATACTATTTCGTTTTTGCAAAAAAAATCGAAATGATCAAAAGCCTAGTACTAAGTTGGGCGCTAAACTAAATTTTAGCGCGTCTCCAAACTTGTACCCTTTTTTAGCAAGATAAAATTTGACAATGTAGAATTGTAGAGAGAGTTCATATTAACGTTTCTTTTGGGTTAAATTTCAAAGTCTTCTTCGAAATAAAACTCCTCAAAGTCCACTGGAAATATAAAATTATTAAAAGGTGTTTCAAAATATTCTAAACACACAGAATTATATATTATTTTTACTATTTTTTCATGCACAAACTGTTATTTTAGTTCTATTTCCGCACTTGAAACTTCCACAACCGTAAATTAGCTTATTTTTCTGTTTTTTTTATATCACTGGTTTTTTTCAACAAAATTTAGCGTGAAATAAGGTGCCTGCACGATAAAAATTGCAGCTAAAAATGTGGAGACTAACATTGCTGCCATCTGTTTTAAAGAAATAGAAACGTGGATTTAGCGAGCATTTTAGCGGCGAACTTAGTACTGCATGCGCTAAAGATGTTGCTAAAATTTAGCTTGATAAATTTTCGCGCTAAATTTTGTATGGAAATTTCATTTAGCGGGGAACTTAGTACTAGGCTAAAGAAGAGAACTGCGTACGTAGTAAAAGTAAAATTCGTCATGAAAAGGTTTCGAGAATTTTTCATTTTACCGAAAAATATGCGAAGACGTATTGCGTTGCAAAGTAGTTCATTTTAAAATTCGCTTTATTCAGTTTTGAGACGCGCAAAGTTCTGCATGTCAAAATTATTATATTTCTTTGTTTACAAAAATGTACCATTTGGTTAATTTAAAACACAATAAACTGTGCAACAGGTTGAAATTCTGGCCGCAAAGAGTTAAATCTCATATGCGTATATCATAACTTTCCCTTCTTTTCAGGATCAGGAAGAATCGTTTCAGAAAGTCAATTTACGTCTGTGGACATCATGGAGATTGTTATTTTAGAAGAATTCAATTTCTGCAATTGACTTTGCTTTAAAAAAATAAATAACTGAATTATGCAGTTGATAGTAGAAATTTAATTCTTCTAAAACGCCAATTTCCATGATGTCCCCAGACGTAAACTAACTTGCTGAAACGATTCGGAAAAACCTCAAATACATAAAGATCCTTATGTACACGAACTCATTTCGAAAAAACGAAAGAAACTCTAATCGCTTTTGCGATTCGACCTAGCGGGCCTTTTCGTTCTTTTTTACTTCGATTTCAATTCGAAACCGGCTTCGAGATTGCAATTGTAGTTCATTTTGATGATTCGCTTTGGATTTGATCTCAAATCATAATGTTTGCTGGGATAATAGTTTTTTAATGTAGTGCTTTTATTTTAAAAATTGCTTTTTTTTGGCCCACCCTAGAGAACATATGCCAAAACATTGTCTGCCCTAATAAAAAACACGTCTGCTCATCACTGCGGCTGAAACGAAAATAAAATGGAAGGAACACAAAAATGATACAACATGAAATTAAAACAGAGAGCTGTCAGAAAAAGCGAACGTGAGTCCCCAGTAGGGAAAGCAAGTAATTACCCAATCGATTCCGAAAGTAGTTCTAAGGAGTAGCAACTAGTTCTCGTTCAGATTACAGCAAGTGGAGATAAGGCATTACATTTGCATGGCGATGTCATAGGTGGTAAGGGGACATCCATAAATTACGTGAGGTGATTTTGGCGATTTTTCGACCCCCCCTCCCCCCTTGGTGAGATGTCGTGAGATTTGGCTCGACCCCCTCCCCCCTCAATCTCACGTGAGATTTTTAAAATTTTAAAAAATTTGTAGGATTTACACTATTATGCGTATTTTTTGTGTAAATACCTTAATCTGTGCTTGATTGCATTTAGAAATCATAATTTGTGTTGAAGAACAGTACCATAAAATCATAACAGCGCCAACTCGACATGCACCCAATATAAACTACAATACCTGTGGATTACCATTTAGCAGGTGATTCTGCCTACCCTTTGGAAACCAACCTCAGGGTGCCTTACAGGGATAATGATTTCTTAACAAGAGAACAGAAAACTCAAGTATTTGTAGAGCAAGCATATGGAATATAAAAAAAATTGAGAATTTTACAATATATTGACATACGAAGGTTGGCCTTGGCATCCACTGATTCGTTTTTAGAGAATAACGACTTGACTGTTTGAATAGTAATGGTAGAGCTATTTATGACTCTGGAGATATACAAACTTCGGAGCATTCTTCTATATATGTCATCGTTAGGTAAAAAACCTGTGACTGAAAGACCCAGGGGGTTATCCTGGAATCCGATTCGAAAGTCATGAAATTCGGAAATAAGAAAATGGTATCTTCCACCAATGCGAATTCGAAATAAATTTGTCCGCCTGTTATCGGATTTCAGTCCGTGAATAAAGCCATTGCCGCATGCGCTGCATTTATTTGTTTGTTTTCAAATATTCTAAAAACTCTTTAAATATTCTTGAAACAATTTATTGTTCGCATCAAAATGTCAAATTAAGTTAATAAATGAAGTTGGTTGGCTGAAAATAATTTCTTTTCGAAGATTTATCAGGCATCGCTACTAGCTTCCGTTTGCTTCCTACTTTCGTATCGCCTTAGAAAAGCGGAGTCTGAAGTCACATCCAGCTTCTCAAATTGATGTTTGAGCCGCCTGTACACCAGGGTACAGATTCAAGAAGTGCGGATCGTTAGACTTCCATTTTTCACAACTCTCGATAATGATAACAAAAGGTTTTCAAAATCTATCTTGGCCTCTAGTAGGTATGTCAGAGCAGATAGTCGTCGATTCAAAATTCGAGTCCTGTAAGATGCTTAAATAACTAATTATGTCGCCTGGTGCAAATGTCTGCTTTTTGTAATGACAATGCACCGCAGATAGCATGTGTTCTGACTGATGTGAAAAGAGCCGATTATTAATATAATCTCTATGATTGCAGTAGGATTGGGTACATTATGCACTTGAGATTCTTAGGAGCGCATTAGGTTCCAGGTTTTTCAATTGGGCTTCTAGGCCTTTTTGTTTTGTTTAAGCTTAGACCCCCACACTAGTTCATCGTAGGGTCGCAATCTGTCCAAAAATGGTGGTATAAGTCAATGCATACATTACTTTCGCAGTTTTTCCCAGACCATTGTATAAAAAGATAAGAATTTTTCATCACGTCTTCATTCCCAGATATTTAAATTATTTTGTTTACTTTTTTTTGGATGTTCCAGTTGGATGGTTTTTGAAACAGTGAACAAATACAGTGTAAACGGCAGTGCAAAATTTTTATACCCAATTGCTATTGAGTCGAAATATAGTAATAATATCACGAGTCGAAATATAGTAATAGTATCACGTTTTGATTCATTATTCCTTCTCTATTTGCAATATGTTTTGATAAAACCTTTCACCATGTTCATCTGATACTGCACCAAGATTTTCGTGAATGAAATCTGAGTGCGGGTGCGAAAAGACGATTTTAAAGATTTTCTCATTTACAGATATTGTACTTAAAATTGAAAAAAACAAAAAGATATTAAGAAATATTGCAAAAAAAATTACAGAAAAATCGAAAAATACCCATTTTGAGGGCTATAACCCCCTAAAAAGTGGGCTCCTCGGAGTAGAAAATCGGTAGACTTTATAACCCCTTATTAAAAAGCATAAAAAGAAGCGCTCTGCCAATTTTCAGCCTGTGCTTAATTTACCTGTAACTATTAATTTAACCCAGTTTTCTCGCGATTTTACACTGTTTCTTGCGGAAAAAAATTACGTGAGATTTGCGGAGACCCTCCCCCTCCCCCACGTGAGATTTGGTGAGATTCGGCTTGACCCCCTCCCCCCCTAAACACCTCACGTAATTTATGGACGCCCCCTAACCAATCGCCTCCATTCTGCATTACATAGAACTGGTACAGTCATAGGTTACATGTAATACAGGATGAATTAAATTGCATGTTAAGTCTCTTTCGCTTTTTTAAGAGATGTGCCGCATCGGCTGCGATTGCATTACACTTTGCATTACTTTGGCATCAACGTAATCAGACAAAGAACTACTTCATTAGAATTGGAAAATTTTGCAATTGTAATCTTATTTACTGTATTGTCAACGGATTACAGAACCGATTCTATCGGTAATGTGTTCCAAATTTCCTACTGGGTCGTCTTAAAATTGAGACGCACTTCCTTCCCACCCGAATCCTCTCCGCATCTACGAATTTCGTGTTGAAAGGTCGCGGAAGCGAACCTTGTAAACAGGCACTATGTGGTTTTAATCTTTTGAGCGGTCTTATTTCGTTGGTAGTATCAGCGAGCAATAATAATAAGAGTGATGAGCTAGAATAAATTTTTAAAAATGTTTCAGGGACCTTGAGATCAGCTGATAACAATTTCAATGGGAGCGAAAAAGTCAAGATATCAAAGAAGTAATATCTATGATAAACAGAGGCAGAATTACTTTCACACCACACGCAATGTTCGTGAAAGAAAGATAAAAGATGAAGGGGCACTGACTTCATCGCCTTGCAAGATTCCCGCCTTTTTTAACGAACAATACATAGTTAAAAACCAATTCTAATATTGTGTACCAACCAAAGCCTTCTACATTTACAAGCCATGCACAACGAAATCTCACACTCACATTCAAAGAAAATGGGACTTCAATTTATCTGAGAGAATGGACTTCAGTTAGAATGGACTTCAATTTAGCTGTGAGAAAAGCAATTTTTTAACTTAGTTTTTGGAATAAAAAGTGGTAAAATATTGTATTTTATCACTTTTTAGTGCACACGGATTATCAGTGATAAGTTATTTAGTGATCTGAGTCCATAAATTAAAAAAAATTAGTGGTTAAGTGTATTTTAAGAGTGTTAATTGATTAGGTGACGTTTTTGTTTACATTCGCGGTGTTTTTTTCGTGTTAATTTTGGGGAAAAAATGTTGAATTTGTGTAGTAATGGAATTAAAAGTGAATTTAAAGTAGTTAAAAATTATTATAGAAGAGTTATTAAAAACATAAGTGCAATTACTACCACACAAAATGAATAACAATAACTTTTTCACTTTTCCTTCACATTTTTCTGCACTTATGTTTTTAATAACTATTCTATAATAATATTTAATCACTTAAAAAGCACTTTTTATTATATTACTACACAAATTCAACATTTTTTCCCTAAATTAACACGAAAAAACCAACGCGAATGTAAACAAAAACTGTCATCTAATCAATTAACACTCTAAAAATACACTTAACCACTCACTTCTTTTTAATTTTTTTTATTAAATCACTAAAGCACTAATCACTGATAATCCATGTGCACCAAAAAGTGATAATATACATTATTTTACCACTTTTAAGTGCAAAAACAAAGTTAAAAAATTGTTTCGTACGGCTTCGGCAATGTTAATTCCACAATTTTAGCACTTCATACACATACATGCACATACCTGGGGCATGGCTTGTAAATGTAGAAGGCTTTGGTACCAACCAAAGCCTTCTACATTTACAAGCCATGCCCCAGGTATGTGCATGTATGTGTATGAAGAGCCAAAATTGTGGAATTAACATGGCCGAAGCCATACGAAGCAATTTTTTAAGTTTGTTTTTGCACTAAAAAGTGGTAAAATATTGTATATTATCACTTTTTGGTGCACATGGATTATCAGTGATTAGTGCTTTAGTGATTTAATAAAAAAAATTAAAATGAAGTGAGTGGTTAAGTGTATTTTAAGAGTGTTAATTGATTAGGTGACCATTTTTGTTTACATTCGCGGTGGTTTTTTCGGGTTAATTTAGGGAAAAAATGTTGAATTTGTGTAGTAATATAATAAAAAGTGCTTTTTAAGTGATTAAAGATTATTATAGGATAGTTATTAAAAACATAAGAGCAGAAAAATGTGAAGGAAAAGTGAAAAAGTTATTGTTATTAATTTTGTGTGGTAGTACTTGCACTTATGTTTTTAATAACTCTTCTATAATAATTTTTAACTACTTTAAATTCACTTTAAATTCCATTACTACACAAATTCAACATTTTTTCCCTAAATTAACACGAAAAAACCACCGCAAATGTAAACAAAAACGTCACCTAATCAATTAACACTCTTAAAATACACTTAACCACTAATTTTTTTTTAATTTATGGAGTCAGATTACTAAATAACTTATCACTGATAATTCGTGTGCACTAAAAAGTGATAAAATACATTATTTTACCACTTTTTATTCCAAAAACTAAGTTAAAAAATTGCTTTTCTCACAGCTAAATTGAAGTCCATTCTGACTGAAGTCCATTCTGACAGATAAATTGAAGAGCCATTTTCTTTGAATGTGAGTGTGAGATTTCGTAGTGCATGGCTTTTTGGTACCAACATGAAATTTTACGCATACATACAGAAAAAGCAAATTCAATTTACACGTGCTCTGTTCCAGTGTTTCTTAAATTTGAATGTAAACATTCCAATACCGGAATCAAGGAATATGTTCTGTTTCTTTCATTCTCTTGTGTTTTTTGCATGAAATGTATGCCCATCGCGCATTTGTTAATATTTTTTTTGGCTTTTTGCCTAATGTTATTTCTAATCGTCTCTTTCATATCTTTAACTCTTTTACTTGTCCTTGAGCTCTGCCTAATCACTCTTGTTATTATTGCTCGCTGGTAGTATCCAATAATTGTATAGCCTCAACGTTGGTGTGGGCAAGAAGTCTATTCTCGTGTTTAATGGCTTATTCGTGGATGACATCCTCTATTCATTTTATTTCCAAATCATTATGTATTTCTTTATAGACTAAGAGCCAGGGCCTCCCAGACCTACGTCAAAGTATAAAGGCTAAATTTTTTTCTGTGTATTGTCACTAGTGTAGGTAACAACGCTCGGGGGTTACAAATCCTGCCTAGTGGTGCTTTCGGCCGGTATCACGTGTTAACGGTGCGCAAGTTGCGGTTCAAGTATAAAAGCTGAAATTTATATACTTATAGTATTAAAACAACTATTTTATGACAGTATTTAAAAAGCCAGACCAATCCGATGGGTCTAACACCCCCAGACGCTGTATAAGATCAAATGCACCGAGAGAAGTGCATATTTAGATAATAGTAATATTAGACATAGTATTACAAAATTGGAGTAATTTATTGAGACTTTCGATTAATTCATCAATCCGTTTAGTCGAATAGTGCCTTCAATTGATTAATATTACATCTGGTATAGCGGCATCTAATGAAGAAGAAAAGTTTCTTTTGAATTTACAGCAGACAGACGATCAAGAAAGAAATATTTTTATATTGGAATGCCAGTCGAGTATGCATTTAAAAATTTCAAATTAAAAAGTTGCACTTAAAAATTTCAGTAGTGATTTTGAGAAACACAAAAAAGTTTAAATAGAAGGTGAAATACAGGAAATAAAGATCCGGCGAGATTTATTTCGACCTACTATATGCTTGGAATTTCAATAGATTTCAATATCGATATATCTAAAATTCTGTCATTCCCCATAACACCGCGGCTATGTTGATGTGCCATCTAGATGGTACTATTTGTAAAACAGGAAAATTTGCGTTGATGAAGCATTTGGAAAAAGGAATAGTCACCCCTTTATATAGATGTAATTATTATCGACGGTTTCTTCTCATTAGATACGATGACAGAAGTTCCAAAGACAATATTTCAAAATTTTTTGTACAAAAGTTCTGCAATTTTAATGCATCTCGCGTTGATATCATCTTGGATCAATATTTCACTTGAAAGTCCCAAACATAGGGTAAACTTGCTTAAATCGTACCTGCTCCTAAATCGTACCTGATGTGTTTCTCGCGCCCAAAGGCTTCCACAGCGTTCCAAGGAGCACAAAACGTAAACTTTAGTCCGCCATCTTGCACGAAAAGAAGCAGAACACTGTGAGCCTGCTCCTTACAAAATTATACAAAAAGTAAGTTTTTATTGACAATTTCAGTATTTTTTTATCACAATTCATAAGCTCATAGTTCCATAACTATGTGGTATTAGATTTGACTCGCAGTATAGTGTAAATACACATTAACTTCTGCCTTTTTTTTGTCAACTTTGTTATTCCCGCTGGCGTCATTTATTTACGCGGGCGATTTACAATTTTAGTGAGATGTTTGCCTATTTCGTACTCATAGCATTGTTCTAATTCGTACCGGTACGAACGGTAAGTTTAATGAAGTATGTCGTTTTTATGATATAACTAAACCTACATGTCGTCGTCATTTGAAAGGGCTGAATACACATGGACGCATTGGCAGGCCGACAGATTTGATGGTAGAGATGGAAAAAGAGCTGGTTAAACATATACTTGCAAGACGATCTCGTAAAGTACGATTAAGGAATATTCGGGTACGAATTAAGACAATATAATCTTAAATCGTACTTTTGAATTTATTTTATTTTGTTATTTTTTCTCAAGAAGACGATTACTTTTGTTATATTGTGTTATAAATTATTTTAGGAGACTAAACAAAGTTTTGATTTACAGTAGTTTCATTATTTGTTTGCTTGTATTATTCCTATAACAGCAACTTTCTCTTAACGGGTACGATTTAAGCAAGTTTACCCTATACATACAACCCGAAAAATTATGCATTAATAATAAATGACAACCGATATAACTTTAAATGGTTCGAAGGCGACCAATTGCCGTACTTTGTCAGTGATGCAATACGAACTTCGTCAGGTACTTCTTTTTCAAAAAATTAATTTTATTCCACGAGCTGCTAAGATGATGATGAAAATAATGAAGAAGATGACAAGATGACAATGATGATGATTAAATACATTGTAACTGTGAATAAAATATAACAATTAATATAAAATTGAACTAAGCAAAGTTTTTTAATGCTCTCTCATATATTACTTCTAGCTGCCCTTATATCGCGTCTGGGGGGGGCCCATCGGATTGGTCTGGCTTTTTAAATACTGTCACAAAATAGTTGTTTTAATACTATATATAAATTTCAGCTTTTATACTTTAACGTAAATGAGCTCTGTTTTTGCGCACCTTTAACACGTGATACCGGCCGAAAGCACCACTAGCCAAGATTTGTAACCCCCGAATGTTGTTACCTACAGTAGTGACAATACACAGAAAAAAATTTAGCCTTTACACTTTGACGTAGGTCTGGGAGGCCCTGGCTCTCCGTCTATTATTAGTCACATAGCGGTAAGCGTTGCTGACCATTCGAAGAAATTTGTTTTGGCTTCGTTGAATTACGTCTCGATTAGATTTATGCGTACAACCCTAGAGCTGCACACCATGCATCCATATCTGCTTAAACATAGACTGGTAGATTAGTCTTTTAAAATACAGGTTCATTCTGGGGTGATGTCCAATTAGCCAGTACATTTGACTTTGTTTTAGTCCAATCTGTTCAGCTTTTTGTCTCACGTGATGTTTCCAGTTTAGTCTTGAATCTAAATGGAGACCAAGATATTTTGCAGATTCTGCCGTGAATCCGTGAGTGACTTTAAATTTTTTTGAAAATTTAAATATTTCGGATGAAATAGTTGTAGAATCAATGAATACCACTTTCCAGGACATTTCCAGTGTCCAATTCGAGGAATTGCAGGAAGAGGCACTGGAAAATTTAGTTGGATATATTATTAAATGCTTAAGTAAGTTAAAGGCCATTCATACACGAGGGGCCATGGTTCCGGAGCAAAAGCTTTTTTCGGGCAAGGGAGGCGTGCGGAGATGCGAGAGGTGGAGACTTTTGGAGGTGGAGGTGGAGACTTTTGTGCTCCTGCCTTTGGCCTGCGAACACGGAAAGCTTGCACTCACACCAATAAGAAATCAATGCTTTGGCGTTGAAAAAAAACTTTCAAACATTGAAATTTTGTCAAAATTTGTACATAATAAGAAAAAACTTTTAATTATTGAGAATTCAAAGTGAGTGAGTGAATTTTTTTAAATAAATTATTTCATAACAACGAAAAAACCTCCACTTTGTTTTTAATAAAAAATTTGACATCTCACTAATTCAAACAAATATCACATAGCAATACAAAAGCTGCTTCCACCGCTGTTGCTCCGTGTATTTTCAGAAAACTTGGGTAAAGGTTTAGTATCCTGCGGCACGATTGGTGGGGGGGGGAAGGAATTTATAAGGGGGAAGGGGGTAGGTGAAGAACCCCTTGAAGTGTGTAAGTGCGGAAATGTCCCGTTATTGCAAAAAAATTAAATAAATTTTTGCTCTGGATTGGTTTCCTGCGGCATGATTTGTGGCTCGGGAAGGAGTGAAGCTTGGTGGGAGGGGTTGTGCGAACGTTCTCTTGAAGTGGGCAACTGCGGAAATGTCCGGTTATTGCGTAAATGTCCCGTTATAATATAATTTTGGCGTAAAAACGTAAAAAATGGGCACAAGGAGTATGAATTTCGACAAAATATCCCTAATAAGCCAACTATTAAAAACTATTATTTGCTTTTTATACTTTTACAACAATAAATCATGCTTTACATTCTTCTAAAATTAGGAACTCCCCAGGCGAATCTTAGCATTGGGATACATGCGCAAGGATCCAGCAAAATCGTGAAATTAACACTAATGTTGAAAGTAAAACTGCAAACAATCCTATAGGTTTTTCTAAAATTAGGAACTCCCCAGGCGAATCTTAGCATTGGTTAATATGCGGAAGGATTCAGGAAAATCGTGAAATTACTGCTTGCGCACAACGTAAAATCACAAATCATCCTATAGGTTCATCTAAAACGAAACGTGCAATATAAATGTTGAGTACACTTGTAAGGAATGGGGGCTCTGCCCGCCCATACCCCCGTTTTGGGGGGCTCTGCCCCCATACCCCCCGTTTTGGGAGGCTCTGCCCCCCATACCCCCCGTTTAAGATGTGTTTCTTTCAAAATTTGGGGGGCTCTCGAAATTCATTCTCAAAACGCGGTGCCTCGCATATCGTAATTACCTCAAAAAATGCATGAAAAAAACAATTTTGTTCTTATTTAAAAAGTTATATTATCAAATTTTGTAAACGTGTTTTATAGCTTTAATTAATTCAAAAAAAGGATCCTGCTTATTATGGGATACCGAACGTCTCCACATATATTCTAAAATAAAATCCGCAAAATTTCCCGGATTATGGAGATTATCTTACGGAGATTATCGTGCAAAAACGTATTAATTTTTTTGAAATAACGGAACATTTCGTCACTCGCACATTTCACGAGAATGCTTGCACAACTCCTTCCACCCCACCCACCCTTGCCAAGCCTGAAATAACTCAAATCATGCCGCAGGAAACTAAAGCAGTGCAAAAATGTTTTAATTTCTTCTGCAATAACGGACATTTCCACGCTTGGATACTTCACACAAATGCTCGCATAACCCCTCCCACCCGAACCCACCCCTTCCCCAGCCTAAAATCGTGCCGCAGGAAACTAAACCAGAGCCAAAACTTGCAGCAAAGCTTTTGGTTGCAGAACCATGGTCGCTCGTGTATGAATGGCCAAATACCCCAGTAGGGAAAATCGCAAGTACTTACTCTGGGAAGTATATTGGGAAGTACTTCTTTATTTAGTGGCTTCGTTAATACCAAAGAAGTACTTCTGTAATGGCTTACTAGTAATGCAGAGAAAAATGGGTTTGGCGACCGTGCGTTTGATTTCGCGCGAAAAGCGTGTTCAAAAACCTCGTAGCTTGTCGGTTTCTTTCTTAATCATCTCAGTCACGTTTTACTTCTCAAAAAAGCGGAACGTGTTGTTGCGCAATATAAATTCCATAGTCCAGTCAAAATAGATATTTGACTGCGAGATAATTCGGAAATTGCTGAAAATTGATGCAGCCCTTAAATACAACATTATAAATAAAATGTCGAGTCTGCCACGCGACCGGTCGCCGGGAATTATTTTAATTCAAGATCAAAAGGCCACAATATACGTTTCTTGCAAATATCTCTTTAATGGTAAGTCTTATCATAAAACAGTTTTCCTATCAGGGAAAAGCCCATCTTGAACTCACTAGCGGTCAATCGTGTTCTCGCCGCTGGTTTCAGGATGAATTACAAGAAGTAATTAGCAGCGTTGGCAGCATCAGCATTTGTAAACAAAAGTTTTGTTGAAGGCCGACAAATAGGCGTAGAAACCATGAAGACGAAAGGAATTTACAGACGAAACCGACAGGACAACAAAACAGCAATAAAAGCAGGTATGAAAAAATAGGTCATTAGCATTTCCGGTCCGGAAAAACGTTTCGTTCCGGAAAAACGTTCATGGAATATATGTCGTTATTGAAAAAGTAGCAATACCCAAAAAATAAAACCAAGTTAAGGAAAGGGTTTAGGAACCAAAAAAAACAATTGTTTACTGCACGTCATCGCGACCTGATGAATTTAACGCTGGTTTCCAAAATATTCAATGAAAGTTTCAAAGTAAAGATAATAAGTTTTGACAATATTGTGAGTGTTAATGAGTTTTTCAGTATACTAGTGAGTGCAAAAATACAGAAGACAGAAGAAGACGCCTTATATTGTTTACAAGAGGATCACAAATTGATAATTATAAAGGTAGGTTTTTATATATATTTTTGAATTTTAAACTATTTCAATTATTTTGCATAGAAAAATCTAAGTAATTTACTTACAAAATGTCGGGCCTTAGTAAACGAAATCTTAGGCGTTTGATTCAAAAGGAGAGGGAATTATTAGCGCGGCAAATGAATGAGGGAAGTGAAAACTTGACGCCAGAAATTTTGACGTCTAGCCCAGGTGGAAGTGCGGACAATGAAGATTTTGCGCCAGAACTATCGAATATGAGTCCAAGTGCAATTAAAGAAGATGAAAACGCGCCTGTAATTCAAAAAGATAAAAACGCATGTGACACTGAAAACAACCTTTCGAGAAAATTGAAAGAATGGTTCATTAGGTTTAGCCCGTCCAGAGCAAGTTTTGAGTCCCTTTTATGTATTCTTAAATCGGAAAACCTTAACGTATCTTTGAATTACAAAAGTGTGTTTAAAAGGGATAAAATTGTTACGAAATCTGTTGCCCCAGGACATTATTACCATAACGGTATTAAAAATGAATTGCAAAAACTTGGTGACATGATTGCAGATACCGATGAGATAGTTGTAGATGTGGGCCCTGATGGCCTTCCGCTTTTTAAAAGTTCCTCAATAAATTTGTGGCCTATTACGGGAAAGGTAATAAACATGATGTAAAAGTATTTTTAATTGGTACATATTGCGGTAGGAGCAAACCAGATAGTGTTGACGCATTTGTGCACGATTTTGTATGCGAAGTAAGAGATCTCATGACCAACGGTATTGAAATCAATGGTAAAGTGCTACAATTTAAAATCCGCGCATTCATTTGCGACGCTCCAGCCCAAGCATACATACGAGGCGTAGTAGGACATACATCCCTTAATGGATGCACCAAATGTACCCAAGTATGTCAGTGGATTGAAAATGTTGTGACCTACTCTGCCACAATAGGAAATTTGATAACAGATCAGGACTTCTCCTATAGAAGATATGTAGCTATACATAAACACGCTTTTGCTTCCCAGCAAAGTCCGTTGGAAAGAATAAATATCAAGATGATAAGTCAATTTCCGGTAGATATCATGCATGTAATTGATTTGGGTATCGTAAGAAAAATAATTATGAGACTAATGACTAACAAAACAGAGTTTAAAATAAATTCGGAAGACAAGAAACGTCTATCTGATAAGTTAGTAGCGCTTTCCCCTTTCATATCCAAAGAACTTGTCAGAAAGCCTCGATCATTGGATGAAGTTTTAAGATGGAAGGCTACGGAGTATCGACAATTCATATTATATACTGGTATATCGGTTTTAAATACAATTGTTCACCCGGATTTATATTATCAATTTCTACTTTTGCATTGCGGTTATCGTTTGCTATTGTGTCCGAAGAGTTTTCGCAGTAACATTAGCGCTGCAAAGAAAATGCTCCAGTTATTCGTCGAAAACTTCCTTTTGGTTTTTGGTCGAAGCAGTGCAACATACAATGTCCACAGCCTTCTTCATCTTACAGATAGTGTTGAAAAATATGGAGTGCCTACAACTTTTTCAGCGTACGCTTTCGAAAAATTTTTGCAGACATTGAAAAAAAAAATTAAGAATCCATCAAACATATTGCAACAAATAGGGAACAAAATTAAACAAGACACTTTGAATCAAGACAAAAAATTTGAAGGCTTTAAAAAAGATAAGGAAGGAATCATCGAATCATCGAATCATCGTCTCAAAGAACTAAATAAAATTTGTTGTATAAAACCATACATTCCAATTAAAATAACGAAGTTCATAGAAACTACTGATGAAAAGTTCATTGTCGGTAAGCGAATGTGCAACTTAAGAAATTTCTTTGATGAGCCAGTGCCTTCAATATCTGCCTTAGGAATATCTGTCGCAGAATTTGATGAAAATGTGGAAGAAGAAAGCTTCAGTTTCAACGATATTTCCTGTAAACTTGTCTGTCTACCATACGAAGATGAACATTTGTTGATCCCTATTCTGCACGGTTGTATATAAATTTTGTTAGCCTTCCATATTTCAAAATTAATACATAATTTAATAAATGTATTTTTCAGTTAAAATGTCTTCCGACCAAAGCAGCAGCAGCAGCCCACAAATCCGCAGAAGCAATGCCACTATACGCGAAAGTATATATGGGGGGAGATCCAACAATTGTGCGGGATGTTCAAGTGTGTATTTCCTAAATAAAAATTATTTTAATAATTATTTGTAAATATTTTCCAGACAATACAGAGATGAAAACATATATAGAGCAGAAATTCGGAGAACTGACATGTACGTAGTGGCAAATGAATATGTAATCGCAATTAAAACAAACTTTTATTTACAGCCAAAATTGAAGACCAAAATAAAAAAACTCTGGATATTTTGGCGGCACAAGGTGCATTAATAAAAAAATTGGTACAGGTAGAGCATGATAGCTTAGGAAGAACCTCCATATTTCCCCTAAAAAATCTAGAAGAGTTGCAGACTTTGGAGAAGGACATCACTAATGAAACTAAGCCTAGTTATGTGAGTATTTCAAATTTGCAATCCATAATCACGCATTTACCAAACTAATATATTATTCACCATATGACTTGACTTAAAATATTAATTCTTGATATATTCTAGGTTCGAGCAGTTCGAAAAATTATCAGAGGGAAAGGGCTTTCAAAAAGCCTTGGAAAATTAATAGGGGACGACATAATAATAACCTACAACTATGCAGGGACACACAACAAAAAAAGATTTATGGATTTTGCTTTGATCAATGATATATTTAAAGGTAAAAAACAAAAATTATTCCTAATACAATTTGTAAACCTATATTTTTTGAAGAAGCAGCAGAAGCAGAAAATGGCTGTGATTACAACAAGGAAATCCGAAAAGGCTTTAAAGTCTCAAAAGTAAATTTTTTTAAAAAAAAGTGCTTGGCCAACAAAAGCCAGCAGCAACAGCAGCAGATATAAGCTACAACTAATTTTATTTTAATTATAGTTCTTAATTTCTAATTAGTATGTATTATCTATTAAAATGTGGAATTTTTTTACTGATGTCTTTCTGAATTAATTTTTCTTGTTTCATTAAAATTTAAAAAAAATTATAAATCGCATTATTTTACCACCTCCACCTGCCGTCCCCCTCCATCTCGCAAACTGCATTTACATTACAAAAATTTACAATATAATCGCTTTATATATGAGTTCAATGTCGTATAAGTACTTCCAGATCACATTCTAGGAAAGGAAAAAAGGAAGTCATTCCCGCCTAGGCCATCGCCATGTTAATGTAATGTATTTTTTGTACTGGATGGAAGTACTTCTAAGTGAGTTTGGTGTAAGTACTTCTACAACACATTCTATGGAAGGGAAAAAGGAAGTACTTGTACAACACATTCTATGGAAGGCAAAAAGGAAGTACTTCTACAACACATTCTATGGAAGTGAGAAGAGAAGTACTTCCCCGCCTAGGCCATCGCCGTGTTAATGTAATGTCTTTTTTGTACTGGGTGGAAGTACTTGACTGCTTCTGCAGAATGACTTCTAGAAGTACCTTTAGAAGTACTTCCAGTCCCTACTGGGTACGCTAGGACCAACACTTAGGCGCCCATTACACGATAGGTTTTGCTGTCAGTTTTTCCACAGTTTTGCCTACGACTGACGGAAAACCTAACGTCTAAGGTGTTGACTGACGTAATCCTCCGTATATTTTGATTTCCATTAATCATGACTGGTGGAATTGATTGCCGCTTTCATGAACGTGTAATGGCCGCCTTAGGAATAGCTCGAATAAACGAAGATAAACGAATTATGCAAATGTGGTTTGGTAAAGCCACCAAGGATAAAAATAAAAAAGTTGGAGAATATTTTCCAAAAAATTAATGGGGATAGTATATTAATAATAGAAAATTTGTTAAAATACATTCTTCAAGCGGCATAAAATATTGCACTTCCTGTAAAATACAAATAATTTTCTTTTCCGAAGCCGCATTTATTTTAGAACAAAAATTTAAATGTTCCTATAAATAAAAACAACCAAATTAAAGAAGATTGTCACTTAATATCAGAAACTTCACTTTTGATTTATCCCATATATTGTTGAATGCATTGAGCAATTAATATTATTGGTAGCATATTATTCTTATCCGGTCTACCATCGACTACCATGAAAAATTGCAATGAAATCGGTGCAGTAGCTTGCACGTGAAAATTTAAAAACAATTTATATCCTAATATCCTGGCGGCTTCACCGGCCGAACTGCGCAAGTTCGAGCAAATTAGTCTATTGAGCTTCAATTTTTGCCTGATTTCCCATACATTCTCACATTTTGAAGTCAGGAAAAATAAAGTCTGATTTCGCCCAACAGAACATGAAATCAAGCTTGAAAGTAAAAGCTCGCTCAAAATATAGTAATTAGCTGGAATAGTGGAATGCCACTCCAGGGAGCTTTTGCATTTCTGACTTCTGGCGAAAAAGCAACAACAATTTCAAGCACTGAACTCGACTTTAGCCGATGAAGCCACTTATGCGGATTGAATTGAACTTGATTAAACTGAGGCCGGTGAAGCCGGGGTATAATAAAATTTCCAAAATCGGCTACCAGTGACGTCACATTATAAAAGCTCTCCGTAAGAGCATACCTTATGGTATTTGTACCATGGCCTACGCATTCGTTAAGTAGAGAAGGTTGCAGTTCTCTGTTGCCACGTTGGTGAAACAGAGATAGAACCATACTATCTTCTATGCGATAAAGGAGCTCAGATTTGCTCTTCCACTTTGGTGTTTGGATGTAGACTCCCCTTTACCATCAAAAAATTAACACCAAATTTGATCGAGCAAGAATCATCAACGGTAAATTCAAAGAAGAAGAGGTCCTAATTCCACGTATACCGATGAGTTGAAATGATTTACCTTTCGAGTTTAAACGGCTTCAGTTTCCTTTGCGCCTTGCCTTCGCAATCACCAACAACAAAGCGCAAGGTCAATCGTTGACTATTGCTGGACTTTACACCAAACAAAAAAACCAAAAATATTGTGCATCCGTTAGCATTACGATAAAATAAAGAAATTTAATTTCATGTGAATGATTAAGTACATGTGTTCTTTATTTGTGGGCAGCATCGCGCGACGGATATGAAATCCAAAATACAGAAAAGTAGCCGTTCTTTGAGGCACTTCATCTGTGTATGAAAAATCATATCTCGAAAAATGTCAAGTCAATGGATGGCTTTTATTGGCTCGATCAAAATATCAGATCCCTAATAGTTTCACATTTTGTTATTTGGAATCAAAAATAGAAAAAAATTGTGTTTTTTTAAATCTCCTACTGTATATTAAATTTCATATCACCTCAACTTCAAAATAAACGGAAGCTACTATTGGCTTAGGGGTGCAGCGAGGGGCAACGGGTTCCATCTAGTCTTAATATATAAAAACTACGTGTCACAATGTTTGTACACGCTAATCTCCGAAACCGCCCAACAGATTTAAATGAAAATTTGGGAATGTGTAGGGTTGGTTCCAGAGTGAAAGATAGGATAGTTTTGGTCCAAAATCGCAGGTAAAAAATACCGGAAGTACCACAGCATTTTAACACAAAACAGGCACCTAATTAGGTTAAGTTGTAAATAATAGACAAGGTAAAGGAGACATTGGTGGATTGATAACAGGTAGATAGACTTCCGTTGCAAGTGAATTACATTTTCTTAGCCATATGATTACACTCCGTATAACACGCAATTTCCTACACAAGATTTTCGATAATTTTGAAAACTATTTCTTCAGGGCACCGTATTGATACAATTATATTTAAGGAATATGCTGAAGTTACCATGAAATTATATACAGAGTTATATGGTTGGTATTATATGCCTTCAAGCGTACATAAAGTTCTCGCACATGGAGCAGCTGTAATTGAGAATTTTGGACTAGTTCCTATTGGGAAGTTATCTGAAGAAGCTGCTGAATCAATTAATAAAGATTTCAGAAGATACCAAGACCATTCACGAAAATTTAATAGGGATGCAAAAAACGAAGACATTCTAAATAACTTGCTGATTAGTTCAGACCCATACATTAACTCCAAAAGTCACAAATTACTTCGAAAACACAGAGCACTTGAATAAAAGATATACTAATTTTGCCCGATACATTAGACGATGACTTTGAAAAAGAGAATTCTGATTTTGCAAATGTAGACTTGCAACAAAATATGGAGCATGACGCTGAATCCGAGTCCGAGGAGGCTAATTGATTATGATTAGAATGCTATTGTTTCGAAGATATGCAGTTTTAATAAAATCTAAACAATAGTGTCTGTAATAGGTAATGCTATTCTGCCTGTAAGTAGGTGTTAGTTGGAATCTTCCCTGTGTTTATAAGGGGACTAGGCCTATGGAGACACCGCAGTAAAAAAACGCGCCTATTTCTCTACCTCTTAGGTGGTGCGGAAAACTGGACATATCCAAATACAAAAACTCATATCCGAATACAAAAAATCTTAAAACTAACCAAACTCAGAAAATATTTGTTTAAACGAAAAAAGTCATAACAATAATTGTTAATTGTATCAATTAAGAGAATTGAATCCCATCATTACTTTGTTGAAAAGACCTACTTCATTTTCATGTGTCCCTAAGTCCACTACTGCTCAAATCCAGCCCACTGTGCGGCGGCCAGGCTTTATGGACATTTGAGAAATTATTTCTGAGGCCAAAATAAAGAGAATCCCGTTGGAAAATCGTCAGTTGGCATTTTTTAGAACTTTTTCTAACATTACATCACGAAGCTGTACTCAGCCCCCTACGATTCGAGCTGCTTTAGAAAATAAACGTTCAGATGGAACAAGTTCTTATCTTGGTTAAGTATTTGTAAGCAATTGTATGAAGTTTAAATAGCTGAATTTTAAGATCATTCCAATTTTCATTGAGATCTCATTGAGTCTTCCTTTGACTGGACTGTGCAAATAAATAGGCAGTTCGTCAGAAATAGCATCGTCACCCTTCGCCAATTTCCAGTCGACTAATTTGTGATGATGAAAGTTCTCTTCTGGTTTGTCAGAATGATCTGAAGAATCAAATTCCCCGGTCTCATTTTGTGCGATACACTGTAAAAAAATATGTAAATTCACAGTGCAAATGTACAGTAAAATTACAAATCGCGATATGAAATACTAATTTACTACACAAATATTGTAATTTTACTATAAATTTTGTAACTTCACAAAAAGAAATTGAGAATCTCCAATACTGCATAACGAAAATTACAATATTTCTTAGTATATTTATCAATCCTAACACTGTATTGTACTTTTACAGTAAGAGGCCTAATTTTAGAATATAAATTTTCAGTAAAATTACAAATTGGTTATTGGAATGTAAGGTTTAAATTTTTCCTCTCATGGATATAATTCACAGGCAGCAATAAAATACTCAGCATATATACCCAATTGTTTTTAAGTTAAGGTCAGACCTTTGACTTTGATCAGGATCTGGACAGTTCTTGTAACAGCCAAGAAATTTTGATAGACCTTGCCTCACGTATATGCTTAACAAGGCATGGTGAGCAAAATGCTATATTTTTTTATAGGGAGTGGGCATAAACTATGAATAAATTTTGGCGCATTGGCACAAGGTGGGAATCTTCAGCTTTAGGTTTTTCCCTGTTCCTCTCTCTGGCAAAAAGTTATAACAAGAGTTTTGGAAATTTACAAAACTATGAAGTGGAAGCTCCAATACTGATTATATTTTTACATCCCACAAATAATTTATGTTTAGTACACAGTTGGTAAAAATGCGTCAAGTAGATTAGGAATATTTCTAATAATATATATTGCAAATTTACAAAACTGCTTCTGAATAAAACTTCCAGTATTTTTTTTGTAAAAATACCACAGACATTTTTTACAGTGTAGTTTTCTTCATAAATTCTTTGAGTTTTGCGACAGGGCAATCGCTGGGTCTGTAAAATGCATTTTTTCTTGTCTCTCGGATCCAATATCGTGAATATAGCGATTTGATAATATGTAATGATACCGAAGGGAGTCATTTTCTATATAACACCCATTCTCTTGACAATCTCTTTAAGGACAAGCGGCTGCACTTCTTAGGCAAGAGAATCTTCGAGTCTAAGAGGTTTAATGTTAAGTTTAGAATAACATCGATGACTCGTATATATAAATATCTTTCCAAAACATCGAATCGATTCGATGTATCGTATTGTAAGCATCGAGTGAATTCGATGCATTGATGTTTACCGAATAAATTTAATCTGGAACAATTTTTAGTATCTGCAAAAAACTCAGCATCTTTTCTAGAGACACTGATTGGAAAACTTTACTCAAGGAAGAAAATTAGAATTTTTAGAAAAGGCACGTTACATAATTACATGATATTGTCCGAAGTTAACATTAGATTAAATTTGAGTTTCGCTTTGTACGAGAATTCAGGGAATATATAAGCTGGGTTCCATTGGGCGATTTTTTCTACTTGCAAGCACTGACATGTATGTAATGGACTGCACACCTGATAAATTTCCATACAAATTAATGGACCAAAAAAGTATAGTAATCTCACTTATCCATAAGCCAGTTTTGTCACCGAACTCCAATATTGTTAAATTTCGTGTTATGAGTTCAGTGCATTCACTGGCAGAATAAAATTGAAAAATGAAAGGACCCCGGTACAATGTATATGGAAATTGGCTTTCGGCGAAAAAAAATTTAAAGTGGGTATTCCGATGCGAAAGACGATGCTGAACAACTTTGTTGCTGGGCACTTTCTCAAAAAACGTCACTGGAAAAAGTTACAGAGGCTTAAGACAACCCGCACATTACAGCCTTTCCATCGGCGGACAGATAGTGGCTACTGCTAAAGGCCCCTGGTCAAATGGCCATACCATGATTTTCATCAAACCTGCGCGCGCATCGAATTTTGATCGACCAACCGGCTCACAATAGATAGTTTTGGTTGTACATCCAATTTGACGTTGTATGGGGCCCAGAATTACGCTTTAAAAACAATAATAATATTTTCGTGCGCGCGTGCGTGTGTTTTGTAATTTAATTTTTTATCGTGCGAGTTGCATACATTGACTTAAAAGCAGACATAACAAAAGACGAGACCCCGGATACATTCCAAATTGTAACAAGACCAAAGCCAACGGCTTGGTAATGAGGCAACTTCCTATTTTGAGTTCCCACATATTATGCGCTGCATCAAATCATTTTAAAGAATGAGGAAAAAATAGCTTATCTCAATAAAACTATACAAGAAGAAATTAATATACTAGAAGAAGGTGAGTTAGGAAACATAAAGTTAGACCACTTAAACCAAGAAGAAAAATTTGGGATTTCAAATTAATTAGAAAGATATAAAAAAACACTAAGAGCATAGTACATGAAATAAAGACTACAACCGACGAACAAATAAATTCGAAGATGTTTCGTTATCCTCCACAACATGAAATAAAATTGAGAAGACAAATTGATGAGTTATAGAAACAGGGTATAATAAGAAAAATTCACAGTCGATATAGTTCCAGAGCATTTGTAATTCCCAAGAAAAGAGATAATTCGGGTATACAAAAAAATTGGTTAGTCGTAGATTACAGAAAGCTAAATCAGATCACAATTGACGATAAATACCCACTTCCAAATGTAGAAAGTATACTTAAGCCGTGTCCACACATAACAAACATTTGAGAAACATTTGACAAACATTTGACAAACATTTGGCAAACATTTGACAAACATTTGAATAGTGTTTGTTATGTGTGGACGCGAGTCTTGGAGTCTTTGGATTTTTAAAAAATGTTTGGATTTAATCCAAATGAAATGGAAAATATCGGATGTTTGTTGAAAAATGTTCAGTACTTTCATGCACTTTTATGCAGACGGACATTCATCACGAGTGAAAATTGGGATAAAACCACCATATTTCAATAGTATTCTACCCATCAGAATTTGTGGGATAAGTCAAGTAGCGACTACAAAAATAAAATAAAGCGTACTGATTCATTAAAATTAATTGCAAAAGACTTATCAGTGTCCGGGGAGGACATCAATAGGAGGTTGTGACAAAGAGGCACACAGAAAATCTCCCGCAATGGCTGCGAAAGACATTAAAGCGGATTCAAAGAAAGAAGATGAAGATGACTAGTGTTGGGTAGGAGACGATTTCAAAATGAGTTTGTAAAAGGGACTTTTTTTTTCTTCTGAGCCAGTGCAATGTCATACTTCAAATGAGGCGAGATGCCATCGTAATGCCAAAATGACAAAAATAAGCATATTAAAGAAAAAAGAATATAAATACCAATAAAGAGCTTTTTTCACGAGTTTGATTCTAATATGCATTTAACTGCCTCAGAGTAAGGGAGTAAAAAACCTATGCCTCCACTATATATATTTATATTTTACAATCACACCTCGCCTCACTTCAAATTGGATATTTAACTGCGCCAAAAGAAGTAAGAGAGAAGAAATCCATGGCTCACGTAGTTACAATCACACCTCGCCTCTTTTATCTCGATACACGCTCATATACCAGTAGAACTTTATTTTTGCACCGGGACATTTTGAAAAAGTGAGGCCTCAGTACAATTTACCATCGTGTAAGGGGCAAATGTATACTGTCCTGTAAGTCCGACGCAACTCTAGATGAGACTCACAAAAATCTAAACGAAGGGAGATATTTTATGACAGTGGCTTCTGAAGTGAGAGATCAGGAAGAAAATTATGTCGAAATTGCGACAATAATGAAGAATCAATTTTTCCTACGGGACAAATACAGGAAATAACAAACATTTCGGAAAACATTTTTCTCGCAAAAACTTCTCCAAATGTTTGACGAATGTTTGTCAAATATTTGTCAACTCCCTAGACAAATGTTTTTTTTGCAAATGTTTGTTATGTGTGGACCGGCCTTTTTTTAGCAATATATTTTAGCTCTCTAGATCTTGCAAAAGGGTATAACCAAATTCTCGTTGCAGAAAAGGATATCGAAAAAAACAGCCTTTTTATCACCATCGGGCCTTTATGAATTTGTGAGGATGCCATTTGGGCTGAAAAATGCCCCCGCAACTTTCCAACGTTTAATAAATGAAATACTTAGAGACTATATAAATAAAATTTGTGTTGTCTATTTAGACGACAACTCGACGACTGACTCTCTTCCTATATTTATTACCACCGAACATTTTCGCTAGCGGCCCACGCTTTTTTACATTTCGAAAGGTAGGTTGTTTCCATATTCTGGCTGGAGCAATAAAAACTTTACATTCAAAATTATTTTTTACTTTTTAGTTCATTTTAAAATCAAAGCGTATTTTTTAGTTTTTTAAACTATATATTTTTTATTTTCTATTTTTTAGTCTATCGTCATTTTGTAGAGACCGCCATATTGGATTTAAAAGGACGTCACTCAGTTTACTGTACTATACTCGTCGTACGCTTTCATTTGATACCCATACCGAGGGCGTTGTAAAGAAAAAGGTAAAGCGCCATTTTGTGTGGACCGCCATTTTGAATTTGGAATCACGCCACACAGTTCTGTATTCTAATTGTCAGACCCTTTCATTTGATACCCATACCGAGGGTGTTGTAAAGAAAAAGGTAGTCCGCCATTTTGTGTTGACGGCCATTTTGAATTTTGAATGACGCCACAGAGCTAATAGTATTCTACTTGTTATTTCCTTTCATTTGCTACCCATATCGGGTGGGTTGTAAAAAAAAAATAGTCCGCCATTTTTTGTTGGCCGCCATTTTCAATTTTGTATAACGCCACATAGCTAATTGTATTCTACTTGTAATACTCTTTCATTTGATACCCATGTCGGGGGTCGGGGAGTAAAATTGAAAAATTCGGCCGCCATATTGGAACCGCCATCTTGATTTTTTTACAAAATGGTCAGATTGCATTGTCACGCGAACTATACAAATGTGCAAAATTTGCAAAGTTGCAAGATTTGTTTACATGAAACATACAACATACAACATACAACATAAAACATACAACATACAGGTCAAGCTAATATAAAGCATATAAAATGGACTTTTGATCTTTGCTATTAAAATACCAAAAAATTATGTATTACAAGAACTGCAGTTAATCAAAACAATGCCAAACTCACAGAAATTTGAAATGTTTGACTCTGAAGAATTAATTGTTGAAATAAATGATAAAATATATGAATACAAGGAACAAGTTTTCTTAAAAGATTTAAAGTTAAGTCAAAATTTTGTTGTTTACAATAAATGTACATTTGTTTATAATAATTTAACTGGCATAGAAGAATTAGATGACGAAACAATTATAGTGAAAAATGCATATAATGATTCATTGTGGCAAAATTGTGACAAAAGAAAAATTACAATAACTGGTAATTATTTAATTAATTTCAATAAGTGTTCATTAGGAATCAAGGATAAGAAATTTTACAACAACAAAGTTGAATTCTCAGACAAATTCCATTATCCATCTAAAGAAATTAAACATATATCTGTAAAGCCAATAAATTTCGAAAAAATCATTTTAGATAATATAGATAACATAAAAGAAATAAAGGAGCTCAAATATCATAGAGACATTATGTATGGAAGCAGTGTAAGCATTTTTATTATATTCATAAGCTTTTTAAGTGTAACTATATATGCGGTTTCGAAAAATAAAAAAGGAAAAATCAAGATAGTTAATAAAATTAAAATGAAGCCGGAAACTTCTGACTCAAAGCAGGGAGAAGTTACATACATTGACTTAAAAGCAGACATAACAAAAGACGAGACACCGGATTCATTCGAAATTGCAACAAGACCAAAGCCAATGGCTTGGTAATGAGAAAACTTCCAATTTTAAGTTCCCACATTTTACGTTGCATCAACAGCATTCGTAATAGGTGTCATTTTAATGTCCCAACAAAAATGAAAAAAGCGTGGCGCTAAGAATATAGGTAAAGAGTCCCACGCTATTTTACATTTCGAAAGGTAAGTAATTTCCATATACTGGCTAGAGCAATAAAAACTACTTTTTAGTTCATTTTAAAATAAAAGCGTATTTTTTAGTTTTTTTAAACTATATTATTTATTTTCTACTTTTTAGTCTATTATATGTCTTCCGCCATTTTGTAATGACAGCCATATTAGATTTAAAATGACGTCACACAGATTACTGTACTATACTCGTCATACACTTTCATTTAATACTCATACCGAGGGCGTTGTAAAGAAAAAGATAAACTGCCATTTTGTGTTGGCCGAAATTTTGAATTTGGAATGACGGCACACAATTCATAGTATTCTAATTGTCACACCCTTTCATTTCATACCCATACCGAGTGGGTTGTACAGAAAAAGGTAATCCGCCATTTTGTGTTGGCCGCCATTTTGAATTTACAATGACACCACATAGCTAATAGTATTTTACTTTTCATACCCTTTCATTTGATTCCCATATCGAGTGGGTTGTAAAGAAAAACGGTAATCCGCCATTTTATGTGGGCCGCCATTATGAATGACGCCACATAGCTAATTGTATTGCACTTGTCATACCCTTTCATTTGATACCCATGTTGGAGAACCCAATTGCAAAATTCGCCCGCCATCTTGGCACCGCCATATTGATTTTCTTACAAAATGGTCAGATTGCATTGTCACGCGAACTATACATATGTGCAAAATGTGAAGTTGATCGGTTATATGGAAGTGGGTCAAAATCAAGTTGCAAGATTTGTTTACATACTAGATACAACATACAGGTGAAGCTAATATAAAGCGTTTAAAAGGTGGTCCGCCATATTGTGTTGGCCGCCATTTTGAATTTGGAATGACGCCACAGAACTAAAAGTATTCTACTTGTCATTTGCTTTCATTTCATATCCATATCGAGTGGGTTGTAAATAAAGAAAAAGGTAGTCGGCCATTTTGTGTTGGCCGCCATTTTCAATTTTGAATGACGCCACATAGCTAATTGTATTCTACTTGTCATACCCTTTCATTTGATACCCATGTCGGGGGTCGGGGATCACAATTGCAAACTTCGGCCGCCATCTTGGGCCCGCCATCTTGATTTTTTTACAAAATGGTCAGAATGCATTGTCACGTGAACTATACATATGTGCAAAATTTCAAGTTGATCCGTTACATGAAAGTGGGTCAAATTCAAGTTGCAAGATTTGTTTACATGAAACATACAACATACAGGTCAAGCTAATATAAAGCGTATAAAAACCGTCACAACGGTTGCACGGTCTTAAAGTTGCCATACCTAATTTCATTTTTTTACTTTGAAATAATGTCAGAATATTTACAAAAAAATATGTAGATGGGTATAGTGACTTTTATCTTCTGTCTCGATCTACCATAAACCAGAGAAGAAACACCTTGCAAATTTTAATATAAACATTTGACGAAAAAAAGCATTTTAAAGGGGAAAAATGATGTAAATTTCATTTTTATTTTTTTTTAATTTTTTTTTAATTTTATTCCTCCAAATAGGAGTTTAAAAAATTATTATTTACAAAAGTCACTGACGTGTATACATGTCAGTGAAAAAATGTTTGCCACCTATGGAACGTATTGGTCCCATAAAAATCTTCTGATGAGTAGTCCATTCTATACATGTCAGTACTCGCAAGTATTTGCGAGTACATCATCAATGAAACGCAATTTCTGACAACAGAAGTAAAATATAAGTGTTAAGATCACGCATATAGTTAGTTTTAAGAAAAACAAAAATCTTATTCAATATTTATTCAATCAAATTTTTCCCACAATAGAATTTAATCTCATTGCAGTAAAAATTTAATTTCTTAGAATACAGTAAAAAATATTTGTTACTTTGCATTTTTACCACAATTCATACTCTTATTAGTCAGACATATCGTACGTATTACATTAGAACGTAAGAAATTATTTGTTGAGTTTGCATTTAAGTTTTCATTAAAATAAGTTTGTATTAAAATAAGACAAAAAATATGTTAGCAACGTACTATATAAGCCGAAATTATATTAATAAAGCGCAGTTGGGGGTTTTGGGGGTAAAAAAGGGGTTAAAATTGAAAAAAATTTCTGCCGCTGCGTATGCACTATAGGTTCTTTTAGGGATAAATTACCGTTAAATACTAGTGGCAGAAATTTTTGACCATTTCCTGGGGTGTCGGGGGGTGAAATGGCAACTTCAGCTAGGGGTGGCTTGGCGAGGGTGCTTTTATAAACCCCAAACCCCCTAACTCGAGATGGGTCCACTTCCCGCAAAAATGTCTTATTATAAAAAATGCTTGAAATTACTTGAAAAGCTTATATTCCAAACGGCAGAAGGTTGGGACGACACGATTTTTTCAAGTGCCAGTTCCCCTACTAATATGGTTTTTCAACATGCTTCATCTATTCTGAATATCATCCAATAGGTCTTCCAACGAATTCCGAAGGCGGTTTTTTTTGCAGTATTTTTTTGTATCAACTTAGTGGAGTCAATGAAGTCATTTTCTCAGAAGTCCTCAGAAACAGCTCCGATTTTGATGATTTTTTTTTAAATTTTTGTTTTTTGATATTATGTATTTAAAATCAGAAACCTTTGGAAGTGGGGAAATAATTATTTATATTGTTTAAACATTATTTATGACTAGCAAAAACCCGCGTGCGTTGCAACGCCTTGTAATAAAAAAACTTATGTGTGCCCAGTCCGGGATAGGAAAAACGTATAATGAAAAAAATAACAAATCAGCAAAACATAATTTTGGGCACATAACTCGACTATAGAATAATCTCTCACAATCAGTATTTCCGAACTCCTGCAACATCCAAGAGTTCAAACGCAGGGTTAATCCCCACCTTCTTCAACACCCCCCGAACCTCCATAACCCTTAACCTATTCCCCCCTTACTAAGATCCCTGCTAGACGTTGCACCATGGCGTGCAAACGACCTAACGGAGTGGTAGTACAAAGGGTGATTCCTGAGCTTGGCACTACCACGTTTTACATTTTGTTCCCCCTTGTTCATTGTTGTTCAAATTTTCATCAGGCCCATCGATCATTTGCGGAGATGGCAAACCATAATATTCACAGTATTTCTGCAAATTGAAAGAACAATATCTCGCCCTGAGAGCATTTCATTCGCGTTCCTTCGATTATCGAGTCATGTTTCGGTCTAACCCGATAGTCGGATAATAGTGAAAAGTAGGCTAAACGCCTAAGAAGATTCTGAAACACCCCATGAAAGTCCTAAATTCGGATTAACCTTTCCGAGCGTTGAGGTTTACAATTGGAATGATAGAAAAATTTTCCACTCGCTTTTCTGCGATTATCGGATCAAGTTTTCCGTCTGAATCAATACTCGGAACGGAGTGAAGCCTAAAACATGCCCAAGAAAATACTTAATCTTCCCGTGAAAGTCCCAACGCAATCGGATTAGCCGTTGTTGGTACGTAGGTAGGTAGGTTGTTTCTATATACTGGCTGGAGCAATAAAAATTTTACATTCAAAATTATTTTTTACTTTTTAGTTCATTTTAAAATAAAAGTGTACTTTTGAGTTTTTTCAAACTATATTTTTTATTTTCTACTTTTAGTCTATTATATGTCTTCCACCATTTTGTAGTGACCGTCATATTAGATTTAAAATGATGGCACACCGCTTACTGCACTATACTCGCTTTCATTTGATGCCCATATCGAAGAATAATCCGCCATTTTGTGTTGGCCACCATTTTGAATTTTGAATGACCCCACATAGCTAATTGTATTCTACTTGTCTTACCCTTTCATTTGATATCCATGTCGCGGGTCAGGGAACACAATTCCTCTTGGAACCGCCATCTTGATTTTTTTTTAAAATGGTTAGATTGCATTGTCACGGGAACTATACATATGTGCAAAATTTGAAGTTGGTCGGTTATATGCAAGTGGGTAAAAATCAAGATGCAAGGTTCAAGTTTTCGGTCTAATCCGGTAGTCGAACACGATAATCGGGCCCGATAATGGGATTCGATAGTCGGATCCGAGTAAATCTTCCAGTGAAAGTCCCATCGCAATCGGATTAGCCGTTTCCGAGATTAGCCCGGACAAACAGACAGCTCCAATTATATTTATATAGAAGATATTTGTACAGAGTGTATTGCATAAAGTTACACAGCAGCCGGTTTTCGATAGACGAACAAAAAATCGACTGGGTGGAGGAGGGGATTCGTAACGGTTTAGCCGCTAGGGCGTTTTGAAGTTTTTTTGGTAGAGTTTTACATATCATCACCCTGTATTTTTGTAAGCCTATGAGCTATTTTCATGAGTAAGCTATCAGTGTACGCATAATACTACCACCTATCTAAAACTGTAAAACTTCCAGAGTAAGAGTCCTCAAAGTCAATATTTTGGTTTTTTTAACTAAAAGGTGAATGCGCGAATTTCATAGAAATTTACCCCAGCCCCGGCGCAAAAGAAACCTATCTCAGATTTTTGTACATTTCATGTGTATTAAAAATAAATATATGTGATGTCCCCAATCACAGTCAAACAAAGAAAAAAATTGCCTTGATAATCCCCTCAGGAACGAATTTTTTATTCGACGATATTAACAAATATCAAGTAAAATATGAAATAATGGCTTTTGAATTACGTATATACTAGGAATTTGTCTTGATTATACTTTTAAGCGCATCATATCATATCTTATCGCATCATATTTTCAGGGTAGTAAATAATAATAACAAGATATGATTTTGAATCCGTTTATTCTGTAAGATCATAATTCCAAGTCTATTAATACGCTGTCTAAGAAAGCAGCAGGATGTTCAAATTGTTCGTTGTGTCGGGCACAACCTAGATAATACAAAATACTGATAACATGGGTTTTCAGGTCCGGTGAGATATAAGCTAAGTTGTAGTTTAAATAAAATCCAATCAAAAATAACAGAAAGCACAGAGCACAATGAACGCTAACGAGTTCAAGACTGGAAATGTCAAATGACTGTAATGATTCAATTCAAACAAAGCAACTCTTGCTTACTCTTCTCTCTCTAACTTGTATTTACTGACGTCGGACACCAGGATCTTACAGAACAAACGGATTCAAAATCATATCTTGTTATTATTATTTACTACCCTGAAAATATGATCCGATAAGATATGATACGATGCGCTTAAAAGTATAATCAAGACAAATTCCTAGTATATATGTAATTCAAAAGCCATTATTTCATATTTTACTCGATATTTGTTAATATCGTCGAATAAAAAATTCGTTCCTGAGGGGATAATCAAGACAATTTTTTTCTTTGTTTGACTGTGATTGGGGACAGCACATATATTTATTTTTAATACATACGAAATGTACAAAAATCTGAGATAGGTTCCTTTTGCGCCGGGGCTGGGGCAATTTTGCGCATTCTCCTTTCAAATAAAACCACCTTTTTTCCATAAAATAACTAATTAACTAATATTTCTTTTTAGCAAAATTGGAAAGCTTGGACAATTTCCTATGAATAATGTCTAGAAAGTTTTTATCCTACGGCTTTGATTTTTGGAGTTATGTATAAGGAATTTTAATGCTAAAATTGGCGCTATTTCGTACTTTTTTAGTACTTTTTCACCTAAGCTTTGCCAAAAAGTACCAAATGAACGCCAAATAAGGCCAATTTTAAGATCAAACTTGCTAATAACTTCAAAAGTAAAGGCCGTAGCATAAAAATTGTCTGAACATTATTCATAGGAAATTGTCCAAGCTTTCCAATTTAGCAAAAAAAATTAGTTAACTACATATTTTATGGAGAAAAAGGTGGTTTTAGATGAAATTTTAGTTAAAAAACGAAATTTTGATTTTGATGAGTCATTACTCGGGAAGTTGATAGGGTAGAACCCAATGGCGTGACGTCTTTGGAAGCAAGGGATGCATTGCATCCCTTACAATTTCTTAAGAAATAAAAATAAAAATTCAAATTTTTTCAATAAATTATTCTTTTTAAAATAAACTTTCCTTTTCCAAGGGAAGCAATTCAGATTTTGCATCCGCACGAAGTTTTGTCAGAATAATGTGAATAGATGGAATGATTTTAAGCGAAATTTAAAATAAAACCGCCACAACGGTTGAACGATATTGAAGCTGCCATACCTGATTTCAATTTTTCCTTTGAACTAATGTCAGAATATTTACATAAAATAGATGGGTATAGTGATTTTTTTATTTCTGTCTCGTTTCGCCATAAGACCCGGAATCACTGACATTTAGATGAAACAGGGGTAGAGAACTCGCATGGTTTAACATAAATATTTGTAATTAATGAAAAAAGGCATTTTAAAAGAGAAATAACATCAAAATTGCATTTGTAATTTTTTTTAACAAAAATTTATTTTGTTCCCATCGTCCAAAAACGAATATAAAAAATTTTAATTTACAAAAGTAAGTGACGTGTTTACATGTCAGTGAGAAAAGGTTTGTCAACTATGGAACGAATTGCTGCCATGAAAATTTCCTGATGAGCAGTCCATTCTATATGTAAGTGGGTGAGAGCGGAGAGAAGTTTTCTAATAAGATTGGAGGGAATTCATTTCTATGAGCAATCTAATTGGAAATGAATTTGTACAATGTGGTTTGAAATTAATGACTTAATTGTAGAAAATAGTAAAAAGCAGTATTTTTGGACTAATTAATTAATTAATTAAAATAAATAAAAAATTGTTTTGCCTGCAATTAATTGGTGCGATTTGTTTTGTGAGTTAAAAATAGTGCAAGTAGTTTTAAAAAGTAAGTTTGAAAAGAAAATTGGATAAATTGAAAAATATTTATATATTATTTATGTTTGTTAGTTGTTAGTTTGTTTTTGCTTTTTTAAATATAATGGGTAATTTTGATGGTAACAATTTTTGCATAATGGACGATTTTTGCAGCAATCCTTTGGCTCGTGTTCATTTACGGAAAAGAAATCCATAATTGAAAATCGTAGACCGAAACCAATATTATTTATTATTTACGTGAAAATAAAACTTGCATTAAGCATTTTTCTATTAAATTATACGATAGAGCTAATTGGCTTACCTGTTGTCAAAATAAGCAAAAATGTTTCTTGTTGGCTTTGCATTTTATTTTCAACTGAAAAGAACGTTTGGCGGTCTTCGGTATTTAATTATTTAAATAATTTTCATAAAACCATTGATAGGCATGGTCAAAAATCGTCCGAGTATTTAAAATCGGTTTTAACACTCATTATAAATCCTCAATTATGAGAACAATGAGTTAGTTAAAAAGAACCGGAAAATTATTAAAATTTGTATAGAGGTTGTTTGCCACTTGGCATGTCAGGAACCAGTGTTGGGGAAAATTCAATCTGATTGATGACTAATGATTACGATTAAAAACTGTAGTCTGCAAACATGAATAGAGATTGAAATTATTAATCAGAAAAGTAATCATTTTAGGCGATTGATGATTGATCAATTGTAACCGTAGTCATGATTAAATGATTAGATTTTTAGATTAAAAATGAAAATTTTCACGAGATGTTAAGTTTGTTGTCCTAAGGAAACAAATGTTGTATTTCTATTCTTTAATGTTTTATTGACAAAAACTTTTTAAGTGGGATGGCAATTGAATATTTCATTGATGTGAATCAGTTAAGGGTTTTGTGGTCAAAGTTTTTGAACTCCAAATGGCGGATTAATTTTGGCAATTGTGTTCCGATTGTACTGAAAATCAGTATCTGGGGACTTTAAGGTTTCCAAATTACGAATTTGTGGTTAAAATTTGAAAATTCAAAATGGCGGACTAATTTTGGCAATTGTGTTCCGATTGTACTGAAAATCAGTATCTGGGGACTTTAAGGTTTCCAAATTACGAATTTGTGGTTAAAATTTGAAAATTCAAAATGGCGGACTAATTTTGGCAATTGTGTTCCGATTATACTGAAAATCAGTATCTGGGGACTTTAAGGTTTCCAAATTACGAATTTGTGGTTAAAATTTAAAAATTCAAAATGGCGGACTAATTTTGGCAACTGTGTTCCGATTGTACTGAAAATCGGTATCTGGGGACTTTAAGGTTTCCAAATGACGAATTTGTGGTTAAAATTTGAAAATTCAAAATGGCGAATTAATTTTAGCAATTGTGTTCAGATTGCACTGAAAATCGGTATCTGGGAGTTTTTAAGGTGGCAAATAACGGATTTGTGCTCAAAATTCGTGAATTAAAAATGACGGACTAATTTTGGCAATTGTGCTCCGATTGCACTGAAAATCGGCCCAGGCTTTTTACATTTAAGTCGTTAAATTTTAAAATTATGTTTTGTTTTTTATTAATTAATTATAAAAAGCGTGTTTTTAGATTTTTTAAATTATATATTGTTCTGTTTACCTCTTTTGAGAGAGCTTGTTATTAGTAGATTTCATTGGGGCTTCCCTCGCTGTGCTTACCGCACCTCCTGAAAATCGCGGTTTTCTTTGTAGTTGCACCTTATCACAAGTACTTTTATTGTACTCATGCTCAGTATTAACGCGAACTATTTTTATGCCAATTTTTTATTTATTATTATTTATTATTATTTATTTCGCTTTACCACATAACGTAAAATACACTTCAACGTAGAAAAAACAATACCGAATTATTTTTGATATATAGAGAAGATTCTGATTCTGACCATAGATAAATTATGTAGATGAGAAAAATAAAACAAGAAACCCGTTCTATGAAATTAGAAGATCAAAACTAACTACGCGTTTGAATGTGTTAGCGAGTAAGATTGTAAAGCTGAGGAGGATTTAACAAATTTAACCTAAGGTTGGTCGAAAAGTACCAAATATGGCCAATTTTAACATCAGAGCTGCTTATAACTTCAAAAGTAAAGGCCGTAGCATAAAAATTGTCTGGAAATTATTCCTAGGAAATACTCCAAGCTTTCTAATTTTGGAAAAAAAATTATCGGTTAACTATGTATTTTTTGGAGAAAAAGATGGTTTTAGTTGAAATTCGTCCTTTATGACTTTAAAAAGTGAAATCGGAACACAATTGCCAAATTTAGTCCGCCATTTTGAATTTTCAAATTTTAACCGCAAATTCGTCAATTAGAACCCTTAAAGCCTCCCGATACTGATTTTCAGTACAATCGGAACACAATTCCCAAAATTAGTCCGCCATTTTGAATTTTCTAATTTTAACCACAAATTCGCCATTTGGAACCCTTAAAGCCCCTAGATACTGATTTTCAGTACAATCGGAACACAATTGACAAAATTAGTACGCCATTTTGAATTTTATAATTTTAACAACAAATTCGTCATTTGGAACCCTTAAAGCCCCTAGTTACTGATTTTTAGTACAATCGGAACACAATTGCCAAAATTAGTTCGCCATTTTGAATTTCCTAATTTTAACAACAAATTCTTCATTTGGAACCCTTAAAGCCCCTAGTTACTGATTTTCAGTACAATCGGAACACAATTGCCAAAATTAGTCCGCCATTTTGAATTTTCTAATTTTAACCACAAATTCGCTATTTAGAACCCTTAAATCCCCAAGAAACTGATTTTCAGTACAATCGGAACACAATTGCCAAAATTATTCCGCCATTTTGAATTTTCTAATTTTAACCACAAATTCGCCCTTAAAGCCCCAAGAAACTGATTTTCAGTACAATCGGAACACAATTGCCAAAATTAGTCCGCCATTTTGAATTGGCAAATTTTGACCACAAATCCATTTTGCGACCTTAAAAAGCCCCAGATGTCGATTTTCAGTGCAATCGGAACATAATTGCCAAAATTCGTCCGCCTTTTTGGAGCCGCCATGTTGAATTTGTTATAAAATGGCCAGATTGTATTTTTACGCGAACTAAACATATATGCCAATTTTGAAGTTGATCAGTTATGAGCAAGCAGGAGAAAATCTAAATACTAAAAAAAATTCCAAAAAAAATTCAGGGAAGCTCATATTAATCGCCAAAGAGTTAATCATTCAATCGTGATTAAGATTTGATTTCATAATCATTAGTCTGCTGATGATTAGATTTTACCCAAGATTACTCGAAGTAATCTTGATTAAAGATTGATTTAATCATGATTGATTCAATCATGATTGGTTTTAATCATGATTATTAGTCTGATTAAAAAATTAGTTGATTATGCCCAACACTGTCAGGAACAAACCTTTCGCGGACACCGCGAGGGTCAAGATTCTATTAGTCGGGAAAATTATGTTGAATTAATTTCAATTTTGGCCAAACATCCAGAGCTTAAAAATCAGCTTCAGTATTTTCTGGATTATCAAACAATATTTAAAATGATTTAATAATGGCTATTTCCTATTTAAAATTACTTCTGAAATCCAAAATTCTGAGTTTGTTGCAATTATTTGTGATGAAACCACGGATACTTCCTGTCAATCAGGACGACACGAAAGTAACATTTATTAGTTTTGAAAATATTTCCGATGATAGAAGAGCAGCTCGTTTGCATGAACCTGTAGTTCGTGTTATGCAGAATTTCGCATGTGGTTCCAAGTTACAATTGCTATGACGGAGCTCCAGTTACGACGGGTGAAGTTAGAGTTAAAGAAACTTCCAAATGCTCTTTTTGTACACTGCTTTGCCCACTGCTTAAATATTGTTTTATCGAAATCATGTGACAAGATTCGTGAGTGCCGGATCTTCTTTCAGTCAATCACAGGTTTCTCAAATTTCTTTAGTCACTCAACTAAACGAACCGCTATTCTCGACTCGAGTAGCTCACACTCGCTGCGATTCCAATGGAAGACTCTATTCATGAAAATATAGATAATTTTAATACTCCTTTTGAATATATAACGTGGATCCGCGCAACGGAGTTTTTCCACACAAATTTTGCCAGATTGCATCCCCTACAATCCAAAGCACGCCACGCCACTGGTAGAACCTTGATTTTTACAGTTTTAGATAAGTGGCGTACACTGATACCTTACTCATGAAAATAGCTCATAGGATTACAAAAATACAGGATGATATGTAAACCGTAATTTTACTGGACTAAATGTGAAGTTGATACAAAAAAATACTGCAAAAAAACCGCCTTCGAAATTCGTTGGAAGACCTATTGGATAATGTTCAGAGAAGATAAACGATGTTGAAAAACCATGTTTGAACGACGTGCTCATTGATTTAAAATTTACTTTTGTTTGGTCAAGAAAGTGTAAATTTTCGATAGAAATGCTCATATATTTTATGAAATAAAAAAATAAAACTAATTTATTTAAAATTTAATTAGCAAATATGAAGACAAATAAAAAACCATAAAAACTGGACATACTTGGAAGGAAAAGTACAATTTACCAAAGCCGGAAGGAAGAATATTTCCAAACAAAAACACGTTTGGACTACTATTTTAATTTATTTTTGCAGCTTTTATTTTGGAATTAGGGCTTCTATTTCTTATTGCGTTTTCCTTTTACTACAACTGTCGTATTTTTTATAAGTCCTCTCCGCGGCTTAGGTGTTTTTATTGCCAAACATAAATAACAACTTTACAAACTTGCTTTTGCCGAACTAAACTGACTCTTTCCATAACCTTCAAAAAGGAAAAGCCATCTATTGAGGATTTGAAACCTGGCGGAAATTTTATGTGTAACTACTCGGAAACAAGAGCATGGGTAGTTGCGAGTAGCTGGAAGCAGTCTTGAGTATTTTACCAGTCTCAATGGATAGCAGCTATTAAAGGCTTCGTTTACACAAATTCTTGGCGCGGTATTTTCAATTTATAAGTTTTGACCATAAATTCGTTATTTTCGACCTTAAAAACCTCAGATACCAACTTTCATTGCAATCGGAACACAATTGATACATTCGTCGGCCATATTGGCGCGGCCATTTTGAATTTATAAGTATTGACCTTAGAATAAAGAACTATAGGAAAGCCCCCGCGTATAAAATCCGTATACGTGAGCGTGGGTGCGGTCAGTTTACTGTCAAATTATATCTTGTTATTCAAGGTTCCAAGGTTCGGCTGCAGGTATATTTGCTTTTAAACAAGTTTTTTATAAAGTTTTCATAAAAAGTAAAACTAACTAACGAAACTAATTTTATAAAAAGAAAGTTTAAAGAATTTTGGAACCTATTGAAATATTTACTTGTTATTTTCAAAATAAAAATTTTCGCGGGGAAAATCCTTCTTCAGGTAAGTGTGCTAAAGGTACCTTTACATTATGACTTTACTGTCAAAAATACGAGTTGATAGTCCATCTGACTTGGTATCGTGTTTACACTTAATTTTGACAAGTCAAAACAGGAATCAGAGATGCAGTCCCTTCCGAGATACAGTCCCTTGATGAAAATGATGGAGACTGACATTTGTTTCGAAAAAATCAGAAATAATAAAATACTCCTTTCAATATTATAGTTAAAAATTACCAAAAATAAATTAAAATTAATTTAATAATATGTGCCGAAATAAAATTGAAGTCATATACTTATAGTCCAAGAGCCCGTGACCGCCAGACTTACGTCATAGTATAATTGAAAATTTTTCTGCGTAAGGACACTACAGCAGGTATCAACAGTTGGCTACTAAGAATCCTGAGCCGTAGTGGCTTTGGCAGGAAGGAGGTAGCAAATGTGCAGAAAATATATGCCTACTTACGTCATTTTATAAACGCTGATTTTTTGATATTTCCTCTGGAATACTGTTAGAAGTCACGTCCTCCATTGCCAGACGGTTTGCATAGTGGAAACCCCTTGCCAGACGCCTTAAAAGTTAAAAAATTGTATTGAACTTACGTTAATAGTTCATTCAAAACGTCGAAAGGTAACACCCCGCTTTGAAACTCGTTCGCTATATATTTTTTGGGTCGCTGATTACGAAAATCAGGGTCCCATAGCAGTAAAATATGGGCGTCACCCTTAAAAATGCAAAAAATACCCATTTTTAACGGGTTTTGCGATAATTTAAATAATAATAAAAATAATCTAATGAAATACACTTTTTACAATATTTCTTTGCAAATGTGGTTGATTTATACCAAATCAAGTCAATTTTTTTGATAAGGGGGATCCTAAAGGGGTAAAACTATCCCTAAATCGGCTGGAAGTAAAACATTTATAAAAAACTGTATTTCCCTCACACATGAGGGATTAAAGGAGCATAAGTAAGTAGGTAATTGTCCCTCCTCTATTCCACTTGTTTTTTCCGCCTGTAATGGACAAATAACTACCAAAACATGAAGACTACAACAAGAATTTCACTACGCTCAAGTTCGTCGAGAGCCCTTCCTGTGGTTCTATATTCTAAGGTTCTGACCACAAATTCGTTTTTTGCGACCTTAAAAACCCCTAGATACCTACTTTCATTTTAATCGAAACACAATTGACAAATTCGGCTATATTTGAGCGCCCATCTCGAAAATCGGGCTTCGAGGTACATTAAGAGAGACCCCCACGGACCTTCATGCAAAATTTGGAAGCTCTGCGATGACCGGTGCGCCCGTTAAATCACACACATACGTGCACACATTCATACAGAAATTTTCTTTTTAATATATGTGGATTATTTATCTATTTATTATCATATATTTTTTATCATTTATTTATTATTATTTATTTATTTTATATTTATTTAATTTATATCTATTTATTTTATACTTTCTTAATTTATTCATTTTATTTTATATTTTATTTATTTTGGCTGCGTTCAAGTTACGCAGCTGACTGCAAAATATTGCATATGAGTCCTATAGTTCCAAATCGTGTCTTATCCAAAAAAATCAAAAATTGAGTTAGGTACACTGCTACAATCTATGACAACTTCCTCAACTTTTTGAAAAATCAGGGTTTAAAAATTTTTTTTTCCTACTCTCTAAAAACGAACCAGTGACTATTCACTGGTTTCCAGTGCAAATTCACTGGTTGAACCATTGCTTAGTCAACCAATAGGAAACAGTGAAATTTCACTGGTTGAATAAGTGAAATTTACGTAAAAAAGAGAAAAAAGCTTTTTTCTAACCCGAGTGTCTTTTTCCCAAGCGGGCCTCCATCAAAGCACTGAAATGCTGCTTGCCCTCCGTGATCAAACGAGCGCCGGTTTATTAAGTATGCTAAATGGAACCCTTCACAGCATGGAAATAATAGAATATGAGTCACATATATTTTTTCACTGTTTAAACCAGTGAAATTAAAATTCACTGGTTAAATCAGTGAAATTTTTACTAATTCATTTTTAGAGAGAACTTTTTACTGGTTTAACCCTAGAAGCCTAATCTATCTTAGAGGTACATAAAGCCTTAACATACGTCTCAGAGGCGTACATATATAAATGACATCCTGCTGGCTAAAATATACATCTATGTCCTATTTTTCGAAGGAAATATAAGGTTGGGATATAAACTAATAATAAAGCACAGTTAAATCATTTTATTCTTAGGATAAACATTAAAAATAATCATATTTTTAATGACTAGCTATCGGTTTAGAGCAATCTGCACAGACATCAACTTAAAAATACGTCTAAAAATACGTCTCGCAGGCATGCTGTACCTAAATAGGGCAAAAATTGCGGGACTTTTCTTAGCGACACAAGCACAATTAGCAAGCTCCCGTGGGCCACTGAGTTGGCTAAATAGCACGAAGCGCTAACTTCAACCGTTAGAAAGTGGTAGAGAATTTCCGGTTCCGTGTACGCCTCGCAGACGTAGATTAGGCTTCTAGGGTTAATCAGTAAACAGACGCAAATGCACTGGTTTTCCAGTAAAATTTTTGTTTGCTGGACGAACCAGTGAAATTTTCACTGGTTTATTTTTAGAGAGTACCCACGATAAAACAAAACTGGGTATTTTTCCAAACTGTGTCATCCCATACAAATATGAAATATGAAAAACAGTTTTTCCTCATTTCTGAAAAAGTAAGGAAAGTGGAAAAGACACGTTTAGGAACTATAGGAGTCATATATGCGTTCAAAATATGAAAACCTCTGCAAAAAACCTTCAATACTCGGCATGTGAATGCTGATGACAATCAACTGCTGCTTTCAATTTGCAGTCAGCTGCTCAACTTGAATGTAGCCTTCATGTGTGGTTTATACAGGATGTTTGAGACTAAGATGATAATCCGTTAAGGGGTGAAGGGAGGGAGCCAATCGGCACTATAGATACAGGGTGTTTACGAAAAGAAGTTTGGAAAAGTTTTTAATTTACTTAGATTCCATGCTCATTCTTTCAAGAAGCTAACCCTGACAATTCGGGAATTTGTTTCCCACTTGCACACTATTGCTGTCCTTTTAAATAAGCTATCTTTAGTGTTGTCGCTCACGTACAGGGTTTTTACACGACACAGCCGCTCCGTGTTAGTTTATATTTCTATGGTCACTTGACTATCAACATATAGTTCTCTTCTATACCACACTTCTTGGATTTCTTTTTTTGCGATTCAAAGCTATTGCCAAATAAGCAGCTGCTGCGACTGTAAACTGATTTTGCCTGAATGGGATCATTTTAGACGCATGCTATAGGTATAAGCGACAAACCGCATGGGATGTGGGGAGACAAATTCCACATACGACATTTTTGAATTTTGTAGTAGATTAGGCCCATTCAGAACCAGCGATTGCTGCTGCTGCTTTTTTATCTCTAATCCTAATTTTGCTGCTTTGGTCAGACGGCAGCATTTTTTAACATTTCACAGTCTAGCAACTGAATAGGCAACTGTCTATATAAAAAGTCTGCTGCTGCTGCTAATTCTGGTTTAAAAGGCAGCATGCTGCCGCTGCTCGAAAATTAGGTTCTGATACAGCATATAAGGCCCATTCAAAACTAGCAGCGTCAGCAAACTGTTCCTATTAGCTAATGGTGGTCACATGATAACAAAAGCAGCAGCAATTGCTGCTGCTGCTTTTCCATCTTTGCTTTGGTCAGACGGCAGCATTTTTTGACATTTCTTTCGCTCCACCCTACTGTATAGGCAACTATCAAATAAAAAGTCTACTGCTGCTGCAAATTCTGATTTAAAAGCCAGCATGCTGCCTATAGTCTGCTGCTGCCGCTGCTCGAAAATTAGGTTCTGATACAGCCTATAGTCGCACTCTAAAATTAGCGAGCACTAGGAAACAGTTATCATGCCTTATGTAATTCAGTATTGCCTCAAAAGAATTGCAGACGACTCAGATTTCCGTGGGAAAACGCGAACCATGATAAATAAAATTCTAATGTTACTGCTTAATATATGTGAAAACAATAAAATAAAAAATTGGAGATGAGTAAATTAAAAGTTAAATTTGTGTGAATAAAATGCGACATAAATAAAAATTAAGATTTTGCAGTATTATCTATGAGATTTTTATTGCGGCACTAATTTCAAATGGAACTTATATTTTGCTATAACTCAAACGGCGAAGCGCAGTTATTGACAAGCTATTTGTAAAAGTAAAATTAAATTCATATATCCAAGAACTTATAATGTAAGATACATGCTGTAAGTTTTATTTTTACCTTTGACTTTGCAGTAGTTTCGCGACTATGTAGTTGAGATTTTAGTTCTCCTAAGACTTTGGCTGCTTTCATTAGATTCTTTTCTTGTTGCCAAATATCTGTTTTGCTGTCTCCCTATATTATTATTTTCAAATTATTATTAATTTGAATACTTTGAAAGAAAAAGCACAGGACAAGGTACTTCTTAAATAAAACGAATGAAATGTGTTTCTCTGGTTGATATTAGTGATGCAAGTGAAATTATATACAAAAATATACTTGTGGCATTTCTTCAAACAAAAAATGAGAATGATTTTACCATAATGATTAAACTGATCTAATTGTTTTACTAAATATGTCAAAAGTCTCTTAAAAGTTCTCTTTTCTAAATATTAAACTTTTACTTGTATAAAATTGACAATGCAATAAAACATTATGATGAAGAATTTGAAATGGACAGAAATTAGTCAGGTGTGTTAATTTTTGATAATTTTAATGTTTCGTTTTGGCGACGCTTACAACCGATTTTTTTAAATCAGAGATATTCAAATGAAAATAACACTCATGCAAAATATCTAGTGTGATATGACATGATAAAGCAATTCAGCGGCAATTGGAAAGACTCAGATTTTGAAATAAATCATAAAAGAGCTACAAACTTTTTCCTTTTCAAACTACTTGTCGCTTCCTCATACTATGAACAAGTTACTAAAAAACTCAGACAATGTGAAAACTGGATAAATATTTCATTTAAAGAAAATTTAGTGTAGTTATAAATCTTTAGGCAGACGTTCCTAAGTAAGCCATTGCTTTGTTAAAGCGCGACTTAATAATTGTACGCTTGTATAATTACAAATGAATTCGAAATAACGATCACAAATGTTCTAAACATGCATGTTCAGTAAAAAATTGTCTTATAAATATGTACATCCAACGATAGTTTAAAAATTTTATCTTTTTATGCTTTTTTGTATAAACATACAATATTTAAAAAAAAAGGTTTTATGGGGAACAAACAATTGGCATCGTTCTTTTTAAATTAATACCAAATTAATTTACGCAGCTGTAATAGTTTTGACGCTTTTGAATGACGTAAGTATTTCAAAGTTCATATTTGGTTAAATATAATAAGAACTGTTTTTGTAATAGGATAAGATAAAGTACGACTTTTTATATAAAATAATTATTACAATGTATGGACCTTGTCTTAGTATAGCTGCAACGGTTCTTAAAATAAAGCCCACTAATGAAATACGAAATGAAGTCAAATAAGTATTGGTTAACATCAAATTTTCTTAACTTGCTAAAACCAAGATTGCATTAATATGCTTAATATTTGCTTTTATAATACTTCTTATTTCTCAATAATAGAACAAATTTTGATTAATTTTTACTATTATACATAGTTGCTGCCCACGAGGAATGTTGGTATTTTTACTATTATACATGATCATCAGGAACATTACAAAAGGGACATACATATGTTTACACAACAACAAACAACTTGACAACAAGAATGTTCTAATGTGAAAATTTAGTATAAAAGATACTAATAAGGCAAGAGAATTACACAAAATTAAGAGTAAGGGAAAACATATGTTAAACCTTGACAAATACCTTCATACTCAAACTGCTCTTCGTATTATTAAATATATTAAATTACATTTTTTTAACTCTTGAAATCGGGCCTACTGACTAACGACTTCTTTCGAAGACATCGTGAAAGATACCATATAGGGGGTTCAGCAGAATGATCAGGTTGAAGCAATTTTAAAGAAAGAGTTCCATAGTGGTAAAATTTTAAATCAGATCAAAAAAATTAAGGCAACTTATGTTGACCGTGGGCGTAGTAATACTTTTGTATTACTGATATGTGCAAATATCAGTGTAAAGGCCCATTTACACCCCGAAGTCCCAATTTACTCGAGCGCGTCAGATATTGAAAGGGGATGTTAAGTGCACCCGAACGAAGCTCCCATTCAAAAGACTGACAATTCGCATGTGACGATGCAAAAAAAATCACCAGGGGATGAGACGCCCTGTGCAGAACTTCGCTCATGGCTCTCCACTCCAAATTGTTTTTTCCAAAAAAAAGAGCCCAAAAAGTAATCAATTTTGCCAATTCGGCGCCCACCGTGTAGCCCAAAAATACATAATTTAGTGCCGCTAAAAAATCTAATAAATACATTATACACACATTTCCAACAGATATTACGGTATTTTTTCAAAGAGCTTCAGGATAAACTATATTTAATGTTCTGGCATTTGGAGTTAGGATGTGAAGATTATCGGCTTTACCAACTCTTCAACAACCCACATACAGCTGTCCGTGGGAGAAGCATGGCTTTATCAGATCGAGTCAAACAACTTTCAGTGATTGTCCTTGTGACTGCATTAGGAAATAAAATATATAGTATAAAAAACCAAAAAATACACTTTTATTTTAAAATGAACTTTTTACCTATCTTATACCTAGTTTATAGCTACTCTAAAAATATTTCGAAATATGGATCACACAAAATTGTTTCTCATATAAACGGGATAATTCGAATTATGACTTAAACCGAAAATGTTCGGCTTAAGCCAAAGTTATAAGAATGTAATTGTGAGAATCTTCGATATTAAATAGTCGTACGTTAATCCGAAATTTTGGCGTAATCTTGAATTAAATCGATTTAATTTTGCTGCTATAAACTTGGTATTACTTTAGTAACGCTGGAACTTTTCATTAGCGCCCCACGCTTTTTTACATTTCGAAAGGTAGGTTGTTCTCATATACTGGTTGGAGCAATAAAAAATTTACATTCAAAACTATTTATTACTTTTTAGTATTCTACCCACTCATACCCTTTCATGGGTATCAATACCGAGTGGCCTGTAAAGAAAAAGGTAAATCCGCCATTTTCTGTTGGTCGCCATTTTGGATTTGTAATGACGCCACATAACTAATTGTATTCTATTTATCATACCCTTTCATTTAGCCGCCATATGATTTTTTTACAAAATGGTCAAATTGCATTGTCAGTCGAACTATGCATATGTGCAGTTTCAAGTTGATAGGTTATATTTTCTACTTTTTATTCTATTATGTCTTCCATCTTGTGTTGGCCGCCATTTTGAATTTGGAATGACGCCACACAGCTAATTGTATTCTACTCGTAATACCCTTTAATTTGATACCCAGGTCGGGGTTCGGGAAACTCAATTGCAAAATTCGGCCGCCATTTTGATTTTTTTTTACAAAAATGTCATATTGCATTGTCACGTGAACTATGCATATGGGCAAAATTTGAGGTTGATCGGTTACATTAAAGTGGGTCAAAATCCAGTTGCAAGAGGCTTCTAACGTAAAAAATGGTGAATAGCAATACTAATTAATTAATTAAAACAAACTAACTAAAATTTTAGAAAAACGGAAACTTTTAGTCACCTGTTTGCAGGGCTTCGAACCGTTATTTTTTTTCGTTTCGGTTTTCGTTCCGGTTCAATATAAAAAAATAATAGATCGGTTCCGGTTTTCATTCCGGCAAAAATAACGGTTTTTTTCGGTTTTCGGTTCAGTTCCGAGTGATGAATTTTTAAATACTTTTATTTCAGTAACTCCGAGCCTGCAATAAATTAGTGCCATATAGTTTTACGGCTGTTTGATGAAGAATCTTCTTTTAATAAAAAAAACCGGCAGCCTTTTCTAGATAGAGGGCCAGTAAAGAATTAGTTATTGTCGGGGCGCTTATTATGTCAGCTGTTTTAACATATGTGACGATGGCTCGCGGTAACAAGCTATCTTACGTGAATACACTATTCGTATACTGAATATCGTTTTAGTGCGACGTCACTCAGCGTCCTCTTCCTATATAAAATCGAAATTGTTGTTGTTGTTTCTGAATTAGTGTTAACGTCACTCGGAGACTTTTTTCTACGATATTCGAAGCTATCAGTCTCTTTTACATTACCTTGTTTCTGTATACCGTGACTGAGAAGCATGTTTGTTTTAACCTGCAGGCTTGAATCAGAATTGCCAGAGGTGCTGTTTTGTTGCCTTTACAGCTCGTGAATGGATTACGCACACAAGCGAACGGCCATGTCCATGGGGATTGGAGAGTCCCGCATAGCGAACCGGAAAAAACCGAAAATTTTTTTCGGTTCAGATCCGGTTTTCGTTCCAAGAATTATATCGGTTTTTTTTCGGTTTTCGGTTCAGTTCCGGTTCGAAGCCCTGCCTGTTTGGGTATCCGGATCAAAATCAGATTTCTATCTCTTCTAATTTGGCTTCAACACGCGACGGTACGCACAAGCAGACACACACTTTCTTTGATTAATATAAATAGATAACTTCTTCATTTATAACTATACTGGATTCAGAAAAAAATAGTAAAATAAAATAAAAAAAAATCAGTTCCCCGAAGAACATCAAAGCGAAAGGAAGCGAAACGCAAGTGTGACAGTGATATAATTATTTAAACCCATTATAAACCTCCATTCGGAATCGATTGATCCGGAAATATTTAAAGTTATAGGCAAATCAAACAGCTCAACACCTATTAACAGAATTCAAATCGGTAAATTGCTAACTCTCAGCCCAACTGATGTCGCAGAGAACTTGCCATTCGACCGTCTCCCGTTCTTAGAATAGAGAAGATAAGGAACCGAAAATAGCGTACATGTATACGGATTGGAGGGAAGCACTTAAATTAAAGAACCTCTCGCTCTAAAAGAAAAGAAACAACCGTATGTTCATAGGTTTCATGCAGTTCCCGGACAGAGGCGTACCGAAATTCGTTCGCGTTTGCTCCAAACATTTTCAGCCAAGTGATGTGTTCTCATTTGGATGGTTGCTGAGAAACGCAATCCCCTCCCGGTTTTTGACTAAATGTGATACCGCCACTGTCCGGGAACTGCACAACTACTATGGGAGTGCTGTGAATATGTGTTGCCGAAATGCTTCCCCGATTTTAATTAATTGCGCTTCCTTCTCTTCTCTATTCTAAGCTACCGTTAGCTTCTTCCGAAGAAGTACCCCAGGAGGCATCGCGGGGGTGGGTTAGGATTTGCTAACAGTGACGGCGTAATGGATGACGGGAAGTAGTGTGGTGACGGTGCGACAGAGTGAGAGAAAGAGAAAGAGTGAAGAGAGAGAGAGAGGGGCGGAGTAGGGAATACATGCTTCACTGCAGCTGCACGCGCCAAATTTTATGGACAATTTTTGTTACTTCGACTTGTGGAAATCGGCAGATTATATTTTTCCCGTTATCCTTTAGAACAAAAAAAAATTCCACCGCGCTTGAGAATGCCGAGGTCACGTTTTTTTGTTGCAAGTTTGTGACCCTCCCACTCCCTTACGTCATGCTTTTAGACTTAAAAAAAATTGGATTTGTTAACTAAAGGTTCTCTGGGATAATTCGAATTGTTGTGGCTACTCTTCAATCCTTGAACATGAACCACTCTTTCAATGATAAAGTGAGTTTGGGAGCCTTAATCCAGCAAAACTTTGCAACGCAAGAGCGTACTACTACTCATCACTTTGGGTATCGTTGTTGCTAACAGGATGTATGCTCTCGACAGGCATTAAGGCGCGATTTCGCGGATTTGCTAGTTATATAGGGCCTCTCTTTTGTATTTATATCTAAATTATTAAATGCCAGCAGGCATTCTCTGCTTTTGATTTTAGTATGCCTTGGGGTGTTGGATGCTAGCTTCCTCTAAAATGTTGATTTTTGAAGATGGCGATTTCAGCCAAGACCTTTGCTAGTTGCTTCTGTACTGGACATTTGTGAGATCTTAGACGCAGTTTCCTGGGATTTATCCATGGGCGACACCTTAGTGGAGCTTCATGGTATTCTGGAACATATAACCTGCTCACAGTAATTCTTAGTTAAGTATGAGTGGGTCTCATTGACCTTGATTTCTGTCATGGACATTAATTCTATTGAATTGAGCCCATATGGATTGGAGTTTTTCCTTTACTCTATTGAAGTTTATTCGTGGTTTTGCGGTCCTTACCCCTTTCTTGTGGAAGTCAAAGGTCCTTTGCAGCTGATCGCCATAGATCTCTTGTGCCTCTGTTAACTCTATGAATGTAGACACGATTTATTACTGAAATTACGGGACTATTGAAACATAAAAGCCCTGCCCCGGTTGTCAATTGTATTACAAACACTCTTTAAGAGTCAAAATTGAGGAAACTTTTTACTTAAAGAACTTTCAATTTAAAATAACTAAACAAATAGAATTGGAAATAAAATACGTTATGAAAACTTTGTTCATCATATTTTATTTAGTACAGCAGATGGGAAGATTTGGACAATAATTGACCGTCTGATTCTACTATTTTTTTAGTGAATAATACAATGGAACTATTTATTTACCACACTACCGCATTAAAAAAAACATTTTAACAAAAGGGTTGTTATTAGACGGTTCTTTTATATCTCCTGTCAAAAAGATAAAATGGATTTGCTACATTTCATAATTAATTTAATTTTTTTTGTGAGGATCAGTCATATTTTTATTTTATATGTATAATAAGATCAAAAAGTGATTAAAAACCTTGTTAAAATTTAAAAACATTTAAATAACATAATTTAAACCACAAATATTCCCAACCAACATTTTACACTAGATTGCAATTTTTTATGAAAAGAAGGAGCAAATAAGTAATGAAACATAAGAGAAAAATGCAATTACAATGCAACAAAATGCTTCAACATGCTTAGATATAAATAGATGTTTTAAATTAGATATACGTACCTCTTCTTTACTCTCGAGTCTATCCTTAATTTGTTTGCAAAAGACTGGGAGTAGGATTTCTCTACATTTTGGTATATGAAACAACTTAGAGTCAATGAAGTCTTTGATGCACGCCATTTTTGACTGAGTTAATCTTCCCGGAGGGAATCGAGTTATAATTTCAACTATATTATGGCTGAAATTAAATTTATGCAATAATAAACGTTTCATAATATTACTTATACAGGGTGTATTGCATAAAGTTACAAAACGGCCGGCTGTGGATAGGTTTTGAATAGACGAACAAAAAATCACTTTTGGGGGGGGGGAATCGTAACGGTTTCGCCGCTAGGGCGTTTTGAAGTTTTTTTTCGTGTTTTACATATCACCCTGTATTTTTATAACCCTATGACCTATTTTCATGAATAAGGTATAGTGTACGCAGAATACTCCCACCTATCTAAAACTGTAAAAATCAAGGTTCAAGGTTATTTTTGGAGTTATAAGCAATTTTAATGCTAAAATTAGCTCTATTTCGTACTTTTTAACCTAAGCTTTGCCAAAAAGTACCAAATAAGGCCAATTTTAACATCAAACTTGCTAATAACTTCAAAAGTAAAGGCCGTACCATTATTGATAGGAAATTCTCCAAACAAATTATTAGAGGTATTTTATCGAGAAAAAGGTGGTTTTCGTTGAAATTATAGTTAAAAAAACGAAATTTTGACTTTGATTACTCATTACTCTGGAATTTGATAGGGTAGAACCTTATTCTTACAGTTTTAGATAGGTGGGAGTATTCTGCGTACACTGATGCCTTATTAATGAAAATGGGTCATAGGGTTACAAAAATACAGGGTGACATGTAAAACCATAAAAATAAACTTCAAAACGCCCTAGCGGCTAAACCATTACGATTTCCCCCTCCGATATCATTTTTTGTTCGTCTATTCAAAACCTATCCACAACCGGCCGTTTTGTAACTTTATGCAATACACCCTGTATATTATTTCAGCTTAATATATATGAATATCTACACACCTTAATTTTATGCAATCATAAACCTCCATTAAATCTGAAGCTATAATATGCAAATATTTAAGCAACGCACCTTCAGGCTTCAATAAGTCATTGCGGCATGCGATCATATTTATAAATAACTGCAACAAATCTAAAAAGAATAAATTTGTTTGAAATGAGATAACTTCTAAATAAATTTTGATAATAAAGTTTTAAAATACAGTTTTGAACATTTTAAGGGAATTGGCGGCAATTCCAGCCAAGTAATTGATTTCTGTCTGAAACAGAAATGAAGTTCCCAATAACAGAGATAATAGGATAAAGTTATAGTTCTTGCTGTTCATTCCTTGGAAAGGAGAACAGCGAAGGGAGAGTATTTTAAATACATGTGTGAGTTAACAAAGAAACAAAGGCGTCTCAGTTGAAAGGCTCTATTACATTCTGCTGTTGATAATTTTTTTGGGAACCACACATATTTCAATTATGAAGATAACAACTTACAACTTCATTAATGTGAATTTTCATTTTTTAATCCAAGTAAAATCCAACAATTTTAGTATCATTTATTTAGTAAGTATGTAAACTAATTTGATACTCAATTGACATTTGCGCATACAGTTGTGCAGTTAACACACCAAAACTTAAAAGCAAACTTATCTGGAGGGCGTTCAAAAACCTAAGGCCCGACGTATACCCAAGCTGCATATGTAGCTTTTCGTCATTTATATATGGAACAAATCGTTACATCCGCTTTGCTACATAAAGCTGGTGACATATACAAGCGTACGTGCATTGAATTCCGCGGCTCCATGATATGCGGCGATTTTCCACTGACGCATAATTGCATGGTTGCGTTTCGTCCCGGCTTTCACACATAACCCAAAAATCGAAGTGACGAGTTGCATGTGTTTGTTGTGTATACTTGTGTGTGCTGTGTCGAATGCGGCTATGCAGAAAAAGTTGAAGGTAGACCAACATTTGCGTGGCATGCATTTCATTCACGGAATATGCCGTCAGGTCGCATTTAAATACACACACTTGCCTGTACGCTTGGATATGTCACCAGCTTAAATCTCCAAACAAAAAGTGACGAAAAGCTGCATATGAAGCATATGCAGCACGGCCGGCCTTACTATGGTACACCACAAGGAGTTTATGCATCATCACTTCACTTAACCATGAAAGTTTGTATTTAACCATGGAGGTTTTTGAAAGAACCGTGGTTAACTAAGGCTTAAAGAGGGAAAAAAATAAACACAAAATTTTCCGTAGAATAGTCTCCGCTAATTATTTTTGCAATAATCTCACAAATCCCACTTTGATTTGTTCATGTGCTTAACATTAAAACAACTGTCAGAGTTTTTCTTCTTCTTCTTCTTCTTAACCATCGCTAACCATGCTCTCGAGCAGGGTTAAAATTTAACTACACCATGGTTAACCTCGGGAGTTTTTGAATGTTAAAAAATTATGCTCAAGTAAGGCTCACGGAGTTTTTGGACGACAAGTTTACCTATAGTTAACCCTAGTAAGGTTTTTCAACGCGCTCTCCGAAAGCTAGGTTGGTGCAAAATGGGTGGCTGCCAAGGGTCAAGTTGCCGAAAATGTTCGCAAAAAAAATCATAATGGATGGGCCTTCCATTATCAGACATGTAATATAATGCAGAAAAATTTATTAATTTGGTGTGTGGACACAAATTTCATGGGATCAAAGTGATTCGGCATATCACTTACGTGACCGTCAACGCAAGCATGGCGAGAAATATCAGAAGAAATAGAAATACCTGGTAGGTTAAATTATTACGTTTATTCTGAAATTTTAAGAATAAGTCTACGGTTTGCAAAACCTGAAGGGGCTGGCGTCTGTGTAAACAAATAAAACCTTGGTCAGTGATATTGCAGATGAGAACCCAGGACCAGGCAATTGTCAGACTATGTGTCGTTCTGAAGTGTGTTTCACAAGCAATATCCTAGCTTGTCATAATTGGTTCGCGATGGAGTTCCTCCACCTCCCAAAATTTGCGAAGGTCCTTGCTGATATCTAGGACCTTCAATAATAGCCCGGGCTATATCATGGTTATCTACGCATGAATAAAGAAACCTTTGAATATATTCTAAGCACCATACGATCCAATCTGACTTAATACAGTAACTTCCGCAAGACCATATCTCCTGAAGAACGACTAGTTTTAACCTTGAATAAACGTAATAATTTAACCTACCAGGTATTTCTATTTCTTCTGATATTTCTCCCCATACTTGCGTTGACGGTCACGTAAGTGATATGCCGAATCACTTTGATCCCATGAAATTTGTGTCCACACACCAAATTAATAAATTTTTCTATATCCATATTGTATTTTTAACGTACGAACGCATAAAAAATCCGAGCATGCTGGGATTGATTTCGGACGTCGGAAGTATACGCACGTACACGTACGACTAGCTCGCACCTAGTGTGCGAGGTACCATAGTACTCGGAGTATCGGGTTTGTTCGTGCGTATTCGTACGTGTTCGTACCAAACAAATTCGTACGAAAACGCATCCAATGTGCGGCCAGCCTTAATCTTTGTATCGTTTCTAATCTTTGTCTGAACTTCACCAGATAGAATCCATCCCAGTTTCGTCTGTTGTGCGACTGGAGCTCCTAGCACGTCAGCTCCAAAGAGTACATCAATTCGTCCTGGTGTGTCGCAATGAGGATCTGCTAGTGTTAAATCTCGTGTATGTTCCCATACATTCCGTGTTACTTTCTCTGAGGGTAGAATTCTAGTTAACTTCTTGAGTACAAGTGCAGTGGTTACGAGCTCGAACGTTCAGGCGAATCTTGGTTTTTTGTTAATTCTACGCAGGCGCGCATGGTTCCTAACTCTATTTCTCCAACCCCAGTCAGAACTCGATGAGTTCTTAATTTTGGCAATTTCAGTCTCTGTGCTGCGTCTTCGGTTGTGAAGCTGCCTTGAGATCCTTGGTCTATGAGTGCTCTTAATGCGACGACATGACCATTTTTTGTAGTTGTATGAATGATTGCTGTAGGAAGCATCACCGTGCATTGTCCAATGATTCTGCTATTTAAGTACTGACTTCAGTAGAGTTCGATGGTTGACCTTTGTTATTAACTAGTTTATCGGCTTCAGCCGGAGCGTTTGTTGAGGTTGGATGGAGAAGTGTATGATGTTTCCTATTACAAATTTTTCATAGTCTCCAGCTTTTACATGTATTCGTCACATGTCCCTGGACTAAGCAGTTGGTACATAGATTTGATTTTCGAACTGCATCATATTTTTGTTGGATCGGCTTTTTTGCGAATTTCTCACAGGAGTATATTTTGTGATTTGCCTTGCAGATTGGACACTGAGTTTGCAATGCGATGGAGCCATGATGGATTTTTAAATCTTTGCTCTTCCAGGGTGCAACTCTTTGTTTGGTTGAACCTTGCTTCAAGTTCTCGGTAGGCTTGATCCCTTCTAAAGTATAGAACCGTCTCTAAAAGAATTCTATAAATTTGCTTACGCTCTCTACTTCTCTTGGATTTTGTAGTGACTGTTCATAGAGATTACGGCTTTCCCTGCCTAGCTTCTGTGTCAGTAGAAATACTATCAGTGGATCCCAATTTAATGTATCAATACCAAGGTTCTTGAGTGCTTGCAAACACTCTGTTGTAGTATCATGAAGTCTTTTCAGCCCCTGGTGTGATTCGTTGTTGAGAGTTGGTTGATTGAGGAGAAAGCGTAGTTGAGTATTTACTAGTGCCCTTTCGTTTTGGTATCGTTTGTTGAGGATATTCCAGGCGGTTTCAAAAATTTCCTGTGTGATTTGTAGATGATTGACCAATTCACTTGGTTCACCCACCAGGTTTGCTTTCAAGTAGAACAGTTTCTCGGTGTTGCTCAGATTATTGTCGTTCCGAATTGACTCGGTAAATATATTTTTAAATGTTGACAATTTTAAATAGTCTCCATCAAATGTTGGGACGTCTATCAGCTTTATTTTCATTTTGTTTCTTCCACCGTTGTTAGTGAGTACTTGTGTTGGTGGACAGTCTGCTTGTTCATTCAGTTTTTCTTGAATTTTGATCAGAATGCCCTGGTACAATGCCTCCGTGATGGCGAATGTATCATTTTCAAAGTATTCATCTTTAAATGTTCCCAGGCTCATTATTTCTCCATGTATGTCAACCACACGTTCCCAATAATCGCTTATTATTTTTGCTTTCTGCGAGAAGTATGCGGTTCAGGCGCGTACGCAGGGGGGTTACTGGGGGTTAACCCCCCCATGGTTCCAATAATAATAGGAAAAATTATAATTAATAAATATATCAACTTATTAAACAATTAACAAAATATTCCGGATAACGATGTATAATATATGGTGGATTCTTTTCAAACGGGATAGCAAAAAAATAAATATCTCTCAAACTTTGGGAATATGTTCGTGAACTCGATGTGATATACCAAAAAATTTTTTAGCGCAATTGGGTGCGCCGTTTCCGAGTTACAACTGTTATTGAAATAAACGCGATTTTTCAAAAATCACGTATTTCTCATTTATTTATAGCTCTCGACAAACTCTGAGTTTCGGGATGGCCATATAGATTTTTGTAGGAAATTTTCCGTCTTTTCAGATGAAATTACGCAAAAAACAATTGTACGCATTTTTGGCCAATTTTTTGGCCTTTTTTGGCCAAAATTTGAAAAAAAAGGAATTTTTAAATTTTTTTTTCATGTCACCAATCGATTTTCTGACTCAAAAACTACGCGCCACCAAGTTCTCAGAGTAGTTCCCTTCTTTTCGGTAAAAAATTGTAAAAATGCCCTAAATCAAAGTCTAAAGTCTTGCGCACACCACGAGACCATGATTTTTGGAGAAAAACAAGACATTTTGTGATATTCGAAAAATGGTCAAAAATTAATATTTGTTTCTTCACAATTTTCAATAAAAAAAATGCGATAAAAATATACCTATAGCTAATTATTTTTATAGTGAAATAACATAAAATATAATATAAGTACATAGTCCTATTACATGAGAAAATTTTTTTTTACCCAATATGTGTACAAAATATGTTTTGTGAACCCCCCCCCCCCATGGTTTCATCCTGCGTACGCTACTGATGCGGTTGACTTTGGCGATGTAATTTCACTTTCTGTGTTCTCAATCATCCTTTTTAGAGAATTTATCATGGCGTTCTGTTTTTTAATTCTTCTAAGTTGATCTTCAACGCGTTCAGATGTTTGTTTCTTTTCAATGGTATTTCGGAGATCATCTTCGATCAAATCTCTAGTTTGTAATTTTCACCTTTGTGAAGTAAGTTCTCTTTGAAGTATTTAGGTTCTGGATTCTCGTCTTTTAGCTGCTCCAGTTCACTGTGTTGATTCTCGAAATCAGCCCATGCCGATGGCAGTGAATGTAATCGAACTTCGATGTACTCCTTTGTCTTCCTAATCTTGGAATCCTTCCGGAAGTTGGTAAGCAGCTTTTGGATGGTCTTTGATGTACTGCTTTGCAGAGTTATTAGCTTTTCCATGGCTGTGTACTAAAGATTTGTAGTTATGTGGATCGACGTAGCCTAAATTAACGAGGATTTTCCTCAATTTAATTAGTTTACAGAGCCTCAAGACACGATGTTCTAGAGAGGATGTTTTTTAAGTTATATTGCCTCAAGACACGATGTTCTAGAGGATTTTTTGTTTATTCTCAAGACCCTTGGTTCTTTAGAATTTTCTTTGGAATTTTACTTTTTTGGCTCGAAGGACCAATGTGAGTAGCTAAGGATAGAATGGGTTTGTTGAAGACCGCACAACTACAACAATTTGGAGCGGTTTGACTGTACACAAAAAACTGAATTGGTTTCTCTGGAGTTATTTATTACAACTGACCTTTAATGCTCTTATCAGCTACATATTTATACATAAATTGATTGGTTAATTAGCAATAACAAAGTTATTGCACCAGAATGCGTGAATCAAGAGTTCATTCACCAATTTTAATTTTCATTAGTTGTTATTACTGACATTGCAGCTTATAGACCATCAGCTAGTGACAGATTTAGGTGCCCCATTTTCGCATGCTAGCCTCGAAGAGGGTTGAAAGATACATCGATGTTGAGTTGGAAAAGGTTAAATTAAGGTGCCGCTCCTGGGGATAACATCATTAAAATTTAACTTTTCGTAACAGAAATAAGAGGCATATCTCGCTCATATTTTCGCGCTAGCCTTGTTTACTACATGATTTTTTAATGGAAACTAGCTCCCGAAAAGTGAAGGCTTGAGTGTAATTGATGACTAAGGGATGGAAACAAGGGCGCCATCTTGTCGTAAAAAATCGAGAATTTGACCGATTTTCTCACACAAGCCAATCGAAAGTGTGAAAACATTCATCGTCACTAGTCATATAAAAATATTGGCTTGAGTAGCGCGAATGGATAAAACCATTTGGGAGTAGGTAACTCCGACGGAAATTATTTTGGAATTGTCAGTTATTTTCTCATGAAAAAAAAAATTGCAATGAAAACGTATGAACTTGAAAGCTCTAAAAAAAAAATAGCTTGAGTGTAGAGCGTGGCTTTCTTACTTTCGAAACGTAGTAAACTTGCTACAAAATTGTACGCAAATTGCCATCATTTTCTCACGCAAGCCGTTCGATATATGCAAAGAAAAAGTAATTATAAGAGTATTAAAAAAAGGCTTGAGGGCCAAATGTGGTTATCATATTAATTCACCTTAATATACATATTAAATCGCGAAATTTCCCTCATTTTCTCACGCAAGCCGCTGATCAAAAAAAATAGTATCTTCTGTGTGTAGATACACTGATACTGATACATAATGTTTTTTTACTTCATATTATCAAATTATGTACAAATTCAACTTTCTCAAATAATTCTCTTGACTTTCTTACTTTTGAATTTGGTGCTTCGTGGAAATCAATACGAAATATCGTGTCCTATGGATCGCCTTTATTTGAGGATTTTAAAGAAGAAAAACCGTTGTAATAGAGAGAAATTGTAATTTCAAAGGGATGTAACCGGAACTTCAAACAATTTTTTATTTTTTCATTTCATACATGCACCTGAGTCGAAAACCGAAAAATTTGGAAACATCAAATGTGAGCAAAGCGAGAAAAGTGCATAAAAGTGCGTTTTTGGTGAATTTTGAGTGGATCGTCACAATGAAATAATAAACAAAATTTTGAAGTTCCGGTTACATCACTTATCACCAATTTTTTTGTTCATTTTCACTCTACTATTGGGCGGAGCAGTAGGCGAGTTCTCACAACGCATGTGGATAGTCTCGTGTTGCGACGTTGTAGCTGTGCACATTATTATTCAGGAAGTGCAGAAAAAGCTCCAATAATTTTATATAATACTAGTTGGGACCCAGCGGCCTATGCTGCTCCTATAAGCCAATAGTAGTAATCAGGTGATATGAATTTTAATATACAGTAGAAATAAGAGTTTGAAAAAGGCAATTTTTTGGTATTTTTGATTCCAAATAACAAAATGTGAAACTATTAGGGATCTCACATTTTGATCGAGATAATAAAAACCATCCATTGACATGGCATTTTTCGAAATATGAATTTTCATACATAGATAAAATGTCTCAATGAACCGCTTATTTTCTGTATTTTGGATAGCTGGGACCCGGTGCGCCTCGCTGCACCCAACGTTTAAACATTTAAAATCAATCCAAACCTTCAAAATTCAATTCTTCTTAACCATTAACGAAAGACCAACTATTCCTATAAAAGTTGGAGTCATTAGATTCAAAATAAATTTATTTAAACTATGGCCAAAATTGCCTGTGTATTCTGCTAAAACCATGAACGTTAAAAGATTCGAGGGACATTTTCTATAGCTTTTTTTAATTTAAATCTAGAAGTCTGCAATAACAAAATTTTTCGAGAACAATAAAACAAAATTAAAAAATGAAACAAATATTTTATAGTTGGAAAAAGCAATGCCAAAAAACCAACTTTTATTTTCTCTTATATTGCGAAATTGTGTTCGTCAAAATGTAATTAAGGCAAATATTGAAAATCAAACTATTCGCAATATCTAAGGAAAGAACCAATACTTATTTCTGTAAAATTTGGAGACATTAGATTCAATATGCTTTCATATTAAGGGTGACCAAAATTTCCTATGTATGTATTCTTTTATAAAACTTGCTGGTAAACTGTTTTTGGTTTTGTTTTCCGGCGTGTAAATAAACAAAGATGATGCCTTTCCGACTCGCTGCACCCAACCTTATGATATTTAAAATTAATCCAAATCTTCAAAATTCAACTCTTCAACAAATATTTATAACCATTAACGAAAAACCAATTATTCCTATAAAAGTTCGAGAGTTTGGATATTGGTTTGTTTGTCTAATTCTGCGAGGTATGTCTTCAGTCATGGTGTTCTTGTATTTTTCCCACAAAAACGATGGTTCTGTTGGGTGTGATGTCGTCAATATAATTGCGAACAGTTGACGAATGTTATTCGGCGTGGATGCAAATGCTGCATCAATAAGTGTCAGATCCCAATGGGTGGTGCTACACGGAGACTCGGGAAGTCGTCCAAAATCAGATTTGAGTCTCGTTATTTAATGCTACACGAGACTGTCTTCGGCTTAGAATAATTCTTTACCATACATGAAAGCTTTGATTGGGAGTGTATACCGCGGTCATTGTTTACATCTGAGAAGGGAGAGGAGAAAGAAATATGCGTATGAGTTAAGGCCCCACTATGCATGGCATAAGCGCATATGTCAAGTGCATATGTCAAGTTCGCAACCAGGGGCCGTATTTGGTTTCTCGAGTCGATATCGACTTCTGTCGATAAATGAAAATTGGCATTTGGCAACACGATATCGACAACGTTATCGTCTCTTTACGTGTCGATCAAGACGTTTGACGTTTATTAAAAAGCTAAATTTATGCATACAATAAACTTTTAACAATTTCTATTTTAATTAAATATACGTGGTTTGCTGCACTTGGAGTAATATCACACAATTTGATGGTTTTGTATGGCAGCGTTTATCTGTCGATTTGGTCGTAATGCCAAATATGAAACTTAGAGAAAATCGAGAAGCTTTTTTTGTCGAGTCGATCCATCGACTCGAGAAACCAAATACGGCCCCAGAACTTGTTATGAAGCTGGCTACGGTTGACATAACACGGCATAAAAGCTTTCGTTAAACATTCGTTAAACATAATGAATGCGACTTGGGTCGAACGTGACATGACAACATTAGGAAAAGCAAGATTATGTTTATTGCTGTTTATTGTTAGAGAAAGTGATTTTTGTTCATGTATGGAGAAATAAAAATATCTACATATATACATAATATAAATCAAAATTAATTTTCACTTTCACAGCGCAGATTTTACATCAACTTTATGTCGCTTATGTTATGCATAGGCGGTAATATGTTTTGATTGACATAATGCTGACTTTCGATATTTTTTGACGTTTTGACATATGCGCTTATGCCATGCATAGTTGGGCCTTTAGTTTTCACCCCAGAAATTTTTGGGTGAAAATTCTTTCGTTAAAGTTTCGTCATGTGCGTCCTTCTTTCTCTCCACTCCTTCGTTTCTTTCCTATAAAACCGGGTTTTTCGTACTTCTTGAGTCTTCGTGTAGCACCCCACAATGATTGTCGTCTTCCAGCAATTGCAACTCGCGACATGCATCTTGAAATGTATTGAATATTTGACCATTGACTGTTCGTAAAAATTCGAAAGACGTTGGTCCTGGAACATTCAGCAACAACAAACGCAAAAAGAAACATTCACGTTGTTTTGGATGTACTGTGTAAAGTCGTCCCAATGTCTTTGCTTTCAATACGCGTGCGATAATTGGATGTGGTTCGCCTTGTCTACCTGGCTTCCATTTTTTACCTGTTTTGTTCAATGTATAATAGCGAGGGACGTCGGTATATAACAATGTTGTTGCGAATTGTCCGAAAATATCAGGTTTTTGGCACAGTGTGAAAAATTCAGTAAGCGTAGTTTTTGGTGGCTGGAAAGCTCGTTGGAGAGCATTTTCTTCAGTGAAATATACACCTTGACCGTTTTCAAGAACAATGAATGCTAATATTTTACAGGTTTCCCAATGTTCACAAATATTTTTATTTTGTATATAAATTATATGTTTCTTAACTGGTTTGATTTTGCGGGCTCCGGTAGTTGTAGTATACAGTCTATAGTACATAGTATATAGTACACTGTACACACTGTACATATTGTACACACTGTACCCTCAATACACTAATTCATACGTTGTCACTCGTAAAAATCGGAGTGCTTTTTTAAAGCTAACGGTTTTTATATGTGCATGACAATTAAAATTAAATATTTTTTCGCCCCGGCAACTTAAATATAATCAGTGAAACATTGAAATTCTCTATATTTCGATATTTCGACAACAGCTTCACTTATCTGGACCAAAATTATCATATCTTTCAATCTGGAACCAACCCTACACATTCCCAAATTTTCATTTAAATCTGTTGGGCGGTTTCGGAGATTAGCGTGTTCAAACATTGTGACACGTGGTTTTTATATATTAAGAAGATTTAATGTCGGCAGCAGAGTATATAGACAACAAAGAGATGTACATTTCATTTCAGATATGTACGCGTTACAAGATAATTGAGGGAAAAATTGAGTGTCAGATACTGAGTGAATTGGCGTGTGAAGGACACGAGGAAGCCGATACTAAACGGGCATTTTTTTTGAAAAAAATTCCAAGCGATAACGAATGCTCGGACATAGATACCTATACTCGTTATTTTACTTGGAAATATGGCACATATGGCAAAAGGACTCAAAGTTTGGCTGCGTTTTGGGACCGGCAGCAAACGTCGCTATGTGAATGTTCATAAAATGTATGAGTCGCTAGGAGAATTACTATCAGTGGACTTCCAGCATTTCATGCACTAAGTGGCTGCGATTTTAATCCCTCATGCCATTTACGCTCGAAACACGGAAATGCAAAGAGCTTTTGCAGCTCTGTAAGAACGTAAAGTTTGGCTGCGTTTTGGGACCGGCAGCAAACGTCGCTATTTATTTTTATTTTTTATTTATTTATTTATTCATGAAAAAGTACACAAGATTAACATCTTATTTGGTACTATAACAATAAAGGCAATTTACAAAGGAAAATACATATTATTAAAATGATTAAAATTAAATTAAAAGAAAACAAGAAAAATAAAGAAAAGGAAATAAAATGAAAATAAAATGTAAATAAAATACAAGAAACTAAAAACTGAATTTAAATAAAAATTAAATTATTGCCTATAAGCCGATTCTTAAGCCGAGAAGATGAATGCTGAAGAGGATGCACGATAAACCATGATACGCAGCAAGCAAGCGACCAATACGATTTTATGCGTTCTGAGTTTCAAGGTATGCGATCACTCCCCTCCTGAAGGCGGCGAGCGAGCTGATACATTGCAGTTGGAAAGGGAGGCTATTCCACAATCTAAAGCTACTGACAGAAACAGGCGCAAAGGCGGTGCGGACATTGGCTTCGCGGTATGTGGCGACTTTTCACTGACATGATGTTGCGGTGTCGGCGGCGCGCTCAGACTTTGAACACAACAACGAAATCAAAGTGACAAGTGGACGTGATAGGAAAAAAATTTAAAAACCTGAATGATTTACATATAATTTTTCTATCCTACAGGACTTGTCTTTGTTTTAGGTGCTAATTTAATTACCCCAATTTGGAAAAACAAAGGTTTTCATTAAATATAAAATCCAACAAATTTGCTATCCCACCCAACACCAACACACGACTCCAAACATATGCCCACCACCATCAAAACACGACTCAAAACACAAACATCTCTTGACACTACGCGGCGGCAACGCTCAGAGAGTAGAAAGTAAAGGCCCATTCAGATCCAGTAGCAGCAGCGGCAGCAAGTTTATTTTACTAGCAATCGGTGCTGCTTTTGTTGTCATATGACCACCATTAACCAATAGGAACTGTGTGCTGCTGATATTTTTGTTGCGCTGCTTTGAATCTGATACAGCCTTAAAGCAACTTGCGCGGTGTGTGCGTAGCGTAAATCAGCATTTCGTTAGTACGCATTTGAATACACTACTTCTATTCTCTCTGTCATTGCCCGCACGGCGTTTGCGCCTGTTTCTGTCAGCAGCTTAACAGTATGTACAAAGAAGGAACGACCACCTAACAGGGAACAGTGTCTGGGAATATAAAATTGCATAGAACGACGTGTACGAAGACGAACAAGACTATGCGCAAGGTATGAGGGAACAGAGGAATTTATGATTTTTTTATGCAATAAACATAGGCCATGCACGTCGCGATATGTAAGGAGGTTGCAAGGTAACAAGGATGAACGAAAGCCAGAAACATGTGCAGATCGATTAAGGTCAAAAATGAACCTTAAACAATCATTAGGGCCCCATACACTACAAGGTTTTATGCGTACAAACAAGGCGTTCAAACAAAGATTGACAGTGTGTGGTGAATTTGGTTTTTGGTTTTATGTTTGTCACAAGTTTGTCCCAAATATCAAAACGTTTTGATTTTTTCGTGGTTTTATCTGACAGTTCTCTCCATAACATAAAAAACGTCTGCTCTGGTGTTGTTTATTTTGTTTCGGTGTTTTTAGTATTTAGCTGTATTTATTTATTTAGTTTTGCTGTAAAACCTTATAGTGTATGGGCAGGCTCAACGTACAAACAAGTTTGTCACAAACACTGTGGGACATGTTTGTACGCATAAAACCTTGTAGTGTATGGGCCCCTATTGAAGGCAACATTCAATCTATGTTTACATGTGGAGTCAAGGCATATATAAACAGAGCATCCATATAGAAAATGAGGAAGTATAAGCGATTTTACTAGCGCAAGACGAGTATCACGGGGTAATAGGCTACCATAGAGACGCAGGCGACGCAAACAAGTATAGATTTTTTTTTTGTCGCTATGTGAATGTTCATAAAATGTATGAGTCGCTAGGAGAATTATTATCAGTGGACTTCCAGCATTTCATGCACTAAGTGGCTGCGATTTTAATCCCTCATTTTATGGATTTGGAAAAATCAAGACTTATGCCATTTACGCTCGAAACACGGAAATGCAAAGAGCTTTTGCAGCTCTGTAAGAACCAACGTGTGACGAGTATCTTTCTGCATGCAAAAAATAGAGGAATTTGTATGCACTTTATACACAACAAAACCAAATGGATTATCTGGTATCTCATGCGTGAACGAGGCACGATTGCATTTATTCGTGAAAAATTACACAAGTTGCCATCCTGCAAGCGCGAATTGCATCAGCATATATTGAGATCGTCTTATATAGGCCATTTGTGGGGGAATTCTCATGTGCCTACACCGTCAAATTTAGATGCATTGGAGTATGGCTGGAAGCTTGAAAATGGGTCCTATACATTCCTGTGGTTTGAAGGTGATGAGGTACCGGAAAGTGCTGGAGGCATTGTAATGAATGCGACCGAAAATGAATACAGATTTATTAAAATTTTTGTTTTTATTGTATGTATTTCTGTTTTTATTGTATTGAATTTCTTGTTACATGTTTTAATTACAAAATTTTAGAGCATGATGACGATGACGAGTACGAGTACGACGCTACTGTCGATGAGGAAGATTAAAAGGATGAAGAAAATGACAAAGAAGACGATGAATATTACTACTTACACCTCGACCTTTTAGAGTCGGGCGAAGATGAAGCGGTGAGCGGTGAAAAAGAAGTAACTGAAGCAGAGCACAGTGATGAGTGACTCATGCAAGCAATATTCAAAATTTTTAAAATACACTTCATTTTTTGAAGTTATACTTCTTTAGGCGCGTTTTGAAAATATTATGAGAGTGAATTTTTAGGAATCGGTGAAGCAACGCGAGAAAAATTCAAAATGGCGGCGCCAATATGACGGATGAATTTTGCAAATGTGTTCTGAATCCATTGAAAATCGGTATCGAGAGGTTTTTAGGGCCACAAATGACGATTCTGTGGTCAAAATTTGAAAATTCAAAATGGCGGATGAATTTTGGAAATGTTTTCTGAATCCATTGAAAATCGGTATCGGGGGGTTTTTAGGGCCACAAAAGACGATTCTGTGGTCAAAATTTTAAAACTCAAAATGGCGGATGAATTTGCAAATGTATTCTGAATCCATTGAAAATCGGTATCGGGAGGCTTTTAGGGCAACAAATGACGATTCTGTAGTCAAAGTGTGAAAATTCAAAATGGCGAACGAATTTTGCAAATGTGTTCCGAATCCATGGAAAATCGGTATCGGGGAGTTTTTAAGGTCAGAAATGACGAATCTGATGGCAAATTTTAAAAAAAAATCAAACTGGCGGCGCCAATATGGCGGTACGATTTTGGCAATTACGATTCGATTTCACTGAAAATAGCTATTGGGGGGTGTTTAAGGTCGGAAATAATAAATTTGTTGTCAAAATTAGAAAATTCAAAATGGCGCTGGAAATATGGTATGCATAACAAATCACTTCACCAGAATTTTGTAAAAAGTAAAATCCAAAAATGACTGAATTAAGACTAAAAAGAATATAATAAAAATAGGTAAAAAAACTTTTAGGTTAATTGGTTTTATTTTAAATCTGCTGTACCAAAAACTAGAAAATAATTAGAACACAAACATGGACCTTCTGGAATAGTAACAGTGCTGTCTTCTCATGTCGTTTGCCAAGGGGCACTTCGTGTCGCTGCGTCAGAGAATTAAGTAATATTCTGGGACTTGTAACAGACTAAAATAAAAACATGGGGCGTATAAAAACCTGTATAACCTGTATAAATAAGAACAACTTGTCTAGAAAAATGTGTTTCCAAGTCCACCAAAAAAAAAGTTCAAATGCTCTTCGTATCATATTTCAGTTACCAAAAGCCGCTCAATTCAATTGAGTAACTATTAGAAGAAGAAGCTAGGGAAGTGAACATAATTTAGAAGTGACGTTTATTTCAATAGTCGAAAGGAGGTGGAGTAAATCTACTCAAGGTCGATGGACCCACAGGCTCATAACAAATGTAGAGGGATGGGTCACGGGAGAGCATGGAGGGTTAAGTTACAACCTCGCACAGTTCTTGAGTGGACATGTGTGTTCCAGAGCATACCTCCATCGGTTCGGACAAGATGTCTTGGCTGCCCCCTAAGCGTGATAAAAGACACAGAGCATGTCCTATTGAAATGCCCGATATTAGCCGAGCAAACTGTTGCGCTGCAAGCGACAGCTAAGGCACGACTAAGAGTAGAGAACATCATAGACTAGATGGTGACGTCGGGTGTTGTAAGGAATAAAGTGGAGGAGACGCTAAATATGCTCCATCAGAAGGTAAGGCGCAAAGAAACCAAAAGGAAGAGATCCAGCTGGCGAAGCATTGCTGAAAAGGCCTTTCTCTGCCGGAGAATGGGTTGACTAGTAGGTGATTTTAGTTAGGATTAGAATCTTGTATAACCGACAGGCTGGAGCGTGACGGCATCATGATGCTTCCACCTGCCAACGCACCCAAATAATAAAAAATCCAATAAATTACTTGCATGCAAATTAAAAATTAGTCTTAAATCTCGCCAAAGAAGTATAACTTCTAATGCGCGTACATAAGTACCTACCCACACCCACTTTTTTATGACGGGTTCCAGCACATTATTTAATAATATAAATCATTATACTTGCAAAAGAAAATAATTACACTATGAATTGTCAGCTTTCTATTATATAATTTTTTGTCAGGTTTTCATTAAATAAATAATATGTACCATTGCTGGGACCCAAGCCTTTAATTATATTGTCTACTGATCACTTTTCCTAAATATACATCGAACGGCTTGTGTGAGAAAATGGTGTTCATTTTTAGTTTATTTTGTCGGACCTTTATTATGTACATTTGTTGAATTAATATGACGTCGTCACTCAAGCCTTTTTTTAATACTCTTATAAATACTTTTTCTTTGCATATATCGAACGGCTTGCGTGAGAAAATTCCGGCAATTTGCATACAATTTCCCTGCAACTTTACGACGCAAGCCTTTGTAGCGTCCACATCCCAGAGTCATGCCAATTTTATTATAAACCCCTAAAAAAATTAGTAACGTTCTATAGTTGTAAAGGCATGCATGAGAAAATAACTGAAAACTCCAAAATAATTTACGTCGGAGTTACCGACTCTCCAATGGTTTTATCTATTCGCGCTACTCAAGCCAATATTTTTATATGACTAGTGACGATGAATGTTTTCACACTTTCGATTGGCTTGTGTGAGAAAATCGGTCAAATTCTCGATTTATTACGACAAGATGGCGCCCTTGTTTCTATCCCTTAGCCATCAATTACACTCAAGCCTTCACTTTTAGGAAGCTAGTTTTCATTACAAAATTATGTAGTAAACATGGCTAGCGCGAAAATATGAGCGAGATATGCCTCTTATTTCTGTTACGAAAAGTTAAATTTTAATTATGTTATCCCCAGGAGCGGCACCTTAATTTAATTTTTTCCAACTCAACATCGATGTACCTTTCAACCTTCTTCGAGGCTAGCATGCGAAAATGGGGCACCTAAATCTGTCCCTAGCTGACGGTCTATTAGCGCATTCACCTCATGACTGAGAATGAATCGACCCATGCATGTGAATGAGCTTTTGATCCAGCATTTTAATTTAATTGTTATTGCTTCATATGATGACAGATTACTTCAGAAATTAGGAATTAGCCTAAATCTTATGTGATGTTATGATTTTATATGTGCTGCGCACACTGTCCTTCTCACCCATTATATATAAATCCTACATTTCCGCTTGTCCATACCATCTTTCCAAAAAACCTTGTTGATCCAGTCTGAAGCTATTGCTGAGATAGGCTCAGCCATACGTTAACAAATTAGGTAAATCAGGCTGTTCCGGAATACAATTGGCAAAATTCGCCGCCATGTTGGTCCCGCCATTTTGAATTTATAAGTTTCGATCATACATTCGTTATTTGCTACATTAAAAACCCCCAGATACCGATTTTCATTGGAATCGGAATACAATTGACAAAATTCGTCTGCCATATTGGCGCGGCCAATTTAAATTTATAAGTTCTGATAATAAATTCGTTATTTGCTACCTTAGAAAACACGGAAATCATATTTGGGTGGCTATTTTGAATTTCGGTCGGAAAATCGGGCTCCGACGTGCATCATGGGAGACCCCCACGGACCTTCGTGCAAAATTTTGAAGCTCAGCGATGACTGGTGATTTTTTTTGCAAACATTTTCGGCAACTTGACCCTTTTCAGCGACCCATTTTGCACCAACCTAGCTGTCGGAGACTTTGAATTTATATTAAGTAGCTTATAATCTTCCATCCTACAAATTTTCATGCGCCACATCGAGAACATTTTCTCAATAATAAAAAGACTACTCTTACCCTTCTTACCTGTGTCCTGCACCACTAAAAGTGTCGGAGAGCTCGTACATATAATGTTTCAATCTAGTATGCCCATATCAAAGATCAAAGCACTTTTTGGTCTCCAGCTCTCCGACTATTACGTGTTTTCATGAATACCCTTATTATTTCATAAAGATTTTTAAGGTGCAATTACCTTCGATGCTATTTTCAAATTCCTCAAAGCCTGAATTGTCATTAAGGTCTGCAAAAAGGATCCTAGATTTTACGATAAATTTAATGATATAGTGAATTTGTTTGGTTGTCTTAAATAATCGTTCACTTGGAGTCTTATCACCATCAACCTCATTTGTTGCACTGTTCATAACATCGTGTTGCCTTGTAGCGTCTATTATTTGATCTCCGAGAACTTTTATTAGTTTCCTATAAAAAATGAACACGTTATATAAAATGCAAAACTTGAAAAAAAATTAATACTCGTAAGCGAGTGTGGCACAAAAACTTTCACTGATATATAAATTTAAAACAGATTGAAAATGCTCGTATTTTCGGTCATGGACGATCTCAATAAGACGAATGAGGCACATAAAAACCAAAGGGTTGTACTTCTCTGGATCATTATTTTGTACCTGGAAAGTGAATATATATTTATTAAGGGCTAATATTTTAATATTATAAATGCTTCAATATCAAAGGGAGTTTTAAAAAAAATTATTATAATTAAAGCTGAGTATTTTTTTTAATTCAAATATTACAGTATGCCATATTGCACCCCATCAACTGTTCATTTTTTGATCGCAGTGACGGGCAATGGAAAAAGACAGAAAAAAGATTACAACAAAAGCAACAGATGGCATTATTACCGTACCGATTTGCACAAAAATTTGGATTTAGGTTTTACTTGCGCTCTACTTCAAACTTGACCCTGTGCCGGGGGTTGCTTTTACCCTCGGCGTGGATGCCACCGCTTCTCGGGGGTGAAAAAATTTTCATTGATAATAAGTCCGAGAAAGTCTAAGCAACTTTTATTCTATAAAGTTTTTTCTGAAAGTCAATACTTTTCGACTTATTCGCGAGTGAAAATGTTAATTTTTCAACCAAAAAAACCACATTTTCAGACGGTTTTTCGCGGATAACTCAAAAAGTAAGTATTTTAGCAAAAAAATTTTTCGTAATAAAAATGTAGCTTATAGAAAAACAAAAAAATAGTGGGTTTATGGTGTCTGTAGACCCAACACAAACATAGTAATAGCTTCTTGTTGTTGGATCTTATTCGTCAAACGCCAAAATTGAAAGGTTCAACGTGAAATAAACAAAAAACAATGCACTTTTCGGGGAAAACTCATAAAACCTTTTTTAAAGAGCTTGAGAAAACCTTTATTTTTGTTTTTTTGTAAGTCCCTAGCATTAAAACTAAGCGAGTTATGATGAAAATAAAGTTGGTCCCTATTTTTACGGTGACAAAAAAATGCGGAAATCACCCCATAATTACCACCCCCCCTGAAAATAATCGGTACCACTTCACAATTCACTTTATTAAGTATGTACTTGTAATACGCTCTATAGGTACAGCTCCTAGAGATTTCTTCTGAAAAAAAAATGTAAGTTAATGAAATTTGAAATGGTGGGGTTTAACAATAGGAGAAAAGGTAACCGTTGAGTTCCGGGCCGTACTTTGTGAAAATCAAGAGAATTTTAGATTGGACGGATTTTCCAACGCGAATCACGTATCTTTATCAAGTTTTTGTCAATCACAGTAAACAACAATACGCAATACAGAGCCATCGGAATTTTTTTCCTTTGTGTGAGTTGATATTTTCGGGTAAAAACTTATACTGGCAGAAATTTTATGAAAATCTCGAAGCTAAAATCTCGGGTAACTTCCTGCACCAGGGTAAGTGAAATTTTTCCGCTTTTTGTTGCATGAGAAAGTACAGGCAGGACAATTTGTATAACTTCCCAGCGGAAAATAAAGCAAGTGCTTCCACTGGAAGCTTTAGTGATGCGCTTCGAGAGTATTACAAATGGGAAGGAGGTTTGGTGCAAGCTGCGAATTCTCTTAATTCTTTGTATACATGATAATTCGCTGTGGATTTAGATCAGTTTTCGTCGGTCTGCGCAACTGATTAGTATGATTAGTGAAGGACCCCAGCGGGGAAGAAGAGCGCTTCCACACGGCAGATAATGCGCTTCTTTGGAAGCATGGAGTGCTTGCCTTTTCCATTCCACTTCATTGCAATTTTACATGGGGATGTCATCAGAAAGATGCGATTCCCCTTTCTTTCCTTAAACGCGCTTCTGAAGCTTGTGAAATGGATGCAGCGGGAAACACTTGCGATTATTGTTCTCGCTGGATATGCGAAGCTTTTAAGCATTTTTTTAATTTAAGAGCAAAGGAAAAGAGCTAAAAAGAGAGTAAATATTTCATACTTAAACAGAAGTGCCCTTCACTAACCATACTTACGCAGACCGACGAAAACTGATCCAAATCCACAGCGAATTGCCATTTATACAGAGAACAAAGATGAATTCGCAGCTTGCTCCAAACCTACTTCCGATTTGTAATGCTCTGGAAGGGCATCACTAAAGCTTCCAGTGGAAGCACTTGCTTTATTTCACGCTGGGACACTTTCTGTTTTTATGTATGAAATATTTACATTACATTACATTACATTTATTTAAAAATATTAGTGTACACAAGATTCTTAATCTTAAATTTGTACATAAAAAGAAACAGATATATTTATTCTCTCTTTAGCTCTTTTCCTTTCCCCTTCAATTAAAAAAAAAGCTTAAAAGCTTCCCATATCCAGAGCGAACAATAATCGCAAGAGTGCTTCCCGCTGCATCCATTTAACAACCCAGTGGGAAACATTTGGAGCGCTGTTCAGGGGAGCTTACTTTGAGCGCTGTTAAATATGCTCCCGAGAGAGCATTACCGGAGCTTTCATAAATTTTATAGAACGAAGAAAATGAGCGATTATCTTGATGACCATAAAGGGTGGCATTAGCATACTCAATGGACCGGCTCTCGTTCGATACGAAAGACAAGCAGCTTTAAAAGTGGTTAGAGTTTAGTTGGGGGACTGCTTTGGTAAAATCACACTCGCGCTTGGAAATGAAAAGGCAATTACAAAAGATAAACAAAATAAAAGCCCGGATCACATATCCACAGGCGTAAATGCAAATTCTTTATTAAAAAGCTTTTTTATTATGCTCCTAGAACGCTTTTGAAGGAGCATAAAAACGTATGCTCCCTTGCAATGACATGCAATGTTAAAAAGTATATGGAACTGGAGCGTAACGGGAGCGCTATAAGCTTTTTAAGGAGTGCTCAAACAGCGCTATTGGAGCCCTCCATTTCCCGCTGGGAAGCTTCAGAAGCGCGTTTAAGGAAAGAAAGAGGAATCGCATCTATCTGATGACATCCACATGTAAAAATGCAATGAAGTAGAATGGAACAGACAAGCACTCCATGCTTTCAAAGAAGCGCCTTAACTGCCGTGTGGAAGCGATGTTCTTCCCCGCTGGGTTCTTACGCTCGCGGAATCCACATGAGTTCGGAAACAGACATACAGCATATTTTATCGAGTGAATAAACTGGAAAAATAACTAAACTATATTAATAAAAATGAATTCCCTTAATATATGAAAATTAAGTCACAGAAATATTTTTTCAAGTTTTTTTTAAGAGATATACAATTTTACCCCGCGATTCTAGATCATAGAAATCTAACAATAGTCAGAAAATGAGTAAAAAGCTCAAATCTCTTGCCCCTTCGGTGGAGACTATGTGCTTTTGTCAGAAAAAGAGAGGATTTGGTATTCTGGATGTTAGATCTAACAAATGGAGGGGAATTGTAAGCTTTGAAAATCTAACTATAGCCAGCGACTCGCGAGCTGGCTGTTATGCCCCGTGTTCTTTTAATGAACTGGGTTTTGAGAGCTTTTGAGGAGCTTTTGAGTTCCCATACAAAATCGAAGAACCAGAAGACCCAGATAAAACCTGGGTTTTCGATTTTGTATGGGAACTCAAAAGCTCTCAAAACCCAGTTCATTAAAAGAACACGGGGATGGTCGTATTGATGATTTAGGTATTAAATTCTATGACTAAAATTTTAATTAGGCTAGTGCCAAAGCGGATTTTTTGCGATTTGCGGTGAAAATGACCTCCTAGAGGAAAATGTTTCATACAAAAGTTGTAGATAATAAAAAGATTAAAACTTTTGTATATAATATATTTTGACATAACCTCAAATTTTCCAAGAAAATGGCGGAAAAACGATTTATCAGTTTTTAAATTTTTTCTCCCGTAAAAATAATTCAAATTACATAAAAATTTGTAAGAGTATATCTTGTGTTGCGTTAAATAAGCATGATTTTTTTTGTTTAGATAACGGATAGTTTCCTAGAAATTAACATTTTTCGAAAAAAATACCCTAATCTTGCATGGACAACTTTATTGATGTTTTTGTCGAATTTTGATGTTCAATAAGTGCTCATTTAACCATTGAAATGTCTACTTTCAAATGGTCTATAAATTTTGATACTTTATTTTCATTAAACCGCTTAAAATTAAGAAAAACCGAACACCAGATTTTTTGAATCACGTACATCACTCTTGTTTCCTCAGACCTGCTCAATTGTGTACAAAACTGGAGAATATCCAGTGAACACTCCTTTTGTGACCATAGAGTCATTCTTTTTAATGTCAATACGTGCTCAAGTGTGAAAAAGGCCCCTGGTTACAGGAATGTCCGAAGCACAGATTGGGCCCTATATAGACAATTGGTGGAAAGATCACTTCCCGAGGATGTTCCCACTCATTTTTGGAACGCTGAAGATCTCGAAGATCAGGTGAAGAATCTCAGCAACCTCTTAAATAATGCATTGGAAGCAGCCTGTCCCATTAAGAAATACAGGGGTAAAACCAATCCTCCTTGGTGGAATAGTAAGCTTCTCAAAATAAGGTCTGAAAGTAGACAGGCCTTCAACAAAGCCAAACGGTCTAACTTGGATTCAGACTGGGACAACTACAAAAGGCGTCTTAGGGATGCGAAATTTCTGGGTCTCATACTGGATAGGAAACTAACGTGGAGCCGAATCTTTTAGAGCGAGCCAATAAGGCCAAAACAGTTCTCTTCTTATGCCAAAGAACGATCGGAGTTAATTGGGGCCTTAAACCCCGCATCGTCCACTGGTTGTATACAGCCGTAATCAGACCTATACTTATGCATGGCATATCGGTATGGTGGACTGCATTACAGAAAATTACGTATCGGAAGATACTGGAAAGAATCCAAAGAACAGCTGAGCTGAATGGTCTTTTGGCGAGTAGACTTAAATTTTTCGACAGTTGACTAAATTGTTGTTATGGTTACAATTTAAATATTTGAACTGCTGAAGGGGAAGTCTGACAATTCAAAGTTTCCAAAATCGAGGGGAAAGCTTTACGCCAAAGCTCTTTTCGATACCTGGGGTCGAGTTGTTAGATCTGACAACAATCTAACAACTAGAATCGCGGGGTTAATTTCTGAAATTGCCCCCTCCCCCGTCTAATTACGCCCGGTGCAAGTGCACCAATCAAAGCGCTGCCCCTTAGGCTGCTGCCGGAGGACTAAGAAACCCCTGTTTTGTTTAAACATTTGTTTATGAAGTGAAACTTCTTTAGCGACGTATCTGTTTGAATTTTTTTGTTACAATAAAAGGGAATGTCTTTATCGACACGCAGTACCGGATTAAGACTACTTAATGCCTTAAGGGGTTATATCTATGTGACGGTCAAAAATCAAAGCTTTTTTCAGGATTTTTTTTTGCATTGATTTTGTGAAAAAGGTGTTACAAATAATATACCAATCGATAAGACAACTCTTCAAGAGTACAAAAAAAATTTTTTATACGAAATTTAAAACAAAATGGCGGCTGTAGATCATGGTAACGTATGTAGTATTTTCAAAAGGTGTTCCGCGGCCGGACACATTACGCAGCCCCATTAGCATCTGGAACAATAAAAATTTTCTTTCATTATCTTCATGAGTTTTGCTAGTGAAGTACCCACGATTATATTTTTAGAATTTTTTTTCGCAAAATAGCGGCGGTTTAAAAAAAAAATCGTTTTTTTGACGAAAAAAATCGATTTAAATTGTTTATAATTTTTTTTCTTGTTAACCAATCGCAAAAATCGTGTGTACTTCACTAGATAATCATATTAAGAAGCTACAGTTAAAATTTCAAGTCAATCGGATGAAAACTGACGGAGTTTGGTGTCCGGCCGATTTCACAAACATGGTTTCGAGAAAAACGCGTTTGAAGTTTTAAAACGTTGTAGATCTGTGAAATTTCAATTATTTCCTACATGGGGATGGGGGCCTAAAGAGTGTATAATATGTGCTATATAGTATACAGTGACATCTATACTTCAATTTAGAAGTCCATTATCTATGATCGATAAGTAATAATTTAATTTACGACCGCCGAATTCAAAAAATCAAGAACCGCTGAAAAGAGCAAATTTTACGTTTTTCGAGCGTTGGAGTTGCTTCAGAAAATTAATTCTCAAAAATTATCTGAAGTATATTAGTATTTGGACTTTTTTTATTCCAATTCTAGGGATGTTTTGGCATACTTTTAGCCAATAAAAAAAAAATCGAAAAAAAATTTTTTTCACATAGATATAACCCCTTAAGCAATCCACGCCTGTAAACGAAATTTCTTTTTTTTGTTTTTAATTTAAAAAAAGCTACATTTAAAATTTATAAACAGATTCCGGTATATGTTGACTAGAAAGTACATAAAAAACCTACATTTGGGAAAATAAAGTTCACGCAAGGACCATTTTTAATATTTTTCGAAAAGATCAATTTTGGCCGTAAAAATGAAATTTTATTTTTGAAAATTTAATAACATATTTACATATAACATTAAAATACATGTTTCCTCCAATTTTTATGAAAATCCACCGATTTGTTCATTATTTACTGCATTTTTAGTTAAAAAATAAATAAAATGAGAAATTTGGACTTTTTGAGGTTAGAAAATATTTTTAACCTAATCTCGCCCCACCAGTTCGATAGCCCTTTTACTCACGAGTATTTTCCTTTTTTTGTTTTCTTCTACGACCAATATAACCGTAGACATTTGAAAAATAGTGTTACCATACACTCAAAATAGTGTTGAGCCGGACTTACACGAGGCAGTACATTTGTCCCTTACACGATGTAAATTGTACTGAGGCCTCAATTTTTTAAAATGTCCCGGTTCAAAAATAATGTCCTACTGGTATATGAGCGTGTATCGAGATAAATGAAGCAAGGTGTGATTGTAAATTACTTAGCGGAGAGGCATTTCTTCCTTCTTTTGCGGCAGTAAAATATCCAATTTGAACTGCGGCGAGGTGAGATTGTAAACACGAACTGGAGAGACATTTCTCACTTTTTTTGCAGCAGAAAAATATCCAATATAAACTGAGCCGTGGTGAGATTGTAAATACGAACTGGATGGAGAAACATTTATTCTTACATTTTTCGAGGGAGTGAGGTTTTGTCCTAAAGAGACAATTCTTACATTTTTCGAGGGAGTGAGGTTTTGTCATGAAGAGACATTTCTTACATTTTTCGAGGGAGTGAGGTTTTGTCCTAAAGAGACAATTCTTACATTTTTCGAGAGAGTGAGGTTTTGTCCTGAAGAGACACTTATTACATTTTTCGAGGGAGTGAGGTATTGTCCTGAAGAGACAATTCTTACATTTTTTGAGGGAGTGAAATTTTGTGCTGGAGAGACATTTCTTACTTCTTTTGCGGTAGCAGAATTTCCAACTTGAAATTAGGCGAGGTGGGATTGCAAAATATAAATATATGGCCAGGGACAACTAATTAGAAACAGTTTCATAAAAATTGCATTTATACAGTTTTTATGTAGGAATCAAATTAAAGAATTCCCACCACCTCCTCTTAATTTTTTTTAAATATATAATGACTGAAGGAAATCAATAACAATATCATAATGAAATCCTAACAGGATTGCTACACAAAAACATAAAAAATGTATAAATGCAATTTTTATTAAACTGTTTCTAATTAGTTGTCCGCAGCTGTACATTGTGGAGGCATAGATTTCTTACTTACTCTAAGGCAGTTTAATGAATATTAGAATTAAACTTGTAAAAATGCACTTCATTGGTATTTATTTTCTTTCTTTTTTTTAATCTGCTTGTTTTTGGCATTTTGGCATTACAATAGCACCTTGCCTCATTTGAAGTATGACATTGTACTGGCTCAAAAGAAAAAGAGGCACCTCTTACAAACTTATTTTATTATCGTGTCCTACCCAACACTAACACAAAATGCACTTTTATGCACTTTTCTCGCTATGCTCACATTTGATTTTTCCAAACTTTTCGGTTTTCGACTCAGGTGCATGTATGAAATGAAAAAATAAAAAACTTTTTGAATTTCCGGTTACATCACTTATCACCAATTTTTTTGTTCATTTTCACTTTACTATATGAACGAAATAGGGATGTTGACATTCGCATTCGCATCAATTAATGCGAATGTTTTGCGAATGCGAATGTGTGTAGGTCATGTCGTGCCTCGTGTTAAACAAAATTAAAATACAACAAATTGACAGATCTGGCTCACAAATATCTGAGCGCTCCACCGGCCAGCGTTCCTAATGAGCAATTGTTTAGTGCATCCGGCTTTATATATGAGACCCATAAGGCCAGCATTCACAACAGGCTGCCGGCAGGCCGTAGCCTTTTAAGCCAGGTCAGCAAGTACCGCCCAATGAAGGCCATACAGTACTCAGTCTGACTGATGGATGAGAGCTTGAGGCATATGTCTGACAGGCCGTGGACTGCAGGCGACCTCATGATTCCCTACATATACACAGGCGAAGACGACAGTTTAGGGTAGCAGGTTGGTAATTCAAGTGCAACAATGTTCATGGACTCAACGAAAATTTCAGACTAAATAGAAGTTCAGATCTTCAGGCACGGACTGACGATAAATACCTATACACATAAAGCTTTTTGCCCAGCAGGCCCCATCCAGTGGACGGTATGGGTGAGTGAGTGTGGTTATACTTGGCCTCAAGACAAGCAACCTTCAGGTCATGGCCTGCCGGCGGCCTGTATAGGAATGGGGGCCTTTAGAAATCGCCTCATGGAAATATTCCTCTCTTGAACTTTGACTATTAAATACGAGAAGAAAGAATACAATTGCTGTATATAACACGGATCTATTGCTCTAATATTTTTTCATATCCTATTGTAAGTAATAAAAAAGTGAGGCCTTAATTAAATTTAATTTTTTTAATGCTATTCATCAACATTCGTATTCGCATTCGCATTCGCACATTCGCATTCCGAACATTCGCATTTGCATTCGCATTCGCGAATGTGAAAAATATCACATTCGTAACATCCCTAGTACGAAAGACTAAAGAGATACGTGGAGCAGGTATTACAATAAAAACCAAAGCATAAATTTTTTTATTTATTGAAATGCGACTTTTACGGGCATTAAATTCGCGGACAATAGTTTTTATGTTCAACGTTTTTAGCATATCTGCCTCTATATATTATGATATTGATAAAGCTTCGATAAAGCAGGGTTTGAAAGCAAAGTAAATTTAAAGCAAAGCACATATTTTTAAGCTTACTTTGCTGTGTAGACTGTGAAAGGTGTGTGTGTCATTGCTGAAAATGCTGTTGCTTACTTAAAAGCTTTCAGGAGCAAACTGGCCCGGTTGCAAATGCTTCGGCTTTAAAATACTTTGTTGTAAAATGCTTTCTGTTTGCTTACAGTTTTTCAAAGCTTTGCTCTTCAAGGCTGCAAAAGTACTTTGCTTTCCTTCAGCATTTGTTTTTTCATGGTCCAACTTTATATAGCAAAATGATATTTTGTGTAGAGGGGTGAAAGCTTTTTTCGTGTATATGTGAAAGCATTCGCAGCCGGGCCAGCATGCCCCAGCATTTGTAAGCAACAGCATTCGGAGCAATATGAAACAGTAAAGTATGATTGCTATAAAGCAAAGCAAAGTAAACTGACGTGGTCTTCTTAGCAGCAAAGCAAAGTCAACAGCAACAGTATTAAAATTGCTGCAGCAATTTAAACCCCGCGATAAAGCATTCCTTCAGCAATGTCGATCTTTTTTCATTTTTTATTATTTTCAATTTCGAAAAAGATCGTACCGCTGTGCAGTTCGATATCATCAGGCATAAAAATATACGCAAGGCTGTGTCCACATTAGGGAACGCTGATTCAATTTTATCATCGTGTATTATTTTGTACAATTGTGCGTCAGTTGTGAAATTGTGCGAGGCAAATCTAACTAACTAATTGCTCCTTTAATCCCTCATGGGACATAAGGCGGAAACAGTTGCCCTCCAGCGGACTCTGTTTTGCGCGACAGCTCTCAGCTCTGACCAGGATCTCCCAGTGGTTGCGGCCTCTGCTAATGGAGTTCTCTTCCACGTTGTTGTCTTCCGACTCGACGAGATCCTTGCGGATTCAAGTCAAGGGCCTGTTTGGCTAGATTCTCGTTTTCGCGTCGCAAGGTGTGGCCAACCCAATTCCATTTCTTTCGCCTGTTTTGGTCGTCTATCCTTTCTTGGCCAGCACGGCGCCATAGTTCCTCATTTCTAATTCTATACTGCCAGCGGATTTTTAGGATACGACGTAGGCATCTGTTGATGAAAACTTGTAGGCGCCCCGTGATGAATTGGGTGACTTTCCATGTTTCGCAACCGTACAAAAGAACTGCCTTAACGTTGGAGTTGAACAGCCGCAATTTGGTGTTAATTGAGATCTCCGTTGATCTCCATATGTGAAACAGGCATGCATATGCACTTCTTCCTTTATTTATTCTGGAACTGACGTCTTCTTCTGTACCGCCGTTTTCGGTAATTATACTACCGAGGTAACAAAATTTATCTACCAGTTCTAATCACGGTTACTCAGCGCTGTGCGTTCAATGGTGTTTGCATTTATCCGCATTTCTTTAGTTTTAGTCGGATTTAGCCTTAAGCCTGCTGGACTACTTTCTGTTGCCAAATTGTTTAACATGTTTTTGAGGTCCTGATGTCTGTGGGCCAGCCAACATATATCATCCGCGTAGTCGAGATCCTTAAGGCCGTCTAGCAATCCCCTTTGTATGCCACCTGTTCTTTTATCTAGAGTGCTGACAAGAATGTCGTTTATTACTATAAGAAATAGTAATGGCGAAAGTAGGCATCCTTGTCGTACTCCTGAGCTCACCTCAAAGCTGGCGGATAATTTTCCGTTATGGAGAACTCTGCATTTGGAATTGTTGTATAGAGCTTTTATCAATTCTATTATTTTGTCCGGCAGTCCACGTTGCCGTAGAGCTCGCCATATAAAGCTTCTATTAACCGAGTCGAACGCTTTCTCATAGTCTACGAAAGCAAGGTAAAGGGGGGATCGGAATTCAGTAGACTGCTCCACTATGATTCTCAAGGTGTTAATATGATCTATGCAGGAGCGACCCTTTCTGAATCCAGCCTGCTGTCTTCTAAGCGTTCGATCTACTGCCTCTCTTATCCTTGATAATAATATGTCGGACAAGTTTTGCCCACAGTAGATAATAGACAGATGCCTCTCCAGTTGTCACATATTGTTAGGTCCCCTTTTTTTGGCATTTTGACTATGATACCTTCCGTCCAATCCTCCGGAAAGGTACAGGTGTTCCATGCTATTTCCAGGATTGGCGCATCTGCTATGACGTCGGCTTTCAACAATTCTGGCAGAATGCATCTTCTCCATTGGCCATTGCATGAATTACGGTTACTAGTTCTGTCTTGGATGGTGCACGAGTGGCGATTCTTATTGGCTGTGCATTGTTTTTATATTCTTCAGGTTCCTGCGAAAAAGAAGGCAAAGCGAGGCGAATCACTGGAACTTATTTTATTTATGAAAAATACATATGAATGAAACTGCTGAATTTCGGTTTCTAAATTGGTATTCAAGTCTTATGGATATGTGTCTACTAAATTTCTACAATGCTGACTGTATTCTGATGTTTGACGAGCGATTTTTAAAGATTGGCGCACGTCTCTAGAGTGACTTCCGGGTATTGTAATAACTTGCTGACTTTTCGGAAGGTTTGCAAAATTTCGTCCGTCATGACCAACATAAGGGGGTATTCTCATGTGAACGCATAAATTTTACCTCTTTTTAGGGAATTTTTTTTTATAAGACAATAAAATTCAATCATTTTAATTTTTCTATATGTTTTTATTTGTATCCTAAACTATTTAAAAAAAATTATTTTTATATTTTTTATATTTTTTTTTTTAATTAAATTAGACACCAAAAAAAAACAGGTCACTGGTCATGCTAATAGTGGCTGTTCATATTTTCTGAAATGAAAAAATCGAATGGATTATTGTTCAGTAGGTCTGTCGCTATCGTCCCTACCAAAATTAATCAATTTCATTGGAAAGAAAAAAAATGGTGGAATGTAGAAAAAAAGTTAAGAAAATCTTGTTTTTTTTTGTTAAAAATCGTTTAAAAAAAATAAGAAAATATTTTCGAAAATAAGCAATTTTGGTACGGACGATAACTATTAATGAGTAGAAGAACATATATAAATTTTAAATCAATCGGTTGAATAGTTTTTTTTAGGACCATGACAGTTATAGAAAATGATGTTTCGAGAAAAATGCGTTTAAAGTTTCAAGAGCAGAATTTTCCTGGAAAATTTATACTTACACTAATCTGCTATGCCTGGACCATACAATAACCCTTCGGTGGTTTCATACGCATCTTTTTCTGCCAGTTTTTGTGCCCTGAGGGAAGCCCTTGCCTTTTTGGATGCCTTGGACGTGGATCGCTCTGCACGGGTTATTCGTCGTTCATCGTACTCCTCAGCATACGAGTAGGCGTTTCGGCCAATTTGCGTACCAAAAATCCCCATTATTTTAAGGATGGGTGAAAATCCTTCATTAAACGTACACGCAGCTGTCCATGAAGCAATTTCCAGCGTCTTTTTTCCATTAAAATGATGCTTTGGAACCAAGTTCCAGATGCAACTATTAAACGACTCGTTGTTGTTTTGAGTGTTTTTTCCCAAGCACCTTTGCATCAGATCATCAGATGACAATTCTTTGTAAATTGGCTTCAAAAAACTTGCTGTTTCTTCATCAAATGCTGGAGGATGTGTGTAGATTTCCTCTGTATTCTCTGCCGTATGTTGTAAATACTTACACCATGCAATTGAACAGTACGAGTGCTGGGGGTTTTCATCGGTTGAAATGTAATGATAGTATGTAGCCCACACTGCTTTCTTCATTTCTTCTTGAGAATCTGGATTTCTCAAAATAGCCAAACCATAGTATGTACTTAGCTTAACCATCATGGCATTGGTCAATGCAAGAGTCGACTTCTTTGTTGCAGCACTAGTGGATGATTTTTTTTTCGATGTACGTTTTGTGACAGCATCTTTACCTGCTCCATCTTTTTGATTATTTTTGGCCTTATTTTTTTCAGTTTCTTCTAAGCCTTTTTTAGCTTTTAAATACTGGTTATGTGTTTTTTAGCTTCTTTCACTCGTCTATACATTCTTTTTTTGACGTGCAAGACGCACTCTTTTTTTTCTACCACAGGATCGCCGTTGTAAGGATCGGCATCCAGTAAGTTCTTAAATGTTTTGCTGTCACCATCTCCAATGTATTTACTATATTTTACTTTAAAGTATTCGACAACATTTAATTTTTTTTTTCTTCTGCAACGGCTTTTTTGAAAACAGTATCAACTACTGACTTACAGCAATATAAATTTGGTCGAGCATACCATAATATCCATTATTACTAATTCGATTACACAAGTCCATTAGCGAACAAAATAAATTTATTCCACCCAGACCGACTCCAAGTAGTCGCATAATAAACACAAAACGTCTATGGATTTCGTAAGCATTTTTGACCATAGGAGAAGAATTGATGTCAAATTCCTGGCACGAACACTTTACACACAACTTGAATCCTAGTCCTCGCGGTGATTTTTTAAAAAATTTAACGGCACTATCGCACAGCTTGCACTTTAAAATTGATTGCAAAGCTGTAAACACTAGCGAGAAACACAGAATGCTGTAGCTGATTCCTTCGTCAATCGGTACATCAAAATCACTCTTGTCTTTTAATTTTTCAGCTGATGTGCTCACAAACTCGGTATCGGTTTCAGCAGAATACTGATTCCCTCGAAAACTCCTTCCTCTTTCTTTTTGCCCTGGATATCTTGTGGAGTTTCTCGAGCCTTTTCGATCCATTTTTATTTTTAATTCCTGTTTGATGTTGACACACAGAGCATCAAAATTGTACTGCTAAATTTGGTCACATGAGAATACCCCCGCGTCGGCGACTATGAGTTATACTAGGAACTTATACTAGGAATTTCGGTCTGAATTTTTCACAGCATATTTTCGATAGGTTTTACTATCGAAATATGAAAAAAAAAAATCGAATTATCGAAGTGGTCACATGAGAATACCCCCATAAGTACAAACTCTAATTCTTGTAGTTTATCTGACAAATTACCGGCTTCTCGTCTGGTTTCTCCTTTTTGCATGTCATCCACAGAAATGACATCTGACGTATCTAAAATTTTGTCTCTGAAACAACATATGTCGTTTTAGCTGATATAAATTTCAATACATTTTCATTTTCCAGGTGATTTTTTAATATCCGCCACCTAATGGTCGAAGATTTGGACTAATGAAAAAAATATTTCGGCCTTTCGACCTACTAGATTGAAAGAATGGGCTGCGCATGGGACATATATTGCAAACGAGTTCACCTCTGGAATCTTTTGCTTCATGCCATTGTAACGCCCAGATATATTTGAGGCATTGTCATACGACTGGCCACTGCATTTGGAAAAATCTAATTCAAATTGTTCCACAAGGTATTGGATTGTCTGGATTGTCTGCTTTGCCAGTTCATCTATGTGATGCGTTTTCAACTCAATAAATGTAATAAAACGCTCTATTGGCTGCCAATCTTTTACATAGCGTGGGGTGGGTGGGGCTGCGGCGGTGATTGGCTGATAGCGAATCGGGAGCATTTAAATTTCCGAGCAAGCGAGCACACAGGTCATGACCCCAACGTCAACGCAACGACATCTTGCAATTCTCTACGGCCGTCATATTCTTTTTTTAAAAATTAACCTAGCCTATGTTACTCAGACTCATTAAACGATTCTAACGGTACCCCAGCCATCTAAATCCGTTTAAGCGTTTAGAAGTATGGTAGTACAAAGCAACGTACATACACACAACAAACCTAAACACATTACACTCCTTTTTTGGGGGCAGTCGTGTAAACAGGTAGTTGTAGTTGAAATTTTTGTTAAAAAAACCAAAATTTTGGCTTTGACGACTTATAACTTTGGAACTTGGCAAAATGGAACCCTCACTTTCAGGAGTATTCTGCGTACACTGGCACCTTAATGGGTTATAAGGTTACAAAAATACAGGGTGATATGTAAAACACTAACAAAAAAAAATTCAACGGGCCCTAGCGGCTAAACCGTTACGATTCCCCCACCTTCCCACATATAATTTTTTGTTGTCTGATCAAAACCGATGAACAGCTGGTCGCTGTGTAGGCTTAGTATATACACCTTGTATATAGATTTAAGTATATGTTTGTATATGCATTACATTCGAACTTTTAATATATTTGTTTATTAACTTATTATTATGTAGATCGATACCTAGCATTGAAAATTACAACCAAGTTGATTGAAATTGATAAAGAGAAAAAAATTTAAAATGACAATGTTACTTAGAGTATGTTTTAAAAAATTGATAATTTTAAACTTACTAGTATATTGAATAAAGCATCTAAAATATCTTGTAGAAATTTCACAACTTCGCTTTCAGCAACCATATTTAGATGTTTAAGGGCTGCTTCTAAATTTTCTTTACGTGACGTCCAATTTAATACACCCAACAACGTTACTGAAAATAGGAACCAAATTTATAATAATTTTAAATATGACAATACTAAGAAATTAAGAACTTAAATCTGGAAAGTTACGAAAATAAAAATAATTACACTGGATTGCTTATTTTTTTTTCAAATATGCGAACTCTTTTCGTAACCATTTCGTAAAATGTGACTTTCCCCAGTGGCGTACCTAGAAGTTTTGCCGCCCGGAGCGTTCGCCTATTTGCCGCCCTTTCTAAGTCAATCAAATGGTGGTTTTATAAATTAATAAACATAAATAAATAATTGTAACTGAGACAAACTATAGGTGAGGAACTTTTCGGGGGTGCCATATTTAAATTAGGCAGTAATAAAGGAGGCCGCACAAGTTGATATACGTATAAATGCAACTTTTATAAAAATACAAGATACTTTTTGAAAGGCCACAAGAAAATTACGGAGGTCGCAGGTTCCGCACCTATGAGACAAAAAAAATTGCCATTAAATTTTTTTTATTTTATATTTATAAATAAATAATTTCATTTCTTTTGGATAAACAAACAAATTGTACACATGTGTATGCCAACATGTTTACTTTTCTAACTTTCATAGTAAAAAAATCGTATAATGCTCTCAAAATTTATATTCTTTTTCATTTCTTGTTCTATGGAAAATAATGCAATATTTTGTAGTCTTAAATAACTCTTTGTGGATCGAAGATAAATTCGATGCTTTGCGGCACAACTTAAAAAAGTGCAATTTTACAGAAAGGGTTTTTAAGATTTCCATTATGGAAAATACTGAAGAATAGAAATTTTATTAATTATTATCAGTAGTAATGATATATGAAACTAATAATTAATTATTAGGCTAGTCGGTGAGGCATTTCCATTGCATTTTTGGCCCATAGGCGAGATTATTGTTAGAATCGCTTCGTTTTAGGGTGTAGTTAAACAAACGAAGTTTGCCCACAATTTGGTTGACCGCATAACTTTTTAATTAACTTATTGTGAATAAAATAGGCACTTTCTTTATATTTCTTTCAATATCCACGCTCCTGCTTGCTTTTAGTATATCATATGCATTGGGAAAGCTCTTCGTTATGAAATTCTCTAAAAAAAACAAGCTCTGTTAGAGGTCGCTAGGTGTAAGGGTGATCTTGCAAATAGCTTCTAAAGTTTTCAAATCACGTTACTTTCACTATTTGTTTCCTCGAGAACAACTGCACATAGAACGCTGACAATTCTTGAAGATGGTTTTTATGTAGTCCCGGCAATGTACAAAAAATTTCAACAAGATCGGTTCATTAGTTTTTGTGTAGATCTAGTTTTTTTTAACCTTATTACCAATGATGCCATTTTTTGTAACATCAGGTTATAATTGGGAAACTCATTTGGAAAACTTAAGAAACAATTGAAAATGAAATCCCGTTGGAATTTTTGAAAAATCGCAATTTTGGTAGATTTTATGAGGTTTTTTAGGCACATACCATTTTATACGCGACATAAATAAACAAATATAAAAAAGGTACGTACGTACGTAAAAGGTGCGAAGCGATTCTAACAATAATCTCGCCTATGGGCCAAACATTTTTTTAGCATTTTTTCTTTCTCGCCGACTACCCTATATGGTGCTTTTCGATAAATTTATGAAATTTCACCAAAAAAGGTGTCGAAAGGTGACGAAACAACTGAAAATGAACCAGTGTTGAGCAGGTTGACAATGGCACAAGGCGCCATCTGACAAAATTGTAGATCTAAAAATATGTCGTTTTACAGAATGAAAGTAGACAGATTATGCAGATATTCTATACAATAAAAAAAATTAGGAATTTTTTTATTTGTACCAGTATGAACGCAAAGCAGGGATTTTTAATCAATTTCAATTTGTAGAAACTCCTTTCGCAACTAGCGACACTGATGGCAATTGTTAAAAAAGTTCTTAGTAAAATTGCAATGTTGTGTACAGAATTTTCCAATCTACAGGGCGTCCTGTCATAGCTCGGCAAGCGGTTACTAGTAGATAATAGACAAAAAATTATCGACAAAAAACACAAAAAGGGGGTCTATCTCTGATCGTTTTGAATTTTGCTTTTGGGGAAAAAATGTAGTTTATTGATCTAGAATAAAAAGCTAGTGAAACAACGGTCTATTTCCACAAATAGGGTATCTTTGTTATCGTAAGAAATAAAAAACAGAAACAAAAAATAAAACGTTTCCCACATGTTTCACTGTAACTAAAAATGTACATCATTAAGGTCCTTTTTTCTGAACCTTTTTATCATCCTCAAAAGTTACCTGAAAATTTCTTTGTACACTTTAAAACTCCAGCTGGCTTGGTTTTTTGCTATTTGCCATTCAAAAATCAATAACTATTACAATATACATCGAGCACGGAGTAGTACATAGAACTTCTACTGGACGTCGGCACCATTGATGTCTGTATCCGAGCACAATTTTAATAGATAATATTTTTAAACCTACATTGACTTGGCGATGAGGAAAAATATTCGAAATCATATAGTTATTCATAATTCGAAGAAATCGAATAGTAAACTTATGAAGTGAACAAGTTACAACTAAAATTAAATATAAAAATGCCGCCCCAAAATATGTGCCGCCCGGTGCGGACCGCCCCCCCTTAGGTACGCCACTGACTTTCCCTAAACATTTTGGGTAGGTTGCAATTTTCTTTTATAGGGAACCATACACGAGCGAACAATTTGCGCAAATTTGTGTTTGCCAACAAATATGTTACTGTCCATACACTGCGAGTTGCGCAAACTTCAGTTGCGTTTATTTTTTCGTGGAGAAAACATGTCTGAAGCTGCGTGTTTGGCAATTATAATTACTAGTTTGGCAGAAAGTGACTTTAGAATGCACCAACATCACCATAAACGATGAAATAACTTGCACAACTCGTTTTTTCAAACGCGTTTGATTTTCATCAAACAATTGCGCAACACATCAAACCGTCCCATACATGGCGAAAATGTTTGCACAACGGGCTGCGTTGCGCAAATTGTTCCACAGTGTATGGAACAAGTTGAAATATAATATTGTTTTTAATAACGAGTATTTAACACAGACGCGTTGAAACTTACCTGCAATCAATTGCTCGATAAATATAATTTCTCGCAACTTTTGGGGAGAACTTTTGCAACCGGTTTCGCCTGGCAACCCATTTGTTTCGTAACAAGGGCTTTGAAACCTATACTTTGACGCAAGAATTATCAATATCCCGATGAGCCAAGCAAATGAGTCAAATTTGCATTGCAAAATCACTTCTCATTCATTTTTACAAGCGGTCTCATAGGGTTACCACGGCGCATTGTTATTGCCCGAATGAATGCTGTCTTATGGCCAAGTTTCATCAATATTCCTATGAGCCAAACATTTTTACGGTCGGCTCCCGGACTATAAGTGTTGGGGTTTCGATTCTACTCATATCAGTACTCGATACTTTTGACCGCTGTTATTCAGGGTGTATTGCATAAAGTTACAAAACGGCCGGCTGTGGATAGGTTTTGAATAGGCAAACAAAAAATCGTATGGGAGGAGGAGGTGAAATCGTAACGGTTTAACCGCTAGGGCGTTTTGAAGTTTTTTTTAGAGTTTTACATATCATCCTGTATTTTTGTAACCCTATGACCTATTTTCATGATTAAGGAATCAGTGAACGCAGAATACTCCCACCTATCTAAAACTGTAAAAATCAAGGTTCTACCCTATCAACTTCCAGAGTGATGAGTCATCAAAATCAAAAATTTGGTAACTCCAAAAATAAAAGCCGTAGGATAAAAATTGTACAGACATTAATAGGCAATTGTCGAAGCTTTCCAATTTTGCAAAAAAAAAATTAGTTAACTATGTATTTTTTCAAGAAAAGGGTGGTTTTAGTTGAAATTTTATACGGCGTTTACATCGCCTCGAAAACAAGTGTTTTCATGAACTCGTTTTCGGAAAACGAGTGAGGTGTTTACATCGCCTTTTGCTTGTTTTCGAGTGACAGTTATGCCTATTTAATTAAATTTTAAATTTTTCCATGGCAAACTGAGAATTAAAAAAAATTGTGATTCGAAAATGACATGCGTATAACAAGTGCTGAATTGGGTTCTTGTCCACACTTTTCTTGTTTCGTTGTCGTTTTTATTGAAAACAGGTTCCCAAGTTGTTTTCGATTTGTATGAAAAACACCTGTTTTCGATTGTGTTTCTGCCCAAAACGCCAAATTTTGACGAAAACACGTGTTTTCGAGGCGATGTAAACACCGTATTAGTTAAAAAAAAACCGAAATTTTGACTTTGATGGCGCATTGCTCTGAAAGTTGATACATATAGTGCAGTGTAATTTTTAGAATTTTAGATAGGTAGAAGTATTCTGCGTACATTGATACCTTATTCATGAAAATACGTCATAGGGTTACAAAAATACAGGGTGATATGTAAAACTCTAAAAAAAAAAACTTCAAAACGCCCTATTCTAGCTCAACCGTTACGATTTCACCCCCCCCCCCCCCGATTTTTTGTTCGTCTATTCAAAACCTATCCACAGCCGGCCGTTTAGTAACTTTATGCAATACACAATGTATAAATACAATCATCTTTTTGTTATTATTAATTTTGTAATAAAACAACGGTAGCTTTTGTAAATTTGAAAACATTAATTTTTATTTGTTTTAGGAACATTTTTGTTGATTCTTTTTTGCATTTTAATTTTTTCTTTAATAACAACTGTAGATAAAATTCAGGTTTTGTTTAAAACGATTAATAAATTAGTTTGGTTTTGTGCACCAGTTTCTTCAGTACGAAACAAATTAATTGCCTTTATTTTATTTTTTAATTCATCCAATCTTTACCTTTTAAAGATTTTTTTATAAGTGAACTTTTCGTTCGTATGATAATCTTAATATTATATTTATCAACTTTAATTTTTTAACCTTAAATTATACCATTAGGCATATTTTTAACATGAGATTTTTAGTATTAGAATTTTAACGCTGGACTTTTACCTTACATTTTTAACAATAGACGTTTACCACCACAAGAATCCGCAGGCGGTGATATTAGAAATCACACACAGAAAACCGAAACAACCCGCCGTTTTTTTTATGTGAAAGAGTCCAAGCTTAGGCGTCACCCTTTATACTACCAGTCCGTCATGTCGATTACTTCTTGGTGCAATGTCTAGTAGTAAGCTTAGCTCGAAGATAGAAAAAGGATATGATAGGTTACGGATAGTCTGGAGCAGCAGTGTACCGGCACAATGGAGCTCCTTGCTGGTAACAGCAAGGTTGGCTGCCATCATACTTGGTCATGCTTCCTTCATCAGCAGCTTTGAAGAAGTAATCATGGTAGCAATCGCAGACAAAAAAATTCTGAAAACCTCACCCTCCCTAATCTTCCGAAATAACCGTTAGGGGGGTGTTATGCCGGTCACACAGTAAACGCTAGCTCGACGGAAGGGGTCGTGGGCGGTGTGACTGGATCGACACCTACATGGTTCACCACTTACCTACATGTCTGGGTGAAAACTCTTCATGTCATTACCGCTCTTCGGTCACTCCTCACAGAGCTCCATGATTGATACCTAATGGACCTCTAACCAAGTTGAATCAACGACGTGAGAACCCCAGAGAAGAAATCTCCCTCCACAACCACCCTGGAAACTCAAAAAAAGAACTTAGTACGGCATGCTTAATAAGGAGGTAAACAGTGTAAGTATAACTGCAAAGTACATATATTATCTTCAAGCTCTTAAAGTTGCACAAATTTTATTCAGCCGTTACAACAACAACAATTTAACAACAGAATGTATTAGGTGATCTGGTGAATGTTAGGTGTATGGGGTGACCCACTGGACTCGGTAATAAAACAAAAGGGAAGGAACAACGTCGCTTTGGCCAAATCGAAGTTGCACGCCCACAAACCCTTATCAAATTAATAACCCGACCAAACGCCTCACAGGCAATTACGCCTATTGCTCGATAAAAACCCAAAAGTATATCGGTAAAGAGGAAAAGTCAAATGTATTCACACCCCAGAAGAATGGACAGTGTAATATAATTATGTAAACTTTAAAATTGTCAATATAATTGGTGTCTTGTAATTATTAAATTCACTAGATAAATACAATAACTTTGTTTAAACAAAAATTGGTGAATATATGTAGGTTTATGCCATAAAAATTATATACATATATATAACAATATATAAAACAATACTCAAACGAATTAAGATATAGTATCATCAATATAATATCAAAACAATTATCGGGAATAATGGATTACTTAACCAAACTCCTGAACAAGACCCCTTCCTGGTCCCCGCCGATTATCCAATCCGGTGTAACCAAAAATTCACCACACTTCGCTATAATTAATTAATATACCTAGGCTGAATGGATATTGATAATTTGAACGGTTAATTGTAACCGCAAGACAAATCAATAGCCATGAGATAATCTTCAACGTCTGTAGGGATAAAGCTGGTTTGAATGTGGTCCTTAACACTTCTTTGTCAAAAAAATTCCAATTAATTCCACTGTCGCATTGGGGAAAAATCGTTAGTGCTATACCACGGATATTTTAACTAGGATAAAATTATTGTATGAGCCCAGGTCGGAATGAGTTGTGGCGTTCTAAATTTGTATTTTGAACTTGTAATTCAGCAAGGTCTTCGCTAATTGAACTAGAATAATTGTAAATGACACTAACCATATGATCAATATCACTTTCAGTCTAAATCCTGCTGTTCCTCTTAGTTAAATGATGAGCAATCTCAAATGTTAAATTAGCACGAACACTAGAGCTTCCTGCAACTTGCACTTTTTCCTTCCGATTGTCGTCAGTGTGTAGCAAACTTTAGATTTTAGACCGCTAATGCGTAGCGGTTAGCAAAAGCTTTAACTGGTCCAAAAAATCTGTCCCTCAAGCTATATGTTTTTCATAGGGTCAGGAATCAGGTATGGCACAAATTTCCTTCCAACAATAAATTACTATTTAACAAAAAAAACACAATTTATCTGGTTGTTAATTCCAAGATACAATTTGGCGTAAACGTCAGCGGAAGACTTGAACTGTGTCCTTGTAGTCTAAGAGCTAGTGGCCTCGACAACATACCCATTTGAATAAAGCTGGAAATTTGCAAAATGTGTTTAGGTCCTCCCAAGTAAGAAATGACCGGTATGGCTAAACGGGGGTGCTGGGATGAGTGCCCTTAAATTTTTGAAAATGGCGTAAAGATGAAAATTTTTACTCATTTGAATGAAGCTCAAATTTTCAGGAATGATAGCTCTTAGTATTCTAATAACGGAAAAAAAACAGCCATACCGCTGAGGTGCTGGAAAATGCGCGCCATACCGGGTCAAAGGTTACAGTTTTGGGGGAAAATTTACTCATTTGAATAAAGCTCAAATTTTCAGGAATGATAGCTCTTAGTATTCTAATAATGGAAAAAACAGCCATACCGCTGAGGTGGTGGAAAATGCGCGCCATACCGGGTCAAAGGTTACAGTTTCGAGCGAAAATTTACTCATTTGAATGAGGCTGCGATTTTAAGGCTAAGCCCACACTGCACCGAACAAAACACAAACAAGTAAAACGCGATTGTTTTGACTGGCTTCCAAAACACATCAAATCGAGTAAAACAAAAACAAAGCAAAAACATATTTGACGTGCTTGTTTTAATGTGGGTTGTCATAGTCGGCGAGAGTTGGATTTTTTTGTTTTTTTTTCTTTACATATGTTAAGATAAAGCGAAAAAAAAAATTTCTGCAAAATCGGTCCTGTGCTGCACGAGAAAATTGCATAAATGTCCATTTTTGATGCATTTTGAGTGCATTGCTACACTATTTTTTTAATTTCTCCAGTTCTGTTGGTCGTAGAACAATCAAAAAAATTGGAAAATATTCGTAAATGAATAGACTATCGAACTGATTCGGTATAAATACTTTAAAAATAAATCCTAACCTCAAAAAACCAAAATGTATGAAATTTTGTTTTATTTTACTAAAAATGCAATAAATAACGGGTGTTGTGTACCATGATGGTAACACTAATTTCCTCATAAATTTGCCTTCTTCCATTATATTAATTTTCATCTTTTTATCTTTCGCTTTTTTACATGCCTTCTTAGAACTAACGTCCAGAATAACCTTGTTCTGTTCCTGGAATTTTTGATGTTCAAAATTCTATTTCTTAACGTACATTTGTTGATGACCTACTTTACTGGTAAATTCTTTGGAAATATAATGATTTGGAGGGCAAATTCATGTGTGCGTGCGCAATATATGCGTGCAGTTTATTCTTAACCAACGCCGAAAGGCTTGCTTTTTTATATGTAATAATTTAGTTTGGAAAAGTTGTTAGACCGGTAAAGTCGCGAATTTAATTATTGTCAATAAAATATGTAACTACTTGTTTTGTAAATATTGTGTTTTGATTTTTCTTATTGTAAAATAAACGGGACGGGAAAACCCGAAATAATCACCCATCTAACGAGAATTCGTCGGATGGGAGCACGCGCCGACTTGGCAGTGAACAAAATGGTCCTTCGAGCCGGATCTCCGGTAAAAAACTGTTAACACAATAAAAAAAACATTAAAGTGAAGTGAACACCGTAAATTGACATCAATCAACAAACAAACAAACACCATCCAAACAGGATTACCTCCACTACAAGGCAGCTGATCCACATCACCGGAGTAGCGATTCCACCACAAGGACGTCTACGCATTACAAAGGTTTCAAAAGGTAAGCTCGATTCATTGTCACTTATTCTTACTTCCTTCAGTGTTTTCCTTACCCTCATAAATATTTTTATTAAATTAAATTACAATGGCTACAAAACAAAAAGATCCGATTTCAATACTCAAGCGACGACGCGCAGATATTAAAACACGAATAACTAAACTAAAAAATTATTTGGTAACAAACGAAAACTCTCCAGACGAGGATATCATTCAGATTAAGGTGGATGCGTTAATTGATCGGTTCAAAGACATGAGCAGTATCCAAGAAGAACTGATGGAATTGGATTCTGAATCCGAGGTGGCTCATAGCTCGGAATATGACGACATGGAAGAAGAATACCACATAATACTAGGAAAAGCAAGGAAACTCGTAAGAAAAGCTCAACAAGCTGAGCCTAATTTATCTCCCAAACACAAATTGAGAAATTCCTTTGATCCAACGCTAGAAACAGACATTTCAACATCGTCTATAAAATTACCTGAAATTACCCTACCGAAATTTGACGGCAGTCTCGAGAAATGGCATGCTTTCAAGGATAAATTTGAAGCTAGAATTGGAAATAATTCAAAAATTCCTGACGTCGACAAATTCCAATATTTACAATCTTCACTAGTGGGCAAAGCCGCACGAGCCATTGAATCCATGGAAGGTACAGCTGAGAACTATCACGAGGCATGGGAGATTCTCACGACAAAATATAATAATTCTCGCAAAGCGATTTTACGCCACTGGGATATCTTGGAAAAATTACCACGTTTAACTAGAGACGCTCCTGCCGCACTAGACGATCTCGTGGCCACTTTTCGACAACATTTACGTTCTCTAAAATCCTTAGAGCAGCCTATAGAACAATGGGATTGTTGTATTATACATTTGCTTTTAAGTAAAATCAGTGAAAACACCAGATATCACTGGGAACTTTCGTTAGCAGACAATAAAATGCCCCCATACACACATTTATTGGACTTCCTGGAGAAGCGTGGGAATTGTACCGATGAGTCTCTTACGAAAGAAACCCATACTAAGCTACAAAAGGATAATCGATCCTTGCAGAAAACGAAAATTCATAACCACGGACACGCCTTCGTCGCAACGCCTAATCATAAATACGGAGGCTCACGTTCATCATGTCCAGTATGCCGCTCATCGCATTCCATTTATAAATGTAAAGTTTTTCGAGATATGCCTATAAATCAAAGACGGCATATAATTACACGTGCATCTTTATGTCATAACTGTTTAGGACCGAATCATGCAAGCAACGAATGTAAGTCAGGAAACTGTCGAGTTTGCAACAACAAACACCACACATTCTTACATCCGATCGAATCCACTATGAACGACTCAACGGCATCAAATCCTTCAAACTATTCCAAAGAAGAATCAAAAGAGCAAATGCAATCGGGATTAGAATCGGGAACCATTAACGCAATTAATTTATATACACCTCTAGATGATCTCGTTCCAACTGCGATGGTTTACATCTATCATCGAGACCAAACGGAAATATTATGTCGTGCAATAGTCGATACAGGCTCATCAAGAAACTTTATAACCAACGAATTGGCTACTCTCCTTCAATTACCGCGCACAGAGGAGCAGAATCATATCGGCGGATTAAATCAATCATCCACAGTGTCGAAGTTCTCTGTAACAACATCAATTAAGGCAAGGCATAATGATTACAACAGAACGCTTGATTTCCTGACTGTTCCAACAATAACGTCCTTTACACCAATTCAACAAATAAACAGAAAAATGATGAATTTACCAAATAATCTACAACTGGCGGACCCAGATTTCCATGTTCCCGCCCCTGTGCAATTATTGTTGGGAGGTGGTATGACTATATCTTCACTTTGCGTAGGCCAAATTACGCTATCTTCATCTCCTGATCTGGTTGCCCAAAAGACGCAATTCGGTTGGATCATCGGTGGAAATTTGCCTTTGTATCAGAAAACACAAAGTGGTGCAAAATACTATCTCATCAAACTACAGGAAGATATTTCCCGATTCTGGGAGTTAGAAGACTGCAACTCCATTAGACATTTATCTCAAGAAGAGGATCAATGTGAACAACATTTTACAGAAAATATTAAACGTGACAGCGATGGCAGATATGTGGTTGCCCTACCATTTAATGATAAAAAGGAGGAGCTAGGTGAATCCTATACAATGTCACTAAAAAGACTACACGCATTAGAAAGACGATTTAAGAAAAATCCGGAGCTTCAATTACAATATAAAAATGTTATTAGTGAATATGTAGATCTCGGGTATATGTCAAAGGTGACCATGACCAAACAAGTAGACAACAGTTTTTATTTGCCCCATCAAGCGGTAATTAAGGAATCAAGTTTGACCACCAAATTTAGAGTAGTTTTCGATGCGTCAGCGGCATCTTATACAGGAGTCTCTCTCAACGATGCTTTATTAGGAGGGCCTACTATTCAGAGTGACATTTTCTGTTTATTGCTACGATTCAGATTGTATAATCACGTATTAACAGGCGATATAGAGAAAATGTATTTACAGCTAAAAGTTCGCGAGGACGACCAATCTTATTTAAGAATTTTATGGCGTGATAATGACGATTCTATTTCCATCTACCAGTTCAATAGACTCATATTTGGATTAAAACCAGCTTCATTTATGGCCATCCGCACTATTCATCAGCTGGCTGACGATGAACAATCACGCTACCCTCGAGCAGCCGCCATTTTAAAGCGTGATCTATATGTTGACGACTTACTTACGGGTGCAAACACTATCGATGAAGTTGTACAACTTCAAAAAGAAATCACCAAACTTCTTAAGTCAGGAGGATTTAATTTAAGACAATGTGCCTCCAACACCGCCCAGATTTTACATTATATTCCTGAATGCAATGTGAATTTGCAATTGCAAAATAATAGCGATACTACTCTTAAAACTTTAGGAGTTCATTGGAATTCAAAACAGGATGCAATAATATACACTGTCAAAACCATAGCGCCTAATCGAGTGACGAAGAGAACAATATTTTCAGAAATCGCTAAAATTTTCGATCCAATGGGACTTCTTAATCCGGTTGTAGTTAAATCTAAAATACTAATGCAAGAATTATGGAAATTAAAGGTTGATTGGGACGAATCATTGCCCGCAGAGATTCATACTAGATGGGAAGAATTTGCGGCACAATTGATCCACTTAAATGATATTTCATTTCCCAGAAAAGTGTTAATAAATCACCATAGTCACATAGAATTACACGGCTTTTGTGACGCCAGCGAGAAGGCGTATGGTGCCTGCTTTTATATATGTTCTATAGATAATTCAGGACAGGCTCAAGTACAGTTGTATTGCGCTAAATCGAGAGTCGCGCTTATTAAAACTTTACAGACGATTCCCCGCCTTGAATTGTGTGCCGCCGCTCTTCTTGCAGAGTTATATGAGATGGTTAAATCGGCCATAAATATTAGTTTTCATCGCACAATTTTTTGGACTGATTCAATGATAACGTTGCATTGGTTAAATACCTCACCACATTTACTAAAGACTTTTGTTGCAAACCGAGTCTCTGCTATTGTGTCAAAAACCAATAGCTCATCTTGGCGACATGTTCGTACCTATGATAATCCCGCTGACTTGTTATCGAGAGGAGTGATGCCAAATGAGTTCAGGAACAAGTCTCTCTGGTTCAAAGGCCCTAGATGGCTAGCCGGGGGAGAGGAATATTGGCCTGAGCAAAAAATATTGAGATCCAACGACGCACCTGATTTAAAGAAAATTACATGTTTAGCTGCTGCTACCGTTAATATAGATATTTTTACACAATATTCCTCGTACACCAAGCTGCAACGTCTCGTAGCTCGTTGTTTACGCTGGATAAAATCACGAAGAAAGAAAGGTCCTTTGTTAATTGAAGAACTTCGTTACGCCTCTGATCGTATCGTCCAATTAACTCAACGCAAAGAATTTGCTGCAGAATACAAAGCCTTGAACAATAAACGGCCTCTACATACAAAGAGTAAACTTCTCTCTTTAAATCCCTTTGTAGGAGATGATGGACTTATAAGAGTGGGTGGTAGGCTAGACTCTTCATCCTACTCCTATCAAAAAAAACACCAAGTCCTTTTGCCAAAGTCGCACCATATTACTCATCTATTGATTAATGAAGAACATTTAAAAACTCTACATGGAGGAGTTCAACTCACATTATGCTCATTAAGGCAAAAATATTGGCCTATTGATGGGCGAAACCAGGTACGAAAGGTCTTGAGAAAATGTGTTCGATGTGCACGAGCCGATCCCGGTCCTGTAAATTATGTTATGGGAAATTTGCCTACAGTAAGGACAACGCAGACTAGACCCTTTGCAAACTCTGGGGTAGACTATTGCGGTCCTTTTCTAATTAAGGAGAAGCGTTTTCGAAATCGCAACAGGATAAAGATTTACGTTGCCGTATTCATTTGTTTCGTCACGAAGGCTGTTCACTTGGAGACTGTGAGTGATCTCACCACCGAAGGATTCTTAGCTGCTTTAAAAAGGTTTATATCTCGTCGTGGGAAATGTGTGTCAATTTATTCTGACAACGGAACGAATTTTGTGGGCGCTAATAATAAACTTAAAGAGCTCCAGGATCTACTGATTTCCGAAGAACATAACAAGAAGGTTCATGATTATCTTGCTGTAAAAAACATTGCTTGGCATTTCAGCCCACCTCAAGCTCCTCACTTCGGCGGTCTCTGGGAGGCTGCCGTTAAATCTTTCAAACATCACCTTAAACGCGTTATTGTACCAGAATTATTTACGTTTGAGCAGTTCAACACTTTAGTCATTGAAATAGAAGCTATTCTCAATTTCAGACCGCTAACTCCCTTATCCTCTGGTCCAAATGATTTTTCCCCTTTAAAGCTGGTGACATATACAAGCGTACATGCATTGCATTCAGTGGCTCCCTGATATGCGGAAATTTTCCACTGACACATAATTGCATGGTTGCGTTCCGTCCCGGCTCTCACAGATAGCCCAAAAATCTGAGTAACGAGTCGCATGTGTTTGTTGTGCATGCTTGGGTGTCCTATGTCGAATGCTGCAATGCAGAAAAAGTTGAAAGTAGCCCGACATTTGCGTGGCATGCGGAACATTCACGGAATATTTCGTCAGGTCGCATTTGAATACACACACTTCTATATTATCTGTCAACGAATGCAACGCATGTACGCTTGGATATGTCACCAGCTTAACACCTTCTCATTTTTTGATTGGTGATCCAATGTCGAGTTTGCCAGAGCGAAATCTTTCAGGTATACCTGCGAACCGTTTATCCACATGGCAGCATATTCAAAAGGTCAAGCAGGATTTTTGGAATCGTTGGCATAAAGAATATGTTAATGAATTAAATATCAGAAGCAAATGGACCCGAGGGAATCACCCTATCAAGGAAAACTCTATAGTTATTATTCGAGAGGATAATCTACCATCCCTACAATGGCGTATCGGCAGGGTCATTGAAGTACATCCAGGTCGTGACGGTGTCATTCGGACCGTACGTTTGAGGACATCCACGGGTGAAGTTACACGGTGTGTCAAGAAACTCGCCCCTCTACCTGTCGACAGTGATTAAGTTAATCACAAATTGATATAGTAGCTTTTTAAATATTCTATATGTAATGTATTTTTTTTTATCTTAATACTTTTACTTTAAAAAAAAAAAAAACTGTGTAATAGTAGTTAATCAATGCCTAATATGTACCTAGATTAAAGTTTCATTTTTTACTTGATCGCAAGACTCTCAACCGGGGGAGTATGTTGTGTACCATGATGGTAACACTAATTTCCTCATAAATTTGCCTTCTTCCATTATATTAATTTTCATCTTTTTATCTTTCGCTTTTTTACATGCCTTCTTAGAACTAACGTCCAGAATAACCTTGTTCTGTTCCTGGAATTTTTGATGTTCAAAATTCTATTTCTTAACGTACATTTGTTGATGACCTACTTTACTGGTAAATTCTTTGGAAATATAATGATTTGGAGGGCAAATTCATGTGTGCGTGCGCAATATATGCGTGCAGTTTATTCTTAACCAACGCCGAAAGGCTTGCTTTTTTATATGTAATAATTTAGTTTGGAAAAGTTGTTAGACCGGTAAAGTCGCGAATTTAATTATTGTCAATAAAATATGTAACTACTTGTTTTGTAAATATTGTGTTTTGATTTTTCTTATTGTAAAATAAACGGGACGGGAAAACCCGAAATAATCACCCATCTAACGAGAATTCGTCGGATGGGAGCACGCGCCGACTTGGCAGTGAACAACGGGAAAAAGGTCGGATTTTGATAAAAATTGGAGAAAAGATGCGATTTGTTGCTATAAATACGTGGTTGAAATTTGAAAAACAAATTTCGGTTTTTACGGCAAAGATTGGCAGTTTTCGAAAAAAATTTAAAATTGCCGCCATTTTATGCCAAATCATCGTACGGTAAAATATTTTTTTTAAATTGTAGGTTTTTTTATGTAGGTACTTTCTTGTGAGCATACGCAATATTTCTTTACTTTATTTGAAATGTCCATTTTAGGCCTTTGAAAACACGAAAAAATTTCAATTTTCAATTTTTTGCCTTTTGCTTACTATGAAAAGCTACTTGCCAAACTATGAAAAAAAAGGCAAAAAATTGAAAAATTGAAATATTTTAGTGTTTTCAAAGGCCTAAAATGGACATTTCAAATAAAGTAAAGAAATATTGCGTATGCTCACAAGAAAGTACATAAAAAAACCTACAATTTTTTTTTTAAATTTCAACCACGTATTTATAGCATCAAAGTACATCTTTTCTCCAATTTTTATCAAAATCCGACTTTTTTCCCGTTATTTATTGCATTTTTAGTAAAATAAAACAAAATTTCATACATTTTGGTTTTTTGAGGTTAGGATTCATTTTTAAAGTATTTATACCGAATCAGTTCGATAGTCGATTCATTTACGAGTATTTTCCAATTTTTTTGATTGTTCTACGACCAACAGAACTGGAGAAATTAAAAAAATAGTGTAGCAATGCACTCAAAATGCATCAAAAATGGACATTTATGCAATTTTCTCGTGCAGCACAGGACCGATTTTGCAGAAATTTTTTTTTCGCTTTATCTTAACATATGTAAAGAAAAAAAAACAAAAAAATCCAACTTCCCAACTACATCATAACTTCGCTTTTCTTTTGTTTAATTTCCCTCTACTAGAAACCAATAATGGAAGAAAAACTGTTGCCACTGCATCAGTTGCATACGATATAAAATCGGTGCCGGGGATGGACGCAATGTGGATGATGCTGCATGCCTTAAAAATTCCAAAAGTACCTATGTGGGTAGGGGTTACGAGCAGAATTGTGCAAGATAAAACATCTGTACAACAAAAAATTAGTTATTTATAACCAATAAATATATCACCTACCAATAACGATGCAATTAAGCCAACTTTAGAAGAAAGTAAAAAAATTGCTATAGAATTGAAACAACCTTAGATACAAGTTTCTTATGACTTGGGCATTGCTAAACCTGCATTGCGAATACAATCAACAGAAAAACCAGCCTTCGACAATGCTTTTATTCATTTGGGGTCTTTTCATACAATGATGGCATATTTTAAAGCCATTGGCAAATTTATTGACAACTGTGGACTTATGAATATTGCCATTGAAAGTGGTTCAGTAGTAGCCTTTCAAGCAGGAAAACACTTTAATCGCTGTAAGACATGCGTAACAAGCTAACGGGATTGAACGAAGGAACAGACGATTTCTGAATTATTTTGGCCGATGAAAATATTGCTGACATAGTAGACAAATATTTGGTTCATAAAGAAGTATGCTTACACGGAGTTTTTGGAAAAACAGCTCAATTTTATACGATTTATATCCAACTTGTAAATTATTATTTGATTCTTAGTAGGAGCGTTCGTTCAGGAGATTTTGCCCTATTCAAATACGTTTTGCCAAAAATAAATAACATCTTTTTTTGTTTTTAATCATAGTAATTATGCTCGGTGGTTAACTAAGCACCACGAAAATTTATTAAAAGTTCCTGAAACTCATCCTGGACTGGAGAAAGACATGGAAGATGGATTTTTTGGTATTAAAAGAACTAATAAACCTTTTTCAAGGCAACCTGTTGATCTTACATTAGAACAGACTATTAATGCTGATGCTGCCAAAAGATTAACTGGAATCATCACCTTTACCAATTCAATTTCAGCGCGGCAGCGTTGGGGTAGAAGCCATGATATCAGAACGACAATTATATCGCATGTATATGACTGTACGGGGCTGCGTAAAAAGCAAGATGTCACGGTCGAATTGCAGCCACATGAATTAAAAAAAATTCATTGCATCTCAAAAATTTTTTGGACGCTTTCCAAAGATTTGTGAACCCTTTTGCCACTCACTTAAATCATGATTGTTTATATAACATATCAACTGGAAAGGCTGCATCGTTTTTGGTTGAAAACTTCTTGTTAAACGTTGAGAGTATCGGTGAGAAAATGCGAGAAGATTTTATAATACAATGCTCTGAAGACGAGAAAAGATTTGAAAAAGCAATAACAAACACGAAAATTTGAACTTCACAGCAGATATAGCAAAAAAAAATAACAGTTGGATAAAAGGTACATGAAATTCGGATACAACGAGACCTGTTTGGGCGAATGCTTGGCCTTTGCATGGATAAAAAAATTGATTTTGCGAAAATTTTATCCTATCCGATAACTCCAATGCCAATGCTATGTGCCATTTAGATGGCTCAATTTGTAAAACTGATAAATCAATAATGGCAAAGATATTGGCAGAAAATATAACATTTGAACAAACTCCGGAAAGAGTAGACATAGTTATAGTTGACGGATTTTTCTTAATTCACACATTGAAAGACGCTCCAAGAACATTTGGTAAAATTTCTCAAAAAATTATGCAAATACTAACAAGAACTACAGCTAACCGAATAAATATAATTTTCGACCAATATTGGTCACCATCTATTAAAGACAATGAACGTACGATGAGAAATGAAATTAGGGGTGTAGAATATAAAATTTCTGGGTCAGAGCAAGTACGGCCAGTCGATTTTTTAAAAGAACTACGAAATATTGCTTTTAAAGAAGCTTTTCTGGGATTTTTAATAGACCACTGGGCTACAGATGATATGGTTCCATTCATTAACAATAAAATAATTAATTTAAATTATAAAAAATGTCATACCTATACATGCATCAACAACTCTATAAGCATGACCATAAATGAAGATTTAAGTTGTGAATTTCATGAGGAAGCAGACACAAAAATTATATTTCACGTCTGCCAAGTTACAGAGGAAGCTGATATTTTAATAAAATGTTCAGACACAGATATTTTGATAATAATGTTAGGAAACATGCACCACCTTGTAAGTGACTCTGTAAATATTTACATGGAACTTGGACTTGGTAATTATAAACGCTGCTGGAACATAAATGAGTTATATCAAAAATTAGGTCCTTTATTATGTTCCAGTTTACCAGCGTTCCATGCAATTACCGGATGTAAAATCCATTGAATATCAAAAGGGTTTCGCTGATCTTGTGCAATCACAGTCGACTGGTTCAAGAAATGACACCTTCGCAATATTGGAGAAATTTGTGTGTAAAATTTATCAATCAAAACACGTCAGTAATATTAATTTTGCACGATTAAAATGGATGAGCCATTCATAAAGAATCTTGAAAATTATGATGCCAGTATTTTACCACCATGTAAAGCTGAGCTGATGGAGCAATTCAAAAGAACACAATACATTGCGAGTATTTGGGGAAATGCTCATAAAAAATTTCCAACAACATTTTTACCACAACAAAATGGATGGGCGGAGGTAGAAGGGAATTATCATTTTCAATGGTTTAAAGAGGATCAATCTCCTCAATTTTTTACTGAGATAATGGTGCAGGAATCACTACAAGATGAAGTACAAGAAACAGGTACAAAAATTTATAAAATGAAAATGAAAATAGTAATAATATCATAACAATTAATTGATTTTTCAGAAAACAAAAATGATGATGAAGAAGACGAAGAACATTCTGAGGGTGAGTCAGCTGAAGAAAGTACCAGCGAGGATGATCATGAAGACGATCATTAAAAAATAATCATAAAAAATTATAATAAGTTTCACCATTTTCAAAATATTTTGTTCGGGTCAATATAAATGTTATTTTAATAATTTTGTTAATAAATCATATTGATTAAATAGATTGATTTCATTTCAATACTTGTATATCGACATTTCAATTCACATTAGCCGTGTTCCTTTTCTACTTTTAAGTACTCCGGAGTAAAACATTAAAGGAACACAAAATTTGTCGATTTGAGTAAAATCTATGAATTCTCTGTGAGAGCAAGAGTAGTTCCAAGTAAATACTTACGAGTAAAAAAGAGCAGAAAAGGAACACGGCTATTAATGCTCTCTCTCGCACGCACGGGACTAAATGAAACCCTCTCTCACTCGTCATATTCAATTTAGTGGTATGGCACCTTTTTCCACTACCCTATCGGTATGGCTCTTTTCATATAATTTTTTAAATATTTTTCGAAGGTACTCTTAAAATCGCATCCTCATTCAAATGAGTAAATTTTCCCTCGAAACTGTAACCTTTGACCCGGTATGGCGCATATTTTCTACCACCTCAGCGGTATGGCTGTTTTTTTCCGTTATTAGAATACTAAGAGCTATCATTCCTGAAAATTTGAGCTTTATTCAAATGAGTAAAAATTTTCATCTTTACGCCATTTTCAAATATTTAAGGGAGCTCACCCTAGCACCCGCGTTTAGCCATACCGGTCATTTCTTACTTGGGAGGACATAAACTAACATTTTGCAAATTTCCAGCTTTATTCAGATGGGTATGTTGTCGAGGCCACTAGCTAGCTAGACTATTGAGGCTAGTTCCCTGGACTGAAACACAAACCTTCTCTGCCTCAGGTTGTAAGATAAAAGCGGGCGGGCGGATTCACTATAAAGCAAACCAACTATCTTCTCCGGTATCAATTAAAAACCTTTTCTTCAATGTCTTGGACTTCCAGAATAACTTTGTAGGAAAATCTTCGCACCAACTGTTTTTGGTGTACGACTTTTTTGGGGAGATCACCAAATTCGGATGAAATAGCCTTCCTTTTTTCTCTGTTTTTTTTATCAGCAAATATAATATACTTTCACCCAAACTATTAGATCAAATTTCATAATCAAATTTTTTGTACCGTATAAAAACAACCACGCTCGGCCATTTCACTAAACAGCCTCCCTAAATTTTTCATTTTTTTCTTCCTAGAATTTTTTTTGTTTTCTCCACCTAGTTTGAACAAATTTGAATTTCGCCGGACAGTATTGTTGTTTAAATTATGAACTGTTGGAAATTTCCGGAAGATGGGGGAATAAACAGAGGGGAGAAATTACCGACCGTTACAGCGGTCGCCAAACTTTTTGACCTCACGGATCAGTAAATTCATAATTTAAATCCCGCGGACCACTAAGAGGATTTTTTAAGTGTTAAATATATTTATAAAAAAATTGTTATCTAAGAACACATAAAATGTACCTAGTTAATAAAATGAAACTATTAATTGTAACCAAATTATGAAAGCTTTATTAATAAACCATAATAAAAAACAAAATAAACAAAAACTATTGAAATAAGATTATGGATATTTGGATCCAAGGTTGTTACTGCAAGACGGAGAACTACATTTATTTCAAGCCGAGATCGGTGCCGTGTTTTGATGGCTGTGGCAGATGAAAAGGCCCTTTCACATAAATAAGTTGTGGAATGTGGTTGAATCAGAATTTGCATCGCCTGTTCACTAAGAAAAGGGTATTCACTTTTTATGGAAAGCCAAAACTGAGATCTTGATTAGGAAGAATGAAATTTAAATTTGAGAGTTTCGTCGGACGATAGGTCGATGAGGCTCTCTTTTAGATGCATGCTTAAATTATTATCCTGAATTTTCGCTGCAAACGGATCTATTAGCCACATGTTACCATCTCTGGGATCTTCATTCTTTGGGTAATAACGAGCAAAAGATTCTGTAAGTGGATCCAAGTGCTTTTTAACTAGGGTTACCACTTTCTGGTTAAGATCATTCTCCTTTATGTATTCATCAAAATTAGAAAACATTTGCAGATCGTCTTCAACCAACCACGTTTGCCACAGTAATATTTTCTTTTGAAACGCATCCATTTTACTTCGTGGTGTGAACACGTCCTTAAGTTGTCCTTGCAAAGATATGTTAAGTTCATTTAACAGGGAAAAAATATCTGCCAGGTATGCAAGCTTTGCTAGCCATTCATTGTTGGACAAGAATTTTTGTAATTTCGGACTATTTTGTTCCTGGAAAAATAATTTGACTTCTTCCCGCAAGGCGAATAGTCGGGTCAATATTTTGTCCCTCGACAACCATCTCACCTCAGCATTGCGAAGAAGATGAGTATACTCGGAACCCATTTCTTCACAAAGTGCCTCAAATATTCGAAAATTGAGTGCGTCGAATTTCCTTTATAATTTCAATGACATTTGATAATACTTCGTGTAGTTCTGGAACATTTTTTGTAAAATGTGTAAAATGGGCCATATGCGACATACAGGATAGTGAAACATTAGAAGAGCGCGAAACGAGACGAGACAAAAGATGTAGCTAAAACAATGCAGCTACAGCAGGACGACTTATTTACCGTGGCGTTATTCTACGCGACAGAGATGGAAGACCGCTCATCCAATGGCCAGTGTGTACAGTATGCGACGAAAGTGTTTGTAACTTTTCACCTATTGTTATGAATTGAATTATGTTTCAATCTATCACTAGTAGTCCGTGGACCACCACTTTGGTGACCGCTGGTCTGGAGGATGCGTGAGGAGGAGGCAGTGAGCCCCTCGTTTGAACTCTTGGATGTTGTATAAGTTTTTTTTTAGCAGCCGGCTGAGCCACAACAGTCGGGGTTAGCAGGAGACAGCCTCGTCGGAGTGTTATGCCTCCTGAAACAAGAGAATCCCGCTAACCAGCCGACAAATGCTGTGACGCAGGTAGTACCAGACTACAAGGTAAACTAGGAGGTGCACTGTCCGCTAGTTGAAGAGCCGACCTAAGCGGAACTTAGTCAAGAATAACAACACCCGACAAACAACGCTCAAATATTAATGGGAAAATCCACCCGTCGGTTGGTAGTTACGCTTAAAAATGCATATCGCGAGAACACGCGCCCTTGAACTTTATTTGGAGTACCAAGGCACGTGCGTAAGTTGCTTACAGCGCTGTTTTCACGCGGCGTATTGCAAGTTGCGCGAAAATAAGTGTGTTCGCGTACTTCGCCCACGGGATCCCTCGGGCGCCAGAAAGCGCCCGAAACCGCCAGATTTCTGTTCGTTTACTTTTTCGGGCTACAGAAAGCGTGGACATTTTTACTCCTACAGCCAGAAAGTGCCAGAGGTTTTGGCCAGAAAAGTACGCGAACAAAGCTAATGATTTGAATTATTTGGGCTGGTTCAAGTTTCATCTAGCAGCCGGAAGTGCCCGATTATTGCGCCCTTGCTGGTGCGAAGAAGCCCTGCGTTTGAACAATTGGATGTTGTAGAAGCTCGGAAACACTGGCTGCGAGAGAATATTCCACAGTTGAGTTGTTCTATTTAGAAACGAATTGCTACTATGTAAAATGGGCGAAAAGAGGGGCTGCAGGTGGACGGAGTGAGACGAGTGGGCTGATCTGGTGTTGCGGGTATAAGATTGCCGTGGAGGTATAAGAGCGTTTATTTCGATGGGACAGTCATTATAATAGTAGGGATAACATTTTGTGCTGCTACATTCCTACTATGGTTCAAGCCTCAAGGAGTCGATTGTGGAGCAAACGGTGACGCCATGACCTCATCGATTGATTTAAAGGCCCTTTTTTGTACTTTATCTAACCATGCCATGGTGGTTATCGGAGCGCTGCCCCAAATGAGAGAGTTGCACTCGAGAAGAGGCCGAATGTAGGATTTATGCTATATAACAGCATGGGTCGATGGCTGCAGCAGGAACTTGCACCTCTTAAGAAAACCCAAGCACTGGGATGCTTGTTTGCAATTTAGAATATGTGGTCATTTCATCGCAAGTCTTTGGCTAATGTTACGCCTAAGATGTTTACTGATGCGTCGGCCATTAGTTCAACTTCACCCACTGCCACAGATGTGTTGCACTTTTTATTGAAGATAAGGCAGAACTTGGTATTAGAGGCATTAATTCGACACGATTCACGGAGGGATAGTAATTAGCTAGAAAAGTTGGCCAAAAGTCCAAAAAGTGAAAAACGGGTGGGATGATTCATGTCTCGCTTAGAGCAAGTTGAAATATGTCGGCATATTACGCCCTAATAATAAGCTTGTAGATAGCAGGCAATTGTTTCTACGCCAGTCGGAACTTGTACCTCTTCCACACTAGGTACTTGTGTTACTAACTGTGTTCCTAAATCGCACTATGTTTTTAATGCACTACATTTATCTTTCATGTTAAACGTTCCTCCTTCCAGCTAAACATGGAATTGTTTTCTGCATGTATGTATGTAGATTATTAGTTTTTAAAAACTACTCTAATGAGTATTGATTAAGTATTATTAAATATCATTGAGACGTTGAGCACTAAAAACTTAAGAATATTTTAATTATTTGAGCTGTTCACATGAGTTACTCAATATATCCAAGTTTGAAATCAACTGTTATTAATACCTTATCTTATTACCTATTTGGAAAACCAGAAACAATTTGAGTAATTTTGCGCCTTTTTTAAATAAAATGTTTTCTAGCATATCATGTTTTTTTTATATTTTGTTGTAGAATCTACATGTACTGTCTTGTCTACAAGATGAGTAGGACAGCTCTTATTGAAAAAATGAGAATATCGGGGGATGAAAGGAAATAATATTCAATCCTAATGCACCTCTTATGGATTACGCCTACTGGGGACACTTACCTCGTAAGTGGCGTACACGATTCATGAGAAACAAAATTTAGAAATTTGTAAATAGTACAGGTAAAATAGTATAGATAGCGGAAATGATTGGGTACAGGCTGAAAGAAGAATGGGCAACTTTGTATGGGCCCCGTCCCCAGGCTGTATCAAGTTGTGATATATATCATTTGAAAGGTTATCACAATGGCTTTATTTTATTATATGACACCAAAAATTACACTTGTGCAGGAGAGGAGCTATGATTAACACAAATGTTTTATTTTCAAATAAGACGTAATATTTATTTGGCTTTATTTTATCAACCAAATTCATATAAACGGTAGTGTTAGCAGTTAGCAGTTTTATTATAAACAATGCAGTATAAAGGTCTGTACTGTGTAAGGCTAGGTGAAAAATAAATTACTTTATCTATTAATAATGTGAAATGAAATAAAAAAATATAGATTCTGCAAATCCAGGTCTTGCTTCTAAATCTTCTCTTACAAGCCGGTGGCGTGTCCGCTGGCGTGCTAAAGAACGGCCACATGTAGCACAATGGTTTATATTATGCTCCATTTTAAAACTATAATCCTAACCGAAAAGTACACAACGTATAACGTATAACGTTCCGAGTTCAAATAAATATTCCAATTCAAAAGTGCAAAAGATGAACCTATCGCAAGCGTATTCGCAGCCACACAGTCAGAAATTGCGTAGGTGTGCAGCGCCGCGGCAGTTCAGTGGGGGGACCTATGGAGTACATTACGAGGGCCCGATCGCCGTACACGAACGGTTTGTAATAAAGTGAAATAAAATAAATAAAAGGTAAATTGAGTAAAAATAAGATTTGTTTGAAGATAAAATATAATATTCATAGTTTATGAAGTAAAAAGAAGGCCAAAAAAATGAAGAGATAGATATAGTCTGGTAACAGCAAGATTATGATTTTATCCTGTTTGGGGTATCAGCAGGAGTATATTCCTAAGTTTTAAACCTCGTGAGCCTTGTGCTACTTTTGTTATAAACAATTAAAGTGTTTTTACCACGTTTTTTGAGCTTTTAAAGTGAATTACTCCGGTTCTATAATTCGGTTCGGGGCAAAATCAAAACCAGTCTCTTCGTAATAAAATTGTCAATAGATTCTCGTTGGTTTCAAGTCTATGAAGTACATACATAACCTTCAAAACTGAAAAAACGAGAAAAAATAGTATTTTTTTTCATTTTAGTGCCCAAGACAGTCAACTAGATCAACTTGCATCAAACTTTCAGAAAATATACTTTCTGATGTTATAAAAAGACCCTGAAAAATTGGTGTCAAAATACTGAACCCGTTGGCCAAAATTCCATTTGTTATCTAAAATTTGAAATGCCCGCCACTTTATGCCAGTAAGTCCAAAATGAAAATTTAGTTTTTCAAAATGTAGGTCTCGATGCCACCTTTCGAATGCAATTAAAAAAACTTTTTTTATTATAATTTCGGTCAGTTTTTTTAATTTGTTTATAACTTAAATAATACCAATTGCATTTTTTCGGCCATTTTGAAAAAATTTTTTTTATCAGATCTGGTAGAGAATTTTGGGACCTTTAATTTAGAAAAAAGAAGATTCATTTTGGTTAACGTGAACTCGAGATATTTAACTTTTGTCGTTGGATTTTTTGGCATTTTTTGAATTTTAAAATTATAATCATTGTGTTGTTGCACTCGGCTTCGCATAGTGGAACAGTTTTCACTGATTATTTTGCTTGTAAATAAATTATAATGCTTGTAAAAAAGTTTCCATAAAACTTAAATTTTTTTTGAATTTATCACATGAAATGAATAGGTTCCAAAATGATACAGTCCAAATTGTAGCTCAAAATATGCATTTGTTAATTAACAATTGGCCAAAATGAAAAAAGTTAAATATCTTGGGTTTATGTTAACAAAATTGAATTTTCTTTTTTTTAAATTAAAGGTCCCAAAACTCTCTACCAGATCTGATAAATCATTTTAAATTTACTTTTCAAAATGGCCGAAAAATGTAATTGTTGTTATTTGAGTTATAAACAAATGTAAAAAAAGTAACCCAAATTACATTAAAAAAAATTCTTTTTAATTGCATTCGAAAGCTGGCGTCGATAACTACATTTTGAAAACAAAAATGTTCAATGATAAAAAACGAAGAAAATTGTGATTTTACCCATGCTTTGGACCTACATATCTTCTTAATGGAGTCACTCAAGTTTCTGTTCTTTATAGCAAATAAAAGAATACACCTTTACCTAAAAGATGAACCTAATTTTGTTGCTGTACGATAATTAGTCTAGGGGTTAGGTAAATTTTAAAAAGATACAAATTGTTTTTCGTAAACACCCTTTATCTTAGTGGATAGTGGGGATAGACCCTCTCTCTAGAACAATGTTTTTCTCCAAATACATCCAGGAATCACCCCTGAAAATATTAGCAAAGTAGTCCAACAAAGGATTTGTTGAACATATAAAGTTGCGAATGAGCATATGAGTATTTTAAATATTTAAAACGGCGATATCTCATGAATGGCAATTCGTACGGGAAAATGTATAATATCTTTTTTTGTAGATAATCGCATAATCTACAAACTTTGTAAACACTATTTTATGACAAGGCTTACCGTTTAAGATGTATTTGCAAAAAACTGATTTTTTGACCCTAAAACCCCCTAAAAAGTGGGTTTCCCGGGGTAGAAAATCGGTAGACTTTATAACCGCTTATTAATAACCTTAAAAGGAAGCTCTTTGCCATACATCAGCCTGTACCCAATCATTTCCGCTATTTCGCTTTTTTCGGCTTAATTTACCTGTAATAAAATCAAAATATCTCAAACATGGTTCCTCTTACAAGAAAAAGTTATAAAATACTTTTTGTAGGAAATTTTCTAAGCTATAAATTTTATTCACATAATTTTTCGGTAAAAGTGAGCATTACTGAGATAATGAGAAAACCGCTTTTGGTGACCTTTGACCCCGCGTAAAAGCGTGTCCAAGTCTCAAATCGATGGGGACTCGTGACATTTTCCTTAGAGCAATAATATCAATGTCCATACCAAAATTCAGCTTTCCCGGAATTTGTCCGAAGTTGGAGCTTTTTTTGTCTAATTTCCCTGGACTATGAAGGTGGGAGCTTCATCCCATGAAATCCCTGATTTCCGTAGTTCTTGGATCATGATTTTTCTCGTAATGTGAAGGGGGTAATCCACCCAAGTGGATCAAAAATGTGGGCTATCTTAGATATAATTTTTCTTTTTGTACCTTTTTCGGTCGTTTTCACATTTACCTCAAAATGAAGGGTGTCCGATGTTGGATTCCAATGTATGCCGAGCGTTTTACTGGTGCCATCCTTATGAATAGTCAGAATCCCTTTTTCTCGTAGATCATTTGGTATACTTCTTAAGATTTGTTGATGATTACTTGTCCATTTCCCTAATTTAAAACCAACTGAGTTCAATAATTTTATCAGATCGGTTTGTAAGCTTTTGACTTCATCTAGTATATTAGCTCCCAACAAAACATCGTCTACACAAATATCTCGAAATATAGTTTTACTGGCTTGAGGGTACCTTTCCCTTTCGTCTATTGCAACTTGTTGTATTGTTTTAACGGCTAGATATGGAGCTGAAGTTGTTCCATAAGTTACCGTTGTTAAGCTGTACTCCTTAATTGGTTCAGTTGCATTGAATCTCCTAAGGATTCTATGGTAGTTTTGATCCAGTTTTGCCAGTTTAATTTGGCGGTACATTTTCTCGATATCTGCGGTAAATACATATCGTAGTAAAATGTAGGATAAGTCTAGCTATAGTTTAGAACCTGCCAATATATTGTCATTAAGGCTCACACCAGTTGTGGTTTCGGCAGACGCATCGAATACTACCCGTAACTTGGTAGTCGTGCTGTCATTATTTATTACAGCGAGGTGCGGATTGTATACGCTTCATCTGAGAACTCGTCTGAACTTTTAATCAATTCCATATGTTAAGTCTAGGTGTTCCGTAATGAATTTTTTATTTTCCTGTTCTAAATGTTTATTTGAAATTCTATCTTGCCAGCGGATTTTTAGGATACGACGTAGGCATCTGTTGATGAAAACTTGTAGGCGCCCTGTGATGAATTGGGTGACTTTCCATGTTTCGCAACCGTACAAAAGAACTGAACGTTGGAGTTGAACAGCCGCAATTTGGTGTTAATTGAGATCTCCGTTGATCTCCATATGTGAAACAGGCATGCATATGCACTTCTTGCTTTATTTATTCTGGAACTGACGTCTTCTTCTGTACCGCCGTTTTCGGTAATAATACTACCGAGGTAACAGAATTTGTCTACCAGTTCCACGTCACGGTAATTTAGCGCTGTCCGTTCAAGGGTGTTTGCATTTATCCGCATTTCTTTTGTTTTAGTCGGATTTAACCTTAAGCCCGCCGAGCTACTTTCTGTTGCCAAATTGTTTAATATGTTTTTGAGGTCCTGGTGTCTGTGGGCCAGCAAACAGATATCATCCGCGTAGTCGAGATCCTTAAGGCGGTCTAGCAATTCCCATTGTATGCCACCTGTTCTTCTATCTAGAGAGCTGGCAAGAATGTCGTTTATTACTATAAGAAATAGTAATCGTGAAAGTAGGCATCCTTGTCGTACTCCTGAGCTCACCTCAAAGCTGTCGGATAATTTTCCATTATGGAGAACTCTGCATTTGGAATTGTTGCATAGAGCTTTTATCAATTTTATTATTTTGTCCGGCAGTCCACGTTTCCGTAGAGCTCGCCATATAAAGCTCCTACTAACCGAGTCGAACGCTTTCTCATAGTCTACGAAAGCAAGGTAAAGGGGGATCGGAATTCAGTAGACTGCTCCACTATGATTCTCAAGGTGTTAATATGGTCTATGTAGGAGCGGCCCTTTCTGAATCCAGCCTGCTGTCTTCTAAGCGTTCGATCTACTGCCTCTCTTATCCTAGACAGTTCTATATGGAGCAAGATTTTTCCCACCGTAGATAATACACAGATGCCTCTCCAGTTGTCACATATTGTTAGGTCCCCCTTTTTTGATATTTTGACTATGATACCTTCCGTCCAATCGTCCGGAAAGGCACAGGTGTTGGAGTTGCTCCTCGTCGCTGCACAGCAGCCTTCCATCCGCACTCTTTACGGCATGTTTTTAGTAGAGTGCTTTCCTGAGAGCTGCTTAGTAATTTGGTACAGCACCTTACTGTTGCCTGTGTTTGCCGCGTTTTCCGCTTTCTTAGCGAGCTCATTTATCTGCCGCCTTTTATCACAACGGACACTTCTCTTTACCTCCCGGTGTAATTGGGAGTATTCCCGTTCAAGTTGTTGGCGTTTTTCCGGGTCGCTTGTAGAGTTCACGTTATTTTTGAGGGCCCTTCTGCGTTTTATTTTTTGCCAGGTTGTGTCCGAGATCCAGTATTGCTGGTTTCTTTGGACAGAACCGATGCTTGTTTCTGCTGCTGTTACTATAGCGCCATTTGTTGTGCTCCACAGCTCTTCAATATTTGTGTCGTCAGAAACGGTTTGCTGGTTAAGATTTGTTGCAGATTTCCAGAAAATTCTCTCCTTTTAGTGCTCTCCCGCAGAAGGTCTACGTTAAACCGTCTACGGTTTATGGCATCTCGTTGAACGTTTCTGATTGCGGCGATTTTTAGGCGTATAGTTGCTACTATCAAATTGTGGTCACTTCCAGTGCCTGCTCCCCTAAAGCTCCTGACATCCTCCAGAATAGTTCTCCATCTGCGGCTGACGGCCACGTGATCTATCTGATTTTTCGTTCTACCATCGGGCGATACCCAGGTCTCCTTGTGACAAAAGTAGGTTCCACCTACCATGAGTTGATGGGAACTACAGAAGTCAACGAAAAGCTCACCATTGTTATTGGTAACTTGGCTTAGGCCTTGATTTCCAATAGTGTGCTCAAGGCCGGTGTTATTGGGGCCGATCTGTGCGTTTAAGTCACCCATCAAAACAATGATGTCTCCCCTTGGAATAGAGCGAAAAACCTCATTCAGTCGCATATAGAACTCGCCTTTGATGTCATCTTCTGCGTCTTCAGTCGGAGCGTAGCATTGGACTATCGTAGTACTTCTTAGCCTGGTACGTAGGCGCACGGTAATAATCCTCTCAGAAACTGGTGACCAGCTAATGAGGCTCGACCTGGCTTCCTTGGTGAGTTACGTCCACGCCATTCCTACGATTTTCAGTTTCGTTTCTGCCAGAATATAAGAAGGACTCACCGTTTGGGCAGATATGTTCCCCCGCATCGGTCCATCTGGTCTCGCTGAGTCCCATGACCTTGATTTTATAGCGGTTCATCTCGTTGAGGACTTCATCCAGCCGTCCATCAGCAAGCAGCGTTCTCACATTCCATGATCCGATTCGTGTCCTGGTTCGAAAAGCAAAGGTCGTGGTCGTATTGTCCATCCGATTCCGAGGCATTGTTTGCCGATTCGTAGCAATTATGTGTTTTATAGGAGCGGGTTGCTAACCCTCAGCCCAACCGACTTAGAACTCTGTTTTGTGGCGCAGAGAACTCGCCATTCGACCGTCTCCCGTTAGCTCCTTCCGAAGAAGTACCCCAGGGGGCACCGCGGGGAGGTGGGATTGGGACTTGCTAACAGAGCTGCTAGGTGTTCGTCTGCAGTTACTCTTCTCGGGTTTCGGCAGAAGTGACAAATCGGGTGCCACCACTTTCCGAGGTCTTTGTTAGCCGTTCGCCCCCTAGAAGAATTTAGATAGAATTTCAAATGAAGAACTATGGCGCCGTGCCGGCCAAGAAAGGATAGACGACCAAATCAGGCGAAGGAAATGGAATTGGATTGGCCACGCCTTGCCACGCGAAGACGATAATCTAGCCAAACAGGGCCTTGATTGGAATCCGCAAGGATCCCGTCGAGTCGGAAGACCTAGAACAACGTGGAGGAGAATCCTATTATCAGAGGCCGCAACAACCGGGAGATCCTGGTCAGCGCTGAGAGCTGTCGCGCAAAACAGAGTCCGCTGGAGGGCAACTGTTTCCGCCCTATGTCCCATGAGGGATTAAAGGAGCAATTAGTTAGTAGTAAATGTTTATTGGTTATGAATTTTTTCTTGTTTTGTAATAACCGGGCTACGACTTGGGAGTCTCCCAGAGGTTGCGTCGGTTCTATAAATGGAATTTGAACGGTGTATCTTCCATCTGCCTCACGAACATGAGTCCTTTTGAAATGATGTTCGCATATGTATATCGTCATCCGATTTGATGATCTGATCATCGGTTGCTTCTTCAATCTCCCGGAAGCGTTTAATTTGATCATCAAGCTGGTTCCTAGATATTACCATAACAACCTTAATATTATTACTGCTATACAGTACCTTTCCAGAAATTACCCATCCAAGTTCTGTGTTTTGTGCTAGTATGCTGCTTGATTTTTTGATTTCATTTGAAATTATTGTGGTGTACACATCTGCTGCTATTATCATATCTATGGGGCCTGGTTGATTGAACGATGGATCAGCTAGTATGCAATCCATGGGAGGGAGATTGCTGGATTAGTGTTTGGTAATCTCTTTGTTAATTTTGGCCAAATTAACGCTTCAATGTTCATTTGAAAATCAGATGGAAACCTTGGTTGGATTTGAGCATCTACCTTTCCTAGGGCTGTGGATGCTTCTGTAGCTCCTAATCCTGATAGCTTGACACATGTTTTGGTTCTAGGTAGCAATAACATTTGTGCTGCTTGTTCTATGCAGTAGGCTTGTGACCCAATGTCTATCAAAACACGTAGTAATTCTTGCTTTCCGTTACGAGATGTTGCCTTGACTAAGGATGTAGCCAATAAAACTTCATTATCTTGGAAGGTTGCTGTATTCTGCACGTGAACCATTCTTAGTTTTTCCAAGTTTTGGGGTGGTGCTTGATGCAGGAGGGTATGATGCTGCTTTTTGCATATTGCAACTACGGTGGCTGTGGCACTTTTCGTTCATAGTATGATTTATGCAGTTTTTGCATAAATTATTTTTTTTCACTGCTTCTATACGTTGTAATACATCTAGAGACAAGAACTCTGGACAATTGTAAATGACATGTATGCTGTGGCAGTATCGGCATTTTGCTTCGGCTGTTGTTACGTGATTCCTTACGTTGAGTGGTTTATATTTTTCAACTCGTCTGCTCTGCATTTGGACAATTCCTCGGGTCTTTGTTTCTCCCACTGCTTCTAGTGATTGAAATCTTTTGGTAAGAAATTTGTAAAAATTGTCGGATGTTGGAATCTCCCTTGCGCTGGTATGTGACTGCTCATACTGCTTCAGTTTCGTAGTCAAATTTTTGAATAATTAAATGAATGATAATTGGAGCCCAGGAACTGGTATCAACACCAAGATTTCCTATACGATGAAGGCTCTCTTTCATTGTATCATGGATTCTCTTTACTCCATTTGTTGATTCCATTTCTAATTTTGACAACGCAAGTAATGCTTGTATATGCACTGAAAATAATTTTTTCTACGCCTCTGTTAGAATACAGGCATTCTGACATTACTTTTAGTTACAGAATTAGCAGCATTCCACACCCGTGTGGAATATTCATTCCATCACTTGTTATCGTGTTATCACTTGTTCGTCGTAATCCAAGAATATGATTTATTAATTAAAGAAAAAAAAGGATTTATTAATTAAAGAAAGAAAAGGATTGTTTCAATAATAAACAATCAAAGATGTTCCGCTAGAAATTTTTTGCTTTAAATCAAGTATTCAATTATTAAATTGCGGAAAATAATAGCATTTTTTTAATAACTTTTGCGGCGGCCATCTATTAACAAATTATTAAATTACAAAATGGTTATGAATGAACACTCCCTACTAATATGTTATCAAGCGTTAAAATATCTTGCTGTGCTTTGTACATTATATTTTTGACATTAGCTTTACAAAAGGTACGTTTTTCTTTTCAAAATATTAATAAAAACTAATTAGAGGCGTAGAAAAAGTATAGTCTGCAACACGTTTTGAATGGCATATTCCGCGGACTATTAACATTTGTCAGGTCTTCTTTGTTGTTGTTAAATATCATTATTTCCTCATGTAGAGATTCCAATTGCCTCCAATCTTGAGTTAGATTTTTTGAATGCAATTCAATCCCTGCATTACTCATTTCTATATTTTGCATCAATTTCGTAATCTGTTTTCGCAGTGACTCCATACGTGTGTATGCTCTTTCAAGTCGCACAGCATTTTCATTATTGCCTGTTGTAAGTTGTAATGGTATCAGCAAGCGCCATCATATATGCCTCCAGCTTTGACAATATCTTCTGTTTTATACTTAGGGCCTGGTTGTAGTAGTTCTTCAGGAAACAGTTGTGATTTGGTCCGTTTAATGCCTGGATTTCTTGATGCTGTTCTTCAAAGATGTTCCAAAGGTTGCCTATTTCCTGCTGGTGTTTTTGTATGTAGGCCCGTGTTCTCCTGGGTATCGGCTCTTTTCCTATTAGCTCCAATGTTTTAGCCAAAGTTTCCGCAATTGTAACTTGAGCCGAGGTGAGTTTATCGATGGTGGTTGCCATTGTCGTAGGATATTGATCGCTTTGGTTTTTTTGTTTTTATGTTTAAAAATGATACCTTTTTATACGCTTTATATTAGCTTCACCTGTATGTATGTATGTATGTATGTTCTATGTAAACAAATCTTGCAACTTGATTTTGACCCACTTCTATATAACCGATCAACTTCAAATTTTGCACATATGCATAGTTCGCGTGACAATGCAATCTGACCATTTTGTAAGAAAATCAAGATGGCGGTTCCAAGATGGCGGTCGATTTTTGCTATTGTGTTCCCCGACCCCCCGACATGGGTATTAAATAAAACGGCATGACAGGTAGAATACAATTAGCTGTATGGCGTCATTCCAAATTCAAAATGGCGGCAAACAAAATGGCGGACTACCTTTTTCTTTACAACCCACTCGATATGGGTATCAAATGAAAGGGTGTGACAATTAGAATACTATTATCTGTGTGGTGTCATTCCAAATTCAAAATGGCGGCCAACACAAAATGGCGGATTATATTTTTCTTTACAACCCACTCGGTATGAGTATCAAATAAAAGGATGTGATAATAGAATACTTTTCGCTGTGGGGCGTCTTTCCAAATTCAAAATGGCGGCCATCACAAAATGGCGGCTTACCTTTTTCTTTACAACCCACTCGGTATGGGTATCAAATGAAAGTGTATGACGAGTATAGTATAGTAAGCTTTGTGATGTCGTTTTAAATCTAATATGGCGGTCACTACAAAATGGCCGAACACATAGACTAAAAAATAGAAAATAAAAAATATAGTTTAAAAAAACTAAAAAATACGCTTTTATTTTAAAATGAACTAAAAAGTAAAAAATAATTTTGAATGTAAAGTTTTTATTGCTCCAGCCAGTATAAGAAAACAACCTACCTTTCGAAATCTAAAAAAGCGTGGGGCGCTAGCTAAAAGTTCCGGTGTTAATAAAATAAGAATATAGAGAGCCCCACGCTTTTTTAGATTTCGAAAGGTAGGTTGTTTTCTTATACTGGCTGGAGCAATAAAAACTTTACATTCAAAACTATTTTTTACTTTTTAGTTCATTTTAAAATAAAAGCCTATTTTTTAGTTTTTTTAAACAATATTTTTTGTTTTTGAATACCCGGAGAGTTTTAATTATACGCGTTTTAATTATTTTTGTGCTTACCACTGGTAGGGGCATAATTTTTATATTCTTTTGGGAAACGGTTTAGGTATTTTTTTTTTATGTGGAAGACTAGAGCTCAGGGAAAGCCCTTTGTACTGTTGACAATCTATTTTCTTCGTATAGAGTGCAATGTCAAACAGTAAGCTCTAGTCGATAGATAGTGAAGGGGAAGAGAGAAGTGGGAAGAAACTGCCACAACCACCTAACCCCAGCCATTTCTATCGCGACTCTGGCATCGGGGCAATGAGAAACAACTCGCTGGAGTGGTGCCTCCTGAAACGAGTTGAATCCCATCGGGGCAATGCTAGCGGAAGGCTATGACAGGGGAATGAGGAATGTAAGGAGGGAAGAAGAAAGAAGGTGGGAAAGGCGAAGGACCGTGGGGCTCTGCTGGGATTGGAACCCGGGACCTCTGGGATAGTAGCCAGGCGCCTTACTCCCTAGACTACCGAGGTATTACTATGAGGTTGGATAGGGTGTTCTGTTTTATAGATCGAAGGACCAATGTTTTACTCAGGATGAGAGTAATTGATTGGGATTGTTGAAGACCGCAAAACTTCAACGATTTAGGTGGCGGTTTGAAAGGAAATTAATGTAATGATGGTTTGAGTAATTTATTGAATATAGTCCAGGAGAGATAGCGGAAAGTATTCAAAAGTTGAAATAAATCTACCCTGCGATTTTTGGACGCTATAATTAAGAGAAAAATCGTAGGAATTCAATGAATGTGTTTTGGAAAAAATCGGCCCAGGAGAACAGGTGGAAAAGGCTAATAATGGTATCGAAAACACGTTTTTCAACGTTTTAGGTGCGAAAAAAGTGGAGAAGGGAAGGGGAAGTGGAATATGGTGTGGATTTCGTTGCAGTAGGTTTCGAGAAATAATTTTTTCCTGTCAGGCATATATGAAAACGCTCGAAAATTTCCATCGCAGGAAGCTCGGCCGGCAGAAAGCTTGCCCACACCATATTTCACTTCCCCTTCGCCCAAAGGTGTTTTTTCTGAAAATCAAGAAAAGTGCCTGTTTTCAAACGCGTTTATGAGGTATTAAATCGAACCTCACCAACTTTTCATGAAAATGGGTTGGTAAAGTAACTCTTCGAAAAGAAGACTTTTAGGCTGAGGGTTAGCAACCCGCTCCCATAAAAACACCATTGCTACGAATCGGCAAACAATGCCTCGGAACCGGATGGACAACAAGACGACAACCTTTGCTTTTCGAACCAGGACACGAATCGGAACATGGAATGTAACGACTCTGCTTTCTGGTGGACGGTTGGATGAAGTCCTCAACGAGATGAATCGATATAAAATCAAGATCATGGGACTTAGCGAGACCAGATAGCACGGTGAGGGGGAACATATCTGCCCAAACGATGAGTTCTTCTTATATTCTGGCAGAAACGAAACTGAAAGCCGTAGGAGTGGTGTTGGCGTAATACTCACCAAAGAAGCCAGGTCCAGCCTCATTAGCTGGTCACCAGTTTCTGAGAGGATTATTACCGTGCGCCTGCGTACCAGACTAAGAAGTACTACGGTTGACCAATGCTACGATCCAACTGAAGACGCCGACGATGACATCAAAGACGAGTTCTGTATGCGACTGAATGAGGTTTTTCGCTCTATTCCAAAGGGAGACATCATTGTTTGGACGGGTGACTTAAACGCACAGATCGGCCCCAACAACACCGACCTTGAACACACAATTGGAAATCAAGGCCTAATCCAAGTTACTAATAATAATGGTGAACTTTTCGTTGAGTTCTGTAGTTCCTACCAATTTATGGTAGGTGGAACTTACTTTTGTCACAAGAAGATATACAAGGAGACCTGGGTATCACCTGATGATAGAACGAGAAATCAGATAGATCACGTGGCCGTCAGCCGCAGATGGAGAACTATTTTGGCGGATGTTAGGAGCTTTAGGGGAGCAGACACTGGAAGTGACCACCATTTGGTAGTAGCAACTATCCGCCTAAAAATCGCCGCAATCAGAAGACGTAGACGGTTTAACGTAGACCTTCTACGTCACAGCATTAAAAGGCGAGAATTTGCTGGGAAACTACAACAAACTTTAAATCAGCAAAGCGTTTCTGAAGAAAATAATATTGAAGAGCTGTGGAGTACAACAAAGGGCGCTATAGTAACAGCAGCGGAAACAAGCATCGGTTATGTCCAAAGAAACCAGCAACACTGGATCTCGGACACAACCTGGCAAAAAATAGAACGCAGGTGGGCCCTACAAAATATGTGAACTTTAAAAGCGACCCGGAAAGACGCCACCAACTTGATAAAAGGCGGCAGATAAATGAGCTCGCAGAGAAAGCAGAAAACGCGACAAATACAGGCAACAGTAAGGTGCTGTACCAAATCACTAAACAGCTCTCGGGAAAGCACTCTACTAAAAAGCATGCCGTAAAGAGGGCGGATGGAAGGCTGCTGTGTAGCGACGAGGAGCAGCTCCAAAGATGAAGAGATCTTTTCTTCGCCGCCCTGAATAGTTCATTTGTGCAGGAACCTCAAGAAAGCAACAATGCACAGCCAATAAGAATCGCCACTCGTACACCATCCAAAACAGAAATAGTGGCCTTTATTATCATGAGCGCCGGGGGGTGCAAGGGGGTGCACTTGCACCCCCTGGCTTTTAATCTACATGTTTAAATAGACTACAAACTATCCGTAAAGACTATATTTTCTAGGATTACGATGATTTATCCAATATTTTCATAGCTTCCGGATAAAGTTGCATAAGCGAAAATACTTTTACATGGATAGAAGAGAATCGGTCCCACAAAGAAGAAAGTCCAAACAAGGAATAAATATAGAACGTCTGAAGAACTCTTCTACACTTTCAAACGGATGATTTGATCTGCGCTTCTTCCTTGCAGTAACTCGAGAAAGTTTTATTTCAACATCTTTGATCTTTTGCGAAGATAGCTGAGAACTCTGTCAAGGCGTCAGGTGAGATTGGGCAATTCTGATAAATTTACCAATATGTGTATTGTGTTTATATTCATGTGATATTTATTACAAATGGGTTCAAGCTTAGCCGAAACTAGCATTCACTAGATGATGATTTTGACTTCGCAAATATCATTCAGGTCATTATTGGCAAGATTTAAAATATGGTTGGCACAGTGGAAGAATAACGCCATTGGATTTTTGTCCTTCATTTGTTTTTGAACTCCGCTAATATGACCAGCCAGTGCAGCACATCCGTCATATCCTTGACCAACGAGTCGATTTAAATCCAAGTTACAATCGTCCAGAAATTTGCAATAAGTTTCTGCAATAAATTTGGAGATACATATCCCAAGAATTCTTCACGTTTTCCGTTTTGTTGATCGCAGCGAAGATAGCGAACTCCAATTGATAACAATTCAATATCGGCAACTATAGTAATATCGGCAACTTTAAAGGGTGTACCTCACAATGATTGATTTGTCAATGGCTGATGAACTTCGAATAGGCATAACCTCACTTTACATGCACTCTGTAAATAGATTTTTTGGAAGAAAAATTTGATGTTTCTAGTCTGCATTCGAAATTTACACTAATCTATTCACAGAGTGCATCTAAAGTTACGAAACTTAATTTTAAAAAATTGAAATTTAATTTCTGAGACGATACCAAAGCCCGGTTTCTATTTTCTTCTTCGTAATTTAAAATAGTACGAAAAACAAATTCTGTAACCCATGTCGGTAAAGTAGATCTGCCAAATCACCTTAACTTTTATCTTCCAACCTATACCCCCTCCCCCGCTTCTTGTACGAACATTTTTGCACCCCCTGAACAAAATTCTGCCCGCGCCCCTGCTTATTATGGTTGTCACTTCACCATAGTGGAAATGTCACCTTTAAAATCAAATGATAAAAAACTTACTTAAAAACATCAAGTGAGAACAAATGTCACTGAATTTGCTGTTTCTCGATATCTGTGACAACTGTAATTCGCCTTATCTCACTGAAGTGTTACTTTTTTAGATAACCATAATACCATTTTTGACTCACTTCGCCATTTGTCACCATAAGAGGGCTGACTAACCGCAATTCATGCAATGGCCAATGGTAAAGCCGCTGGAAAAGATGGCATCCCGCCAGAATTGTTGAAAGCCGGCTCAAGCCTCATAGCACATGCGCTACAGCCAATCCTGGAAAAAGCATGGAAAACCTGTACCTATCCGGAGGATTGGACGGAAGGTATCATAGTCAAAATACCAAAAAAGGGGACCTAACAATATGTGACAACTGGAGAAGTATCTGTCTATTATCTACTGTGGGTAAAATATTGTGCCACATATTATTATCAAGGATAAGATAGGCAGTAGATCGAACGCTTAGAAGACAGCAGGCTGGATTCAGAAAGGGCCGCTCCTGCATGGTGAGCTCAGGAGTGCGACAAAGATGCCTACTTTCGCCATTAGTATTTCTTATAGTAATAAAAGACATCCTTGTCAGCGCTCTAGATGATAGAACGGTGGCATACAATGGGGATTGTTAGACCGCCTTAAGGATCTCGACTACGCGGATGATATATGTTGGCTGGCCACAGACATCAGGACCTCAAAACACGTTAAACAATTTGGCAACAGAAAGTAGTCCAGCAGGATTAAGGCTAAATCCGACTAAAACTAAAGAAATGCGGATAAATGCAAATACCATTGAACGCACAGCGCTGAGTAACCGTGACTAGAACTAGATAAATTCTGTTATCTCGGTAGTATTATTACCGAAAATGCTGGTGCAGAAGAAGACGTCAGTTCCAGAATAAATAAAGCAAGAAACGCATATGCATGTCAATTAACACCAAATTGCGGCTGTTCAACTCCAACGTTGAGGCAGTTCTTTTGTACGATTGCGAAACATGGAGTCACCCAATTCATCACGGGGCGCCTACAAGTTTTCATAAACAGATGCCTACACGATCCGCACGACTACCAAACCCTACCGCACTATTTGGACAGGCTCAAAGTGCTTGATCTCATGCCGTTATCTAGAAGGAGAAAACAGCTCATATCTCGTGTTGCGTTTGACGTCCTAAGTGGAAAACTTAAAGTGCAGTTTCTGTCGGACAAGATCAAATTCAATGATGAAGTCCGAACTTCACGACACACTAAGTTACTTAGGGAATACTTAGATCGCTAGGAACGAGCCCGTCAACAGATGTTGTATTGTCTTTAACAGTCATAGCTCCTGTTTCTCACCTTCAGTCAACAAGACATCCTATAAATAATTATTCAGATCCCTACTAAATAATCTAATATAGTTAATCAATTATTATAATAAGAACTACTACTATGTTTTTTTAACCGACTTCAAAAAAGGAGTAGGTTATCAATTCGACGCGTAGGTATTTTTTTTGTCCTGTCCACGCAAACTTTCTAACGCAATAACTTTTTCGCTTTCTTCTTTTTTTGCTAGAAAGGGTAGTTTCCCACGGTGGTCCCATTCAATATTTTTTAATTCTGATAATGGAGCTCGAAGGTAGGCATAAAAAACTGTTAAAACTAGTTGGAATGTGGGTTTGACCCTTTCGGTCCACACGATCAACTTCCCAGTATTATGAATGTTGAATATTATCAATGGATATTTTAATAATTAATAATCAATATATAATATATAATACCTAAAATTTGTCACATTTGTTTATCAATACTTTCGCTATCACTTAAGGCCGGCGATACCTTTACACTAGAAGAAAATAGGATGATATTGAGGTATTTTTTCGGGGTAGAAGGAATAAAGCTAGACTTTTCAAACTTTAGGGTTTATGAATATAATTAATTAACACTAGGAAAAACAACATTTTTTTAATAAAAACAAAATGGCGCTGACTGCTACGACTTCCGCTAAAGACCGGGTCGACTGGCACGCGATTTGAGTATGATACGAGTTGCTCGGAAGTTTCCGCCATACATTTTTAGTTAAGTTCGTACACGATTCGACTCCACTCGTTGTCGACGCAACGCGTTGGATACCAGTTGCACGCGACCTGCATGCTAGTCTCACGCGATTTGAGTATCATACTAGTCGAGTTGCGCGTCCGAACTTCCCAAGTAATTGGGTAAATTCCAAGGACAATATTTTTCCATTGCGTCAAGTTTGGAATTGTCATATACATTTTCATTGACATTTTATAAAATGAGGAAATTTTTTTATCATCTCTTTCTATTTCCTTTGCAGCCACAAATGTACGACAATTTAAATTCCTTTTAAGGCATCTATCCAAAATTTTCTATTCTTTGACAAAGATAAAGTAAGAAAATTTCCTCTTCAGAGTCGCAAACGTGTGCTATTTAGGTCGTCTCAGAATCGCCGCGTGTACGAGAATTGGTTGCAAACGAGTAGTAGACCAGTTGTTGGTGCAAAGTCGAGTCGTAGTCGCGTATGATACGAGTCGACCCGTGGAAGAAGGGCCTGTAAGAAGTTGTCAAATATTAATATCTGGTAACACCTTTAATGTCAATATTACTAATAAAGAAGCCAGTCTCCTTCTCTCATTAATCCTAACATATAATTCATAAATATGTACCGTTAAGTCTCTAGAAGTTACGACTCAGATTTGTATATAATATCACAGTCAGTCTAATAAAGTTGTTCTCACAATAAACTCGTGTTGTGCTGTTGTGCATTATATTACATGGCGCTGCGGACAAAAAATAATAATTTAAAAGTAAATTTGAGAGTTTCGGACGTGGAAGGTGGAAATTAAAACGCCAAGCGTAAAATATTTGTTAAAATGCAGTGATTTAAAAAGTATTTCATTGCAAAGTTTTTAGCTCTGAAGTGCATTATATTACATGGCATAAAGGAAAACTTAAAATACGTGTAATAAAACACGCGGAAGAAACGCAAAGTTTTAGTGCATACTTGCAAAAAAAAAAAAATTAAGGATAAATTTAAAAGATAAAAAAAAACGTGTAAAGTAATAAACACGCGTGAGGAACAGTTATCTTTAAATACTGTTATATAAAAAAAAAGTTTCAAAGGAAAAATTGGAGAAAAACGTGTATCTCAATCACGGCGGAGTAGCAGTTAATTATAATACTGTGACAATATAAAAAAACACGGAAGGAACAACTAATATATTTACATAAAATTTTTCTAAAAAATTTTTTTTTGTTTTTTTAGAAAGTTTCTTTTAGATGGGAAATAAAGACAAAGGACAAGCCAGCACAAGCACAGCAAGCACACAGAATGAAGAAGCAAATTGCTAGAACATGATGCCGTCAAATCTGCCTACACCGAGTCCATTGCAAGTAGATGGAAATTTAGCTGACAATTGAAAGAAATTTAGGCAGAATTTTCAGATATACATTATTGCAACAGGTATATCGAAATCTTCAGCGGAGTCACAGGTGGCAATTTTTAAATTGCTGCTAGGTGAAAGCGGTGTTGAAATATATAATATACTGCAACTTACTGGGGATGAAGGCGAATCCCTTGATATTATATTAAAAAAATTTGATGACTATTGCATCCCGAAGAAAAATGTCGTATTCGAACGTTATGTATTCAACAGCAGAACACAAAAGCAGGGGGAACCGTTCGAAGTGTTTCTAAAGGATTTACGTCATCTCATAAAATCATGTGATTACAGTACAGCTGAACATTCCATTATGAGAGATCGCATTGTAATGGGATTTCATGATAACAAGCTGCAGGAGAAGTTACTGGCGGATCGGGAACTGTCACTGGAAAAGGCAGTGGAGGTATGCAAGCTGTATGAGGTAAACAAGGAGCAAACAAAGGTAATTCAAAATAGTTCATATTCAAACGAAGGGCGAAATTCGGTGGATTTTGTTAAAAGAAAGCATAATGTTATAACAAAAGGTGGAGAAAAAAGTGAAAACAATAAAAACATTAGCTACAACAATAATAGAAATAAAAAATACCACAGCAAAACAAATTATTATAAAAAAGGAAATTTAGATAGTTGTAATAAGTGTTTAACACGTCATCCTTTGCATAAGTGTCCAACATTTAATAAAATTTGCTATATGTGCAAGAAGTTAAATCATTTTGGAGCTGCGTGTAAATATCGCAACAGAAAAGTAAATGCATTAAAAAGTGATCACAGTTATGAATCGGATGATGCTGTTTATTATACTGATGTTATTAACACTGTTGGTGGTGGGTTGAGTGCGTGGTATGGAATAGTAAAAATAGTTGACAAAAAGATACGTTTGAAGTTAGATTCGGGCGCGGACGAAAACGTATTAACTATTAGGGATGTTGAAAATTTGAAAATGATAGATAAAATGAAACAGACTAGAGTAAAATTATATGCTTATGGTGGTTCTGAAATAAAAGTAGCGGGAGAGATTTATTTACCTACTGAAGCAAACAATATAAGAAATAAAGTGTACAAATTCATTGTAGCAACAGCGGATAGAGGTATAATCCCATTGTTAGGTAGAAAAGCTTGTGAGGAATTAAAATTTGTCAAACGAATTAATGTAGTTGAGAGCTCATGCAGCACACTTAATAGTATTGTCGATAAATATAGTGAAGTTTTCACTGGGGTAGGAAAATTTTCGGAAAATTATTCGCTTAAAATTAAAAGTGGTTTTGACCCAATAGCCAAACCAGCTCGTCGTGTAGCACAAAATTTGTTAAAACCTTTAAAAGATGAACTAAATAGACTTGAACAATTAAATATAATTAAAAAAGTTAAAGAGCCCGTAGAGTGGACCTCTAATATTGTCGTTGTTGAGAAACCCAATAACAAACTTCGTATTTGCCTTGATCCAAAGGATTTAAACAATGCCTTGGTAGTAGAGCAATTCAATATACCCACTTTAGAAGAGTTACGAGCGAAGTTAACTGGAATGAATGTATTTTCAGTGCTGGATTTAAAAGATGGATTTTTCCACATTCCATTAGAAACAAAGTCTAGTTTTATTTGTACATTTAGTACACCATATGGTTTATATAGGTACTTACGGTTACCTTTTGGGTTGAGGCCAGCACCAATGATTTTTCAAAGATATACATCTCAAATTTTTGGAGACATAGATGGAGTATTTATATATTTCGATGATATACTCATCCTTGCTAAGTCATACAGTGAACATGATGTTATTTTAGAAAAAGTCATAACCACAGCTCTTGTACATGGAGTAAAGTTTAACAGAGATAAATTACAGTTTAGGTTCGAACGGGTGAAGTATATGGGGTTTATGTTGTCAAGCAATGGTCTGGCAATAGATGAAGCAAGATTGGATTCAATTCTAAAGTTGAAGGATCCAGATTCAAAGACTGATTTACAAAAGATCTTAGGGATGGTAAATTACCTACGAGATTTTCTACCGAATTTAGCGCGAGAAACTGAACCTCTACGTGAGCTGTTACGCAAGAATGTGACGTTCACTTGGCTACAAAAACATTCTGCGTGCATGAACCAAATAAAGCGGATGTTGCATAATGCTAAATCGTTACAACATTTTGATCCGTGTGAAAGTATTATAATTCAAACTGATGCAAGTTCATATGGTCTTGGAGCCTGCCTGCTACAAAATAAAAAGCCTATATCTTGGGCTTCTCGAGGACTCAGTGATGCCGAAAAGAACTATGGTCAGATCGAAAAAGAGCTTCTAGCCATTCTATATGCGTGTAAAAAGTTTCATAGTATCGAAACCGATCACAAACCTTTGATCCCCCTATTCGACAAAAGCATTAACAAAATACCATCTATGAGACTTCAACGCAGTGATGGTAAGTGCACCGTTTTTACGGTGTTTCACCGTTTTTCTTAGTTTGGTCACGTAAAACAGTATTTTGGGAAAAAAGCCAAGTAAAATGCAATTAGAATTAATTTACATTTTAAAAGTGACAATTGACAACTTTAATAATTTTCTTAGTCCAAAATGTATGAACGTACCAAAACCTATTCCCCTTTTCCTTTTAAATCTAGTCTATTAAGTCTATTCGAACTTCGAAAATAGATTATGCTTGCACATGTGAATGAAGTAAATATATTCGGAAATATGGCTACCTTCTGCTGCGCGCGTTCGCGAGATGACTTTGTATTAATTTCATTGCAATTATTGTAGATAAATGTGCTTTGTTTCCGTTTGTTTGTTATTTACAATTTTTGATCACGAAAAATTTTATGCGTGAGGTGAGTGAGCGTGCTCTTGTTATTGAGTTTCTTTATATAAAAGTAAACTTTTCCTGTATCATTGGAAATCCTGGTAAAGTTTTTTATAAATATCTTGAGGATAATGTAATTTTGGGAAATTTTATAGATAAAATGCCCTCATGTAGCAGCACAGAATCAGATGCAGCTGCGGAAAAAACAACATCCAATCGAAGGAAGCGTATGCGACACAAACAAAAATACTGTGAGAAATGGGAAAAAAATTCGGATTACTCGAGTTGGTTGAAAAAAAGTAGTAAAGGTGCTTTTCATTATTATTGTACAATTTGTAATGTGCATGGAAGAGCCGGAATTTCCGAAGTGAAATCACACTCTGTTTCACAGAAACATGTTATTAAATCAAATAGTCTTAAAGGGCAAATAAAGATTAATAGTATTGTAAAATCATCCAGTACACAAGATAAAAAAGTGAAAGAAATTGAAATGCTCCTTTGTGCGTTTTTAAGTGAACATAATTTGCCGTTTTCTATCATGTCTCACTTATGCTCCTTAATAAATCGGGTAGGAAATATTCAAGTTCAATCTACGCATAAAATAAAATGTGGACGTAGGAAGGCTACTATGATAGTGAAAATGTGCTTGGCGAAGAGAATAAACAAAATTTAATTTCACATTTAATTCAAAATCCCTTTTCATTAATAATTGATGAATCAACCGATAAATCTTGCGTCAAGTTATTATCTTGCGTTGCTCGAATTGTCCACGATAACTTAGAAGTGGAAGATGCTTTTTTATGTTTAATTGAAATCGAAAATTCTTCTGCAGAAGGACTTTATACACTTATAGAAAACTATTTTTCGCATTATAAAATACCCTTCCGTGAGAACTTAATCGGATTTGCTTCCGATGGTGCAAATGTCATGATGGGGAAGCATAATTCTGTTTGTTCTAAACTAAAAATGAATTGTCCTAATTTATTTTTTATTAAATGTGTGCCTCACTCATTTCATCTAATAGCATCGTATGCTTGTTCAAAGTTGCCTCTATCTTTAGAGAAATTGCTTCGCGATATTTTCAATTTTTTTCATTGCAGCCCAAAGAGGACATTTGAATTTAAAGCATACCAGGAAGTTTGGGAACTTAAACCTACTAAAATTCTACACCCATCATGCACGAGATGGTTAGCAGCACTACATCAATGCGTAGAAGTGATCCTTAAGAATTACTTGCCGTTACAAGGATTTTTTAAAGTACAAGACCAGTTTCACTCCAATTTGATTGGAAAACAAATATCTTCTGAATTAGATAACACCGGTCAACACAAATTTTGAGTCTGAGTTCTGCGTATCTGATTTGTATTTCTCTCACATTACTAATTTAAGAAAAAATAGCTTTACCTGAAAAAGTTTGCTTTTGTAGATGACAGAATGAAAGTCTTGATGAAAACGTTCACCTTGTTCTTGTGAACAAAAACCAATGTTTTCTTTAAGAACTTTCTGCAACACATGTTATTAAAGTTAACAAACGTAGTTGAAATAAGCTGTTTGTAATTCCAATCGACAGCTCTATTGTTTTCGAGAAAAACATGAACCAATGCTTTGAATTTCGTGAGTGTTGAGTAGCTGTCAACATTCATTGCTGGCCTTTATTTTCTTTATTTGTGGTCCGACTAAAATTCATACCAGCTTTTACTTTGGCTTCCGATAAACTAGGATAGAAATTCTTTAAATTTTGAAAAGCATCAGAATCTTGACGGAAAGCTTTAACAAATTGCTTCCAGTTGTATAGATATGTCGGTTCTGACGCAGTGAAATTATCGGTTGTAGTCCAGAATATCAAAGCTAGTGCCGAAATCTCTAGAGTATTAAAGCTCATCGAAAGCTTTTAAGTCCACCCAAAACTCACCACAAAGGTTGTTGTCCAAGCTTCAAGCCAAGAACAAACCAAAACCCAAGCTTCAAGCTAAGCCCACATTCACACCCGAGGCTAAAATCGATGGCTTTACTGTGCCAGAAACGACATAGCCATACTAACAGCACTCGTAGTTGTCGAGTCTTAAATCGTCCTTCCTCATATAAGGAGCTTAACAATACTTAGTTATTTGCTCATTTCAACAATACATTTAAAGATACTTAGTTATTTGCTCATACAAAAGCTTAAATAATGTATTGATCATTGTAAACGGTACAAAAGCAAAGTTTTTCAAGAGTCAACGATGGTTTTAGTTATTTTTTGGTACAAAGGCTTAGAAAATCATCATTAAAATATAGACTCAAAAAAAAAATTTGTTTTTGTTGACCTGTGTAATATATTTACAAGATTATATCTTGAATTTTTGAAATATATTCTGCAATTTTTCATAAATGTTAATATTGAAATGCAAAGTGAGGCTATTAAAATCCATGTCATTTATAGTAGAGTGGAAACATTTTATAAATCCATTGTTCAAAATTACATGGATTCAAAATATGTCAGAGAAACTGATGTAACTTTAATAGACCCATTGAATGAAACACATTTTTTACCTCTAGAAAAAATTTATCTCGGTGGTTCATGTAAAGCTCTTTTGCTACAGAATACCGAAAATTTAGATAAAAATGAGTTAATATTATTTCACATTAATTGCAAGAATTTTCTCATCGAGGCGGCGAAACAAACACTTCTTCGTTTTCCATTTTCTTCATTAACTTTCTTAAAGAGCGTCGAGATAATTAATCCACAAAAAGTTATGGAAGGGGATTCAATAATACCGCTTGCTTTGCATTTCCCTAAAGTTATTTCAGAATCGGAATATAACTTAGTTGATATTGAGTTTCGAACTTTAACTAATTTACGTGAAATATCTATTGACTTAGACATAAGTGAATTTTGGCACAAAGTATGTTCATTAAGAAAAGGTGATAATAGTTTAATGTTCCCGTTTCTTAAGAAACTTGTAACACACATATTTTGCCTGCCCCATTCATCCGCTACAGTTGAACGCATATTTTCTGCAATAAATCTAAATAAAACAAAGACTCGTAATCGATTAAATACAAGTACTTTAGATGGTATTTTACACACCAAAAGGTTATTTAAAAGGGATGATTGTTTTCAAATACAATTTAAAACTGGTCATTTTGACAAATTTAATCAAAATATGTATGGATCATATAAAAAGTAATTCTGCTGAATCAGACTAAATTTTTAAGTACATAATGCATTGTATTGTTGTAAAATTGCTGTGAAATTGTTACGTTTATTTTTATTAATTTTATATTATTTGTTTGTATTTTTTTTAAAGAAAAATTTAATTTTTGTTCTGTTTTTTTAATTTTAAATAAAAGTTTGTATTGAACATATATGTTTTATTCTTATAGTATTATGTTTTATAAGTAACACCACTTTTTAACGCTAAACACCATAATTTCTGTCTCAACGCACCGGAATATACTTCATGCAAGTTACCAACCCTGCATCAACGTATGAGGCTAAAGTTAGAAAAGTATAGACTTCCTATGTACCAGGAAAATATCTTCATCTTGCAGATGTAATGTCAAGGTATGGAGATAATAAATGTGAAAAAGGCGAAGAAATAAATCTCGAAGGCTGTGTACATGAAGTCAACATGTCCACAGAAAAGCGATTTCAGTTTGAAAAGGCCACTTTGGAGGACCCTGATCTAAAATTAATAATAAAGTTCTATAAGGAGGGGTGGCCCAAATGTAAAAATAATTTGTCACCATGTCTCAAATATTTAAGTAAGCATAGAAATGATATTGTTTGTGAAGAAAATCTAGTATTGTTAGGCGAGAAAATAATAGTTCCCAGGTTGTTACAAAATGATGTTTTAAAGTGGCTACATGTATCTCATTCTGGAAGTGAAAAAATGAAAAGCGGGTCTCGTATGCTTTTCTTTTGAGTTTGCATAAATAAAGACATTGATGACTTTGTTGCAAGATGCACAATTTGTCAGAAATATGCAAACGCATCTCAAAGGGAACCTTTACTTCACCACAAACCTCCCAGCTTTCCATTCGAAAGAGTTTTTGCTGACATAGCGTCTTTCGCTGGTACAGACTATTTAGTCCTTGTTGACTCATACTCAAAGTGGTTAGAGATTTTGAAATTAAAAAATAAGTCAGCTAATGAAGTAGTCGCGGCATTGAAGCCAATATTTGCGTCTTATGGTATACCTAAGAACTTCGTTTCTGACAATGTACCATTTAATAGCTACGATTTTCGAAAATTTAGCAAGGAATACGAATTTAATCTGACGTTCTGCTCCCCAAACTATCCCCAAAGCAGGGCATACGCTGAAAAGGGTGTTCAAATAGCAAAAAATATTTTTAAAAAGTGTAGTGATAGTAAAACAGATATTTACATGGCTCTACTAGAATATAGGAATAGTCCTGTAAAGGGTATGAATGCATCACCTTCCCAACTGTTACAGTTTCGAATCACGCGAACACCAATACCAATATCAGATGAGTTATTAAAACCTAAAGTCATTCAGACAGTACCAATTAAAATTGAGAGACAAAACGCGCGGAATAAAAAATATTATGACAGACACGCTAAACAAAAAGGAAACTTCAAGGAGGGAGAAGAGGTAATGATAAGAAACAAAGGCGAGTGGGTTGAAGCTAGAATTCTTCATAAACTAGAAGAACCTTGATCCTATTTGGTAAAATTATGTACAGGGGAGATACTTCGCAGAACCACCAGACATATAAAACCAAATAAAAGATGTTATGACACTATGCCGACTTACTCTCAGATAGTACCTACTAAAGAAGTAGAGGAAGAAAATAGTAATAGACGATCACCTTATAATTTGCGACCGCGTCCCCGCATTCAGTCCACAACCAACTAACAACAAATTAGTTAGATATATAATTGATCTGTATTTTGAATTGTTAAATATTAATAATAATAATAATTTCTGAATTCTCTTGAAAAATAGATGTGAAAAATACTGTAGTAACATTTTGTTTAGAAAAGTAAGCTAATTAACTTGAAGCAACTATTGAATTAATATGTAAATTTTGCATGAATTGAATATTTGAATTGTTTATGGATTGATTAATTTGCAAATATTGAATTATAATAAACTGCATACATATATCGTGTTGTCTTAAAAATAGCTATGCCATTAATACTCAAGTATTTTATGTAATTAAACTTTAGATGTACATTTTGTAAACTTACTGAAAGAAAGAGACTAGTGAACTTAAAGGGGAGGTGTAAGAAGTTGTCAAATATTAATATCTGGTAACACCTTTAATGTCAATATTACTAATAAAGAAGTCAGTCTCCTTCTCTCATTAATCCTAACATATAATTCATAAATATGTACCGTTAAGTCTCTAGAAGTTACGACTCAGATTTGTATATAATATCACAGTCAGTCTAATAAAGTTGTTCTCACAATAAACTCGTGTTGTGCTGTTGTGCATTATATTACAGGGCCTAAGAGTATTATCCTTTGAATTGGAAAACTATTTAACTGAATTTCTGAAAAGACTTATTTACATTTTAGCCAGCGCATAGTAACACTCTCTCGTAGCGCAGCGGGTTGAGTACCTGCGTCTCGTCCGGGATTCCGAGTTCGATTTTTCGGGCTGTTGCATTTTTGTTTCAATCGACTTTCTATTCTCACAATAAATATTGTTTTTTAATTTCCTTCGGGGATTTTTGTTTCATATTAAATAAGTTATTGCAAAAACTATTTAGCTACTGCCTCGATACCTATCGACGGCGCCGTGTCAGACTTTTCGTAATTAATAATTTTTTTTAAATTGCGCCCAAAAAAAATTAACGGACTAAAAAGTACGAAATAAAATAAATTTTTAAAAACCGACTTCAGGAAAAAAACAATGCACAAAAAAGGATGAAATAATTGTTTGTAGTTCTTTACAATACTAATCCAATCAGAATGGATTTGTAAAGAAGAATCACTTTTGAAGAAATATTTTTGAAAATCTTTACAGCATAAACAGTCTTTTGAAGACGGCGCTAACATCTGTTTTCGGGGCGATGTATTAAGTGCATAAGGCTTAATACCTCCCATTAATATTTTCCATCAACAGGAAGCGGACACCATTGGTTTAGTGCGACAAGTACTGAAGCACGATAATTTAAGTAGATCGAAGCATGCTTTAGTTGTTAAGAATTTAGAAGATTTTAAAAAAATTAAATTAGTTTTGGAAAGAGCGAATACGCAATTTTTCACTTTTACTACTAAAAGCGAGAAAATGCAAAGTGTCCTTTTAAAGGGGCTAGATCCGGGTTCTGATCCTCAGGAGCTTCTGACTAGGGATTGCATACATATGTGAAATTCGAAATTCGAGAATTCCGAAATTCGTTCTTAAAAATATAATTTCGAATTCCGAAAATTTCATAGCGAATTCCGAATTAATAAAATTTACTTTTTGGCTTTCTCTCCGCCTTAATATATGTTTTCATTTCTGCATATATATTAATATTCTGTTCCTACTTATAAAAAAAATACAGTAATTTTTTTCTGTTATATTTCTCTTAGCCCCCTTTTAGACGGGCGGACACCGAACAGACAAAACGAACGAACGAATTGGGTGTATAGGGCACAGGGTGGGAGAGGACGATGAAGAGGGCAGACAATTTTCATGAACACTTTCAGCGAACTGCGAACGAACATTTTCACACTTCCTGCGTTGTTGTTGTTGTTAGGGCAAGAAAGCAAAGGAGAATTTCAAAAGCAAGAACAGCAAGCCATGAAGTTTTGAAATTTTGTTTGAAATTTTTCGTTCATTTGTCCGTTATTTGTTGCCCGCCCGTGTAAATGTCCAGCCGACACTCGAACGGGCTACAAAAGAGAATTAACGATTACAGTCAAGTTTTGTCTGTTCGGTGTCCAATCGTCTAAAAGGGTCCTTAATCATCAATGCAAAAAAAACCCAAAGCAAAGCAAATTTACGCGTATTCATAATCATAAATTTGTTTTCTCATAAGTCACTAGATTTTAGTATTTTCATCATTTTGAGATTTGTTTTTTCGAGCGCGGTCGCATTTAGTGATTTCGTAATTCTGATTTTATTTTATGTTCAATTAGCGATATTTTTAAATAAGGTAATTATTTATTTTTCAATATTTTTGGTAATAAGTTAAGTTATTGTTCACAGTCCCCAAAATGTCATCGAAAAAGGTAGAAAACGAAATTTATTCTGAATACTTAAAGCAATGTAAACATCAAAATTCTGTATGGATTCATTTTTTGAGAGGATCAAAAAAACTAACAGCAAAATGTAAAATATGTAAAGAGATAGTAAAAACCAATGGTCGACGACAACACCTCACACGGTGCGCCTTAACCAAATTTAAATGAAATGGTCTTACACTTATAAATTTCTTTTAGATTTTGATTTTACAATGTCCATAGGTAATAAAAAATGAAAAATCAAAATCATCGCCGGATAGCTTCTCAAAAAAAACGATTTTGAATATTTTTGCGTATGAAAAATGATATTTTTAGAAAACTGGTATGTCGGACAAACATGTAAATATGTTGAGTCGGAACAAGAGTACCTCCCCCCGGTTTTCGAAGATACTGAACACGATGGCGTTGTTAGAATTTCTCTTTCGGGTTGCGCAACCCCGAGGGTGCTGAGCACGGGGGTGGTGTTGGATATCGCTTCCGACCCCCACCAACCCCTCCACCGGCCAATACAACCCCCCACAAGGAGTTAATTTTTTTTGTAATATCTGCGCCAAATATATTTCCCCGTTTTCGAGGATACTGACCACGATGGTGGTGGATACTTTTTTTTAAACCCTTCCAATCTCTTCTCGTAAACGAAACAAAACGGAGACGAGATGATTGTTGGACATTACAGGGATCAGCGTGAAATAAGACAAGGAAATTCCGGATTTAAGGGGAATGGGTGTAAAATTCTTTTAGACAAAGTTTATCTTCTACGTAAATCTACAAATCTAGCAATACTCAAATATGTTCAAGTATTGGACGACCTTAAAACAGTTGTCTCCAAATGCTTTGGAAATAATCTTGACAAAAATTACAAAGAATGCATAGGAGCTTTTAAAAGGAGCTACATGGCCTTAGGTGTCCGTATTACACTTATTTCACGCTGAGCGTGACATGCCCAAGTCTGCGAACTCTTTTAGCAAGTGCGTAAAGATAGTGTTAACTACACCAAGCAACAGGTGTAATTCTAGTGGTGGAATTATATCAAGGAATGTATTGTTTTCAACAATTGTAATTACATAGTGGCAATCATGATGGTGGATGAATGCAATTAAAATATTCATTCGCTAGTTCTTTCGAGCATTGGATACATTTTTTAAAACCCTCCAATCCCTGTAATGCCCAACAATCATCGCGTCTCCGTTTTGTTTCGTTCACGGGAAGGGATTGGAAGGGTTTAAAAAAAGTATCCACCACCACCGTGGTCACTATCCTCGAAAACGGGGGAAATATATTTTGGCGCAGATATTACAAAAAAAATTCACTCCTTGTGGGGGGTTGTATTGGCCGGTGGAGTGGTTGGTGGGGGTCGGGAGCGATATCAAGCATCACCCCCGTGCTCAGCACCCTCGAAAACGGGCGGAAAGTGTTCTTTTTACAGGGAAACCCTGTAAAGCGTGTTTATCCCCTCTTGGGGGTGGTTTTTGACCGTTTTCGGGGGTTGCGCAACCCGAAAGAGAAATTCTAACAACGCCATCGTGTTCAGTATCCTCGAAAACCGGGGGGAGTTACTCTTGTTCCGACTCAACATATTTACATGTTCGTCCGACATACCAGTTTTCTAAAAATATCATTTTTCATACGCAAAAATATTCAAAATCGTTTTTTTTTGAGAAGCTATCCGGCGATGATTTTGATTTTTCATTTTTTATTACCTATGGACATTGTAAATTCAAAATCTAAAAGAAATTTATAAGTGTAAGACCATTTCATTTAAATTTGGTTAAGGCGCACCGTGCTCATTTAAGAACAATACATAATATTAATGTTTTAAAACGGGATGTCCTTCAAAAAGATGTTCCAGAAAGCTGCTCATCAAAAATGATGATTACTAATTATTTTATCAACAAAAATATGAATCACTTTCTGCAATAGTATCAAGAATGTGTGCCTTGGATAATTTGCCTTTCAAAGTTTTTTGTACCTCTACCGATTTGAGAACTTGCATTTTAGCTAGGGGCCCTCGAGATTATGTATTACCAAAATCACCTAACTCCATTCGCAAAATGGTTTCAGAATACGCGCAAAAAAATGCGTGCTAAAAAGGTACTGGATTTTATGAGTCTGAAAGAAGATGGAGCACGGTTTTGCTTAACTTTAGATGAATGGACATCATCAAGAAACCGATATTATTTGAATGTGAATGTCCATACCAAGGAAAAGTTCTGGAAATTCTTTGAAGAGAATGGCGCGCGGGCAAAAATGTTAGAGTCTATATACTCATTTTTAATCATTATTCCACCAACGAGCGTGCAATCTGAACGAGCCTTTTCAGTTGCTGGTAACTATTGCACAAAAATTCGACCGAGATTAGGGGATGTGGCTTTAAGTGACCTCTGCTTCCTTAAAACCTATTTTAGGAATACAAATCAATAATTTAATTTAATATTTTTTTCTTTATAATGTATACGCAATTTTAATATTTTTATTTCTGTACTAATTGAATTTTTGTACAATCATTTTATTTTAATTACAATATATAACTATGAATTTATTTTAGCTTTAAAAAGTTGTTTTTTATTATTTGTTTCGACCTAAAAAAAATATAAAAAAATTTCGGAATTCGACCGAATTCCAAAGTTTTTTAAATTTGAATTTCGAATTCCGATTTTTTTTTTGTAAAAATTTGCAATCCCTACTTCTGACTGAACTTCAATCATTAAAAAAAGAAAACATAAATTTCATTTTAGTACAGCACACTCGCGGTTCTCTGAGAGACAACTCCCAATCTTTCTTGTTCAACTAACTCCCGACAACCGAGTTGACAATTTAAAACAAATTAAATATGTCAACTTCCATGTGGTTTCCTGGGAGAAAATAAATAAAAAGTCTGACATCCTGCAGTGCATGCGGTGTCCAAGATTCGGTCACGCCCGCGGCTAACTGTCAAATGGCATTTAGATGCTTCAAGTGTGACAATAATCGCACTAAAGGTAAATAAAGATAAAAACATGTTGTTCTGTGTACTCTGCAGATCTAACGGACACTCTGCTAACTATAGGGGATGTCCTAAATATGCAGAGTTAAAGCAACGCATCAAAGTACGAAAAGAGAAGTTAGAAGCTCAAAAAGTCAAGAAAAGACAAATGTTCAATAACTTTGTTGTACCCGGCATGCCCTTCGCCGAAATGGCGACAGGAGCCCTACCAACAAAAAACCAAGCTCCAAAAGCTGCTCCTGTATCAAGCAGTGGAGATAGCGAGCTGAAGGCGGTTCTCTTGTCCATACAAGGGCAAATCGCTCAGCTCCAACAACAACTAAACGATAAAAAGGCTCGTATAGATATCGTTTATTCTTCTCTGTTTTCTACAGAACCTATCTCCGGGTAAATTGTCTTAATGGCGTTACTCGGAGAAGACACGAGCAAGGTTATTGCCGTGAACGTCAACTCGTTGATACGAAACGAGAGACGGGCGAATCTCCTACTCCTGTTGTAAGACAAAAATCCTGATGTGCTCCTTGCCAGCGAAACTAAGCTGAACGAGAAGCACAAAGTGGATTACAAAAATTATGTGGTGATTAGGCGTGATCGACCTAATGCTACACAAGGGGGAGGTTTACTAATATTAATAAAGACCTCTTTGAAACATAAAATCACGTATATCAGGGAAATTGAAAGGGTTCGGTTGTTGGAAGCGTGCGTTGTATACATTCCCCTGTCTAGTGGCAGGAGACTGTATATAATTGAACTTTCTTTTTCAAACTCTGCAGCTGGAGTCGGAGCAAAATTTTTACCTGTTGGCCGGAGACTTAAACGCACGTCACGCGGCATGGGCAAATCAAACGCTTAACACTAGGGGCAACCAACTAAATAACTTGGTCTTTTCTGGATCTACGCCTGCTAGACTCCCGGTTGGGGCTACCAGGGAGAAATACAAACGAGACCAACTGTCTAAAGACAGTGCCGTACGATAGCGACCACTATGGACTAATTGCTACTATACAAGTCCCTAACGACGTCATGGAGCTCTCTGTGTTTAGTGCAAAATGGAATTTTACACTAAGGATAAAAAGGAAAATATGAAGGAAACACACGTGTCAGTTAGAATTCAATAATTGTCTTTATTTCAAAAACTGTTTGCTTGGGTGCTAACAGATAGGACTTATATTTAAGTTAAATTATCTTATATGTAATTACTCCCAACCACTAACACCTTAATGTTATAAACGTATGACATATAACAGTGTTATGGTTAGTAGTAAATTTAGTTTAATAAGATATATATACAACAAGATAGATATATCCAGACAGCAACTCAATACTTAGCAAGAAGTTAGTATACAAAATTGCACTGAGTATATCATAAGATATAGCCAGACAGTAATTTAATATCTAACTAAGTTAATATACAGAGTCGCATTGAATATTATCTTTGAAACAATGCTAAAAGGAAAACTTGATTAATACCAAACATACAACATTTCCCAGAACCACTTCGGCCTGTAGAAAATTTAATGATTGGTGAAAATAGGTACCTTACTGAGAAGTTGAGAATCCTTTTTCAAAATAACAACACTTGGAGAAAAATCTTTGAAATTACTTCGATTGCAAGTTTGCTCGATGTACTTTCTTTGACTACTAATAGATAAGAGAGACTGATTGCTTCTGGTGTCGGGTTTTTATACACTGGAACCAACGGTCCTGGCCTGAACTGCATTGCCATTTTTAGGTGGGGGTGGTTATTCCTTGATGATGAATAAAAAAAATAGTTTCAAACTATTTTCCCCTTACTTTCATTCAATTCTAATTATTTTATTCTTTTTAATTTCACAAAATTTCAATTAATTTTACTATGATTTTCTTATTTTTCTTCGATTTTCATGGTGTACTAAAAATGTTCTTTTCGGCAATTTCTTTATTTTCTACTGCAATACCATAATTTTATTAATTCATATATTCATCCTTTTTCACTATATTTTCTCTCTTTCTCTTATTATCTTTATGAAAATTTATGTTTTATGGAAATATGTTTTATGGGTTTCTCAGACGAAACTGTCCCTAGGCTGGCTCCTGCCCACCAGAAAACGTGCGCAAAGCATCGAAAACACAGACGCAATCGTAAAGTCACCATTACAGGTGTTGTCACTACGAACCCCATTACAGGTGTTGTCACTACGAACTCCTCTAATATTTCGTCCGTCCCCGCCCCCTCACTACCAATGGGCTCTAATTCTATCCCTGAGCCGGATGTGGCATCAACCAGCACCAGTAATATCGATGGACCCTCGGGCATCGGGGATACTGGGTTTTCGGTAACCCACACCAACTTGGTAACGGTTCCCAGGCCACAAAATATTTTTATTTCGCGTTTCTCCCCTGTAACTACGTCCGAGGAGATTAAAGAATACTTAAAGGGAAAAGCAATTGATCCCGAGACAGTATCCTGTCGGAAGATCAGCAATGCCTCCAAACCGGTCGCATCTTTTGTTCTGACTGCACCGCTCAATACAGCTGAAAAGCTTTTGGACCCCACGTTCTGGCCTCCCGGTGCTTTCTCAAAGTGTTTTGTTCCTCGCACGCGTATTCGTCGTACTCCAGACACTCCACAATCTTCAAAAAACTTAAGACGCTTTCCCTCTATTATCAAAACGTGAGGGGTATCAGATCCAAAACCCACGATGTGTTTCTGTCAACTTCGGCCAGTGATTTCGATATAATCGCTTTTACAGAAACATGGTTACACAGTGGAGTTCTTAATGCCGAACTTTTCGATACCTCCTTCCAAGTTTTTCGGAAGGACAGATATACTGACTCGGAGGCTCGTGGAGGTGGTGTACTACTTGCCTGTAGTAACCTTCTCAACTGTTGCTTAATAACGCCTCCTAGTTTTTCCAATTCTTTGGACATTGAGCTCCTCGCTCTTAAAGTCTCCCTTGTCCATAAGAACCTATTTTTAATTTGCTGTTACATCCCACCAGGTATGTTCAGCACTATTGACGATAGAGGTCAAAACCTCTATGATATTCTAATATCTTGCATTAATCATATCCAGGATATGATGGACTCCAAAGACGAACTCCTACTTTTAGGAGATTTTAACTTACCCAATGTTCAATGGGTATCTTCCGATGAGGACGATAACTACCTACCTGAAAACAACCTTAATGATAGGGAATCCGACTTTCTGAATTCCTTATTCTCATGCGGTTTGAACCAAATGAGCGGTGTGAATAATATTTTAGGTAGGTGGTTAGATCTTATATTCTTTTCCGACTCAGACAACATGTATGTTGAGCCTAGCTCAATTGTCTTGTCGCCTGTTGATAATTATCACCCTCCTCTCCTACTCAGCTATTGTTTTGCCTTTAACTATAAGCTAATCCCGGAGGAGTCAACCTTTACTTTTAACTTTAAAAAGGCTAATCTTGAAGTACTGTCATCCAAGCTCACTTCGATCGATTTCAATAGCTTGCTTTCCTCTAATGAGTTGGATGACGACGTAACAAGATTTTACTCCGTCCTGTATGAAACCTTCGCATCCTGTGTACCTATTGAGCCTCTTGAGTTGACCAGATCATCCCCGCCCTGGTACAATAATGAGTTGAGACACACCAAAAACCAGAAGAATAAACTCTGGAAAACCTACCTGAAGAGAAAAGACACTGCGAGCTTCTATGCTTTTCTCAATTGCTATGACCAATTCCATGCTCTGTCCGAGGCTCTCTATAAGGAGTACCTTAGCAACATGGAAGGTAAACTGTATGGGGATCCCAGAGCATTCTTTCAATTTATCAACTCTAAGAAAAAAGTTGATAATTATCCTAACACCATGCAATACGAGAACTCTGTTAGTTCTAATTCATCCGAGATTTGCGACAAGTTCGCATCGTTCTTCCTCAAATCTTTCTCGTCTCCTGTCTTCCAACCTCATGAAGACAATTTTCGACATATCAACGCAATACAAACGGCTCAAAATTTATCTCTGTCTATAACCAGGGAAGATATCTCGAAACATATAAATGATCTTCCACAAGATTTTTCGTCCGGCCCTGATGGTGTCCCTCCTGCTGTTCTAAAATCCTGTGCAGGGGCCCTACTGTCTCCTATCCTATGTTTATTTCAGAAATCCCTCAATACAGGGCGCTTCCCAACCTTATGGAAGAACTCTTTTATAATCCCTGTTCATAAAAAGGGTTGTAAGAACGAAATATCTAATTATAGACCGATTGCGAAGTTATCATGTATACCAAAACTTTTCGAATCCATTATTTATTCTGCTATTGCCCCTATCTGCAAGAGACTTATCTCAACTAACCAACATGGCTTTCTTGCAGCTCGTTCCACTACTACTAATTTACTAGAGTTCTCTTCTCACACTGTTCGAGGCTTTGTCACTGGCTGTCAAACTGACTGTGTTTATACAGACTTCAGTAAAGCTTTCGACATGCTCTCTCACTCTATTATAGTTCTAAAACTAAAAAAATTAGGCTTTCCGCATGCCCTGGTTATGTGGTTCCAGTCGTACTTAGCCGACAGAACCTACCAGGTTCTATTCCGCGGAGCCAAATCTAAAAACATCGAGGCGTCCTCTGGTGTCCCGCAAGGAAGTCATCTTGGTCCTCTTCTTTTTATTTTATCAATCGATGACATTGTTACCCTGCTGAGGCACTGTAAAATCCTTATTTATGCCGATGACATCAAACTGTACCGCCACATAAGGAGTATCGAGGATTGCAAACTTCTGCAAGCAGACCTAAACACCTTCTATTCTTGGTGTTCCAACAACAACCTGGTCCTTAACATTAGTAAATGTGAGGTCATGACTTTTTGTAGAAAACGTGGCGTTATAACTTACGACTATACTTTTCTCGATAACAAGATCTCCCGCACTAACTCTGTTATCGATCTTGGGGTTAGGTTAGAAAGTAAGTTGGATTTCTCCACCCACATCAATTATATCTCTTCCAAGGGCAATTCAGTCCTGGGATTTATAAAAAGATGGTCCAAGGAATTCAACAACCCCCTTATCACAAAGCACTTGTACATATCTTTAGTTAGGCCTTTACTTGAATACGCCTCCCAGGTATGGTCTCCTTACTACTCCTCCCATGTCGATAAAATCGAATCGGTTCAAAGGAAGTTCGTCCGTTTTGCACTCAGTCACCTCCCGTGGGATGACCCACTTATTCTTCCGCCTTATGTGAACAGACTTAAATTGCTCAACTTGAGCTCTCTCCATAAGCGTCGCGAGGTCGCTGACGTTATATTCGTTCATCGTTTGTTGAATGACAAAGTTGACTCAGGCTTCCTACGAACCCGTACGTCATTTAGAGTGAACAACTACAACCTGAGAGGTCCACCTCTCTTGTACATTAATTCCTCTAACACCAATTATGGGATGTACGAACCAGTTAACCGCATGCTTATAAATGTTAACAAAAATGCGAGTGTTTTTAGCATGCAAACTAGCGAAGATGTCCTTAAAAGGACTCTTTTTAATGTGGCGTGACTCCTTGTGTGTCCCACGTTTTCATTGTCTTTGCACGCTTCTCTGTTTGATGTTTTGTGCTCTTAAATGTTGCATTGTTTTTTGTTTTGTGTTTGCATGTCTTAGCCGAGCCACTGTGCAGTGGTAAATGTGACCGCGTTTGTGTGCAGGGACCGGACCGGCTCGGTACAGGAGTGCCGGGGAGGGTTGAGAAGGAACCCGCATTTTCGGTTGCATGCTCGTTTTGCGTTGTTTTTTTCTTCTTATACCTTTTTTGGTGCTTTCGGCCGGATTCGGCCCCTGCACATAAGCGTGGCCCGTTTCTCAGCCCAGCTGAGAAGTGTACTTCTGAGCTAGAAGATTAACTCGATTAATAAATAAAATATCTTTTTATCCATAAAATATTTCGTTTTTCTGGCATCACCGCTGTATTCTTCGTGAAATTCTACACCGATTTCATGTATCATATGCAGCATAAGGTTTGACGTTTCGGTGCGACGCACGTTCCGCGAGTGCGCGAGTAATAATTTTCGCGAAATAGGTGCAAACATCGTGGTTTGCAGGGGAGTGTACGCAAGGCCTTCTCAAGTACAGGCCTGGAAGCAGAGTTTGTGTTTGTGTTGGTAATAGACCCATTATCTGTCAAATAGGAAGAAATTATATGGAGGAGGTAAAAGTTCGGGATATTTTGCCGTAAAAAGTCATAAAATAATATATCCCACCAGCACTTCGAAATTGCAGTGTGATTTCTTTAAGAGGAAAGTATCTATGCATTTTTATGTTTAAATGTTAATATAAATCAGATTTGTGTTTACCTTTTTAGGTTTATTTTCTATAAAATGCAAGAAAAAAAGTATGTATACAAGGGGACGAATAATATATACAGAAATGAGGAACAATATGGATTTTATTATAGAAACGACAGTATGAATTTGCTGCGGTGGTGAGTTTTTAATTTCAATTTTTTTTGTTATCATCATTCATGGGTTTGGGGCTGAACACTCTGATTATTGCGAAGTTCATCCTTTTGTTTACCAGAGGATGCACTGGCCAAGATTTGAGAAATCCATGGAAAGGGCAATTCGTAACAGTGCAGTTGCACCTCCAACAACCAGGAATCTGACTACCAATGAGATTGACTCATATTTGACAGACATGGATAATCTTTTTGTACGGACAATGGACATAACTATACCGAAAATGAAGAAGAACAGCACGGACTGTTACAGGAATGCAACGATTGACGCTATCCAAATACATAAAAGCCGTATAGTCCAGTTCAACCCATATCACCTCTACTTTTTTTCGGCGGCGACCGATTTACTTGAAATTTTAACAGTAGACAGGGAATGACTCAAAAATCAAAGTCAACCATATGCCAATGTGCGCTTTTTCTTTGGGGTGGTTCCCACCCAAACTCGGGGGTGGAAATATTTTTGATAAAAATAACCCTGTTAATCGATAATTTTAAGCAAAAAATGTAGTACAAACTTTTTTTGTAAAATTGATATTTTTTTGGTTATAAGAGTTTGAAAAGTTGTAATTTTCATTCAAGTTTTTGGTCAATAAGTCCAAAAATACGCGTTTTATCAAAATTTTCTAAAAATAAAGCTTATAAAAAAACGAAGAAAATGGTTTTCCAAAAAAATCAAAAACTATTGAAGATATGTAAAAAACTGTTGGGTAACAAAATTTAGATTTTTTTTCAACAAAAATTTTGTTTTTTATGTATTCTGTAGCTTAAAAACTGATTTACTTTATAGTTTCGGGTTTTCGAAAGACAATGCTTAAGGGCGTGTTTAAGCTTGTATCGAACGCCCGAATCTGGCTTCGATAAGTCCCACGCAAACAATGTTCTATATGACAAGGCATTTGTTAATATGATCGACAACTTCGGCCGTGTTTTTTTTAATGAACTATATAGTTCTTCCCCATACAAATCTGAAAACCCAGGTTTTATCGAGGTTTTTATCCAGGTCTTGGGACATTTCAAAATTTCCCTTTCTTTACCTACCGGCTGTCGGAAAAACGTCATTTAAAATAAAAACAACATAGAAGTGACGAGAGCAAATTTGAAGGCATGAGGAAACAAATAATTTATTTTTTAGAAACTTATTCATTATTTTCTAGAGGGGAATTCGTGTAACAGTTGTTTACTGACACGCAACTTCGGATTAATTTAAATATATTTAAAGCACTGAAGATGGCGCTTAGTGAAATTTCCCTTGTCGTTTTTTTAATGAACTGGATCGAAGACCTATATAGTTCATTAAAAAAACACGGCTTTCATAATCAAGTTGATTCGAAACCACGTCGCTAGAGCGATGGAGAGCGTCAATCCTCTTATTCGGAGAGCGTTCTACCCGAAACCACCTTATCACAGGCAGCTTGTGAAGGCGGCTATATTCCCCCAGAGGCATTTGCCTACCTGGATTCTAAACGGTTGGTACAAGATAGATCAGGGGTTCCTCTCTTCTATCACTTAAAACGCAACGCGAGTGATAAACGCTATGCGTTCAATCAAGAAGAAGTGCAGGTTCTGGATCTCCTGAGGTTCAGCACGCGGATCTCGGAAAGATATAAGAAAGACGCCTCCAATGCTAGTACTTTGTACTGGTGGATGGAGGACGTATAAATGTTGCTTATTCGCCCAACAGAATAATATAGATTAGTTTTACTTATATATTAGTTTTCTTTTTAAGCATTACCTTAGACTTAGATAGGATCTAGTTCTAGTTTTTACGGTAGTAATAAATATAGGTTAAGTTAGTGCTAACGGTGCGGACTTCCATGAAACCTTGCTGTTCTCTCAAACTCGGATCCATGGAGGCCCGTCGCCTGGACGGGGGCCACCCGAGACAGTAACACCTCCGCTCTCCCCAGTCCAGGTAGTCTCTTTTAGTATTAAGATAAGCTTAAGACCTGTGTTCATTATCGGAGTATATAGTGTGGGCTTCCATGAGCTCTTGATGTTTTGTATATCTCGCGTCTATGGCCGTCGCCTGGACAGGGTTAGCCGAATCAGCACTGCTTCTACTATCCCCTGCCCAGATAGCTAGGCTAGTTAGGTTAAATAAGTTAATTTAGTTTAAGTTTAATTTTATAAAAAATATATATATATAGTTTCTAAGTTTTTTCTTTACTAATTTTTCTTAGAAATAAGCCAAAAATAAAGATAATTTTTTATAAAGTAAAAATATATAAGTTTTAGCTGAAAAGCATAAGTAAGATAAGATAGTGAGTAATTTAAAGCGCCTGCTGAGGGCCAGTAAGTTAGATAGTTTAGAATAGGATAGAATAAGTAGCTTTAGGCATTAGCTACATTTATATTAGGTTAGATATAAGACATGCTAATAAAAATGCTTTTTCAAAAAAAAGTGCATAAGGCTAACAAAGAAATGAAAATAATTTTCTAAGCAACAATTTGTGCAATGAAAGTCAACCTGGTACCTATATGGTAGAGATGTTTTCAAACTCCGTGACACAAAAAATTTTAACAGTTCTGCGCACCTCGTTGCCAGATTTTATAAATTTTGTTCTATCATTTCCCCTCTTTTCATTTAAAAAGGCAACAAACGCAGAAAAAACTCAACAAAATGCGCGCATGCCGAATGAACAAATTTAAGTTATCTTTATATGGATTGAGCAGAGCTTTTAAATACATGTAAAAACCCTGCTCAACTAAGTAAATCTATTCATCATAATAAGCATAATTTTATTATAATTATGCGAAATATTTCTCATCCCTAAATTTAAAATAATTAAAAAAAAATGCTGAAAACGCTTTTTAAATTCATTCAATTTATGAATGAAAATAAATAGAGAATTCTCCGCAGCCGCAAGCAACGCAACCTACCTTGGCAGAAGTGCGCATGCGACTGACGGAAAACATCAACAATCCTAGTATTAAAGAATTCAAGACACAAATTGCGTATTTTTTAATAGAAATTGCTACAAATTATTTATGTAGCAAATATGTAAAATACAAAAACCTGAAAATTAAAAAATATATAAAAAACGACGCTTTTCATTCATAATTTTTAATTTTTTGAAATAATCATTAACCCGCCAGAAAAATATACCTCTCTCTAGCAATACGCAGTCGGGACTGATTAAATGACAGCAAGTGGTTTGACACGGTATACAGAACGAAGGCAATGTAAAAGACTGGTCCTTTTAGTGCGACGTCACTCAGTGACATCTCCCCATATAAAATCGAAATTGTTGTTGTTGTTTTTCTGCATTAGGTCACTTTTAAGGTGGGTATCCACCAAGAGTTTTGTCTCCGCACTAGTCTATACATTATCTGCCAAAGTGTCTCCATCAAAATCAACATGCGGAGATAAGAAATGTGCGGAGATCAGAAGTGCGGAGACTACAAAAGCACACTGATATTCCAGTGGATACAAAACGTATCCATTAAAAATGTTCTGTGTCGGTGCGGAGAACTTCTGCGGGGACTGTGCGCGGATAAGTAAATGCAGTGGATACTTGAAAAAAGACTTCGAAAAGTCTTGAAGTTGCTTGTTGAGGCATATCTTTTGTTTTCTAGTGAATATGGAAAACACAAAACATCTTAGGACAGACAGGGGTATTATTTTGAAGTTAATTTTTTTGTTTCTTATTTTGTCCTAATACTATAGAAGATGGAATGGACAAATGAAATAGTTCTTGAATTAATTCAATTTTAACAAACAGAATAAGTCGTTGTGGGATGCCGAATCAAACGATTATAAAAATAAAAAGAGCAACTGTACAGAGTGGACTACGAAGAGTGACAAAGCGGCCGGCTGTGGATAGGTTATGCCGGGTTTTCACTACTAGAATTAGTGGTAGAGTGTACTGGTCGAGTACTAACTATCCTGTGAACTCACCTAATGAAAACTCGGTTATAGTAGAGTAGAGTGGGATAGAACCGTGGTAAAGTTACTCTACCGCTTAAAAGTAGGCCAGTTACTCTACCACTAATTCTACTAGTGAAAACCCGGCATTATGGATAGACGAACAAAAATCGTATTGGTGGGTGGGGGAAATCGTAACGGTATAGCCGCTAGGACGTTTTGAAGTTGTTTTTTTGAGTTTTACATATCACCCTGCATTTTTGTAACCATATGACTTATTTTCATGAACCTGGTGTCATTGTACGCAGAATACTCCCACCTAACTAAAACTGTAAAAATCAAGGTTCTACCTTATTAAAATTGCTTATAGCTCCAAAAATAAAAGCTGTAGGATAAAAATTGTCCAGACTTTATTGATAGGAAATTGTCCAAGTTTTAGAGTTTTAGATAGGTGGGATTATTCTGCGTACAATGATACCAGATTCATGAAAATAGGTCATAGGGTTACAAAAATACAGGGTGATATCTAAAACTTTAAAAAAAAACTTCAAAACGCCCTAGCGGATAAACCGTTACGATTCCCCCCCCACACAACGATTTTTTGTTCGTCTATCCATAACCTATCCACAGCCGGCCGCTTTATCAGTCATCGCAGTACACCCTGTATATTTAGACTAAAATCGTCTCTTCATGATCATTAAATCATATTTATACTAAAATCGGAAAAAATAAAACATTGCGCGCACACAAGAATTTTATCATTCAAGGTCGTATCCACCTAAAGTTTTGTTTCTGTAGAGTGCGCGCACAGTCCTTTAGAACATAGTTTGAGACTATCCATATGCTTCCTGCAAGATTTTAGTGGATACGCAATGAAAGCTTTGTCTCCGCACAGTTTGACATTTTCGTTTTTTGCTCTATTTGTGTGGATTTTTATGTGCGCGCACTGTCTGCAGACCGCAGTGGAAACGCACCTTTACATTACCTTCTTTCTGTGTACAAACTTCCAGAGTTATGAGTCGTCAAAGTCAAAATTTTGGATTTTTTCAACTAAAATTTCAACTAAAACTTCCTTTTTCTCCAAAAAATACAAAATACTAAAAAAGCATCAAATAAGGCCAATTTTGATGATAACTTCAAAAATAAAGGCCGCAGCATAAAAATTATCTGGATATCATTTATAGGAAATTATTCCAAGCTCTCCAATTTTGAAAAAAAAAAATTGGTTAACTACTTTGTCAAAGCAAGAAATATAGATTATACGATGCTCTATAAAAAATATCTTTACACTTTTTTCTCTACGAGTGACTGTTCGGGAGATATCGCGATTTTAATAATTTTCCATAAAATAAAATTATATAAATACTGGTCTGAAGTTAGGCCACATCCAGGGTGCGACACACCATGCGTTTTAGTAATTATTAGGTTTATACTTCAATTTAAAAAAAATTATAATTCTTGTAAAAGTTATTGTCATTCATGTTTTGTGGTGGTACTTGCACTTATGTTTTTAATAACTATTCCAAAATAATCTTTAATCACTTTAAAATCACTTCCCAGTAGGGAAACTGGCAATAAATTAAATGCAGAATTAGTTCTAGAATTGCTTCATATTTCTTTAGGTCTCATTTAGGTCTCATTACAGAAGATAACACCGCTTTATTCTTGAAAAGTACTTCCTTGCTGCATTACTTCCACATAAAAGTAATGCAAGGAGTAATGATTTGAGCCTTCTATGCAGTTTGAGAGTTGTATGTAATGCAGAATGGAAGTAGGTACTAGGGCGGTTTAGCGTGGGAAAATTTTTGGGACCGTGGGAACTAGGTCACGGCAAGGTCATTGACCCCGCCCCTTGGAATCTAGGTCAAGGTCATCAATCAATCACCTGTCATCAATCAATCACCTGTCATCAATCAATCACCTGTAATTGGCCTTGGGATGTAAGTCAAGGTGGTGGAGCACTTTGGCCCGACAGTAGTGCCATATGAAAAGGCGCCAGGGTGTGCCAGACAGTGTTGCCCTATGAAAGGTGGCAGTGGGCCCTGTCGTTGACCTTGAGACTGGGTCGTTTGGAATTAGATCAACGAGTCGGGAACTGAGTCAGGGTCAGGGGCTTGGGACTTGGCGGGGGACTCAGCATGAAGCGAAAGTGGAAAGTAGTGGAGTTGCCGATGTGCAATTCTTGGCGAGTATTGCATGGTTGTTTTTGTTATAACCTGAGCTTATGAAACCGAGTGAGCGAATGAGAAATAATTTGTTACTTGCTGACTACGGCGGTAGCTATTGATATTGATCTTAAACTCTGTACAAGTCACTCCCTAGAAAAAACGCAAACATGGTTGGGAATCGAACTCGCGCCACGCGAATCGCGAATATAAAAAACCAACGCCTTAGCCAACTTGACCAAGATGGCAGTTGGATGAAGTCGGGTTACTTGTGTACATATATGCAGTGGTGGAATTCTATTTTTAGATCTTCCGAGGCTTACCTGAGTATATTGCGATCGTGATTGCAGTTGCAAGAGCCTACGAAAAGAGAAAGAAAGAAAAAACAAAACAAAAGCAAAAAACTGCAGCAGCAGCAATTTGAGCAGCAGAAACGGCGGCTCAAGACATGCAAATAAAAAAAAAACTTCTGAGTGAATGAAATTTTACGGAAATGTTTATGCTTTATTTTTAAAAAATTAAAGATAATGTGTGTGAGAAAGGGAAAGGCTATGTGTATGTGATGTTCATATTACATCATGTTGTTGTTTCATTATAGATAGAGAGGGTATTAATTACTAACAGCAGTTAATAACATTATTTGTAATAAAGAAAATGTTATGCGAGAACAAACAAAAGCATTTATTAAATTCAAAAAGCTGTTTTGACCGAGTGGGTCTAAAAGTAAAGTAACAGGAACACAGAGTTCACAGAAGCAAAATCAGAATCGCAATACACAATAGCATACGTATGATCGTAGTTGCAAAGACCCCGCAACAGAAGAGGTAATAAAAAACAAAATAATCAGCCATCAGGTATCTCGACTAGATAAGAAAAGCAAAAGTAAAACTTGCAAGTTACTGCAGGCCGCCCTTAAGCAATTATTCGTAATATGCATAAGCTTACCCCATAAGAACTAGTTTTGGTTTTTCTCATTACTACCTGGTGGCTGGCCTCAGATGCCGTATCCGAGTATTCATAAGTCGCAAAAGTAGAATTTCTACTTGCGCATAGATTATCGCTTGGTAGAACATCCAGAGGATCACATGTTTGTTACTGTTTTTATTCAACGTTCCCCATACCCCTGATAAAAAAACAACATCACATCTTACCGTTGGAAAGATGTGATAAAAGCGTTTATCGCCCGCAGGGCTCACGCGGTACTTCCGATCTAAAATCTAAACAGCAGAATCAAAAAAAAATGTCTGAAAAACACAGGTTTGTTGTTGTTTGATTCTTAGCCTGGTAAAGGTTTAAAGGGAAATAAAAAAGCCGCGGCTCAATGAGGAAGAATAAAAAAGATCTTCTGCCTTTACTCAGTTAATGAAAAAGTGATCAATATAACTGGATATAATTGTCTCATGATGGCTTTTCAAAAAATGTCTGTAGAAAAAAAATGTCCAAGAAATAGTTGTTGAGAAAACTAACTACAAAAATGTAGAAGCATTAAAAAATTGTTCACTAATATAAAAAACGACATAGCATAATTTTAATATACAAATGTATAATTTTTGTGCTAGTTCTTTAGAATACATTTGTATTTAAAACTAAAATTGTTTTGTATATTAAAATTCTGAAGAATAATGTGTTATTGTTGGAGGAAAAATTTGTTTTTGCGTTTGAATACCTGTTATCAGGAAGGAAAAAGCATTTCTTGCTCTATGGAGTATTTGCAAGGTGAGCAAACCCATTATAACAGGCGACCATAACGTGAAATAAGAAAGAAAGGCAAAATGCCCGTGTGGATATTGCACACTAAAACCAGGTAAATTCCCAGCGAAGCCAATTTTTCCCATGGATTGTGCTGCTGCTTAAGAGGAGCCTCAACATATGAATAACAATGTTACGCGAGGTGCCCCTTGCCCCACAGGCAGACAGTGTGGATGATGAAAGCAAAAGTGGATCTTGAGCACTGCCTATGAAAGGAATTAAGAGACACCGAGCAAGGCAGGGCCAATGATTTATGATGGCCAGGATTTTACAAACAATATTATCCCAGCGCTAAGGCTGCTTGAGGCAATTATATCTAAACCATATTGATAACGTTTTTTATTTCATTAACTGAGTAAACACAGATGATCTTTTTTATTCTTACTCATTGAGCCGCCGTTTTTTTATTTCCTTTTAAACCTTTAGCACCGGTAAGTATCAAACAACAACAAAATACCTACACTTATCCAGACGTTTTTTTTGCTGTTTCGTTTTTTAAATCGGAAGTACCGCCTGAGCAAGCGAACGATAAACGCTTTTATCACATCTTTAAAACGGTAAGATGTGCGTTGTATTTTTGCCCTTTTTTATCAGAATGAAATTCAGGGGTATAGAGAACGCTGAATAAAAGCAGCAACAAACATGTGGTGCTTTGGATGTTTTACTAAGCGATCATCTCTGGGCAAGTGGTAATTCTTCTTTTACGATTTATGAATACTCAGATACGACATCCGATGCCGGCCACCGAGTAGCAAGGGGGCATCCATAAATTACGTGAGGTGATTTTGGCGGTTTTTCGACCCCCCCTCGCCCTTGGTGAGATGTCGTGAGATTTGGCTCGACCCCTCCCCCCCCCCTCAATCTCACGTGAGATTTTTAAAATTTTAAAAAATTTGTAGGATTTACACTATTATGCGTATTTTTAGTGTAAATACCTTAAGGCGACGGGCCAATCACGACTTTATTCGCGTTTACGCGCGTCAACGCTTTGACGCGCGTTGACGTCGACATTTGGTTGTGTGTAATTCAAATCGAGTTATCCCATTCACGACTTTGCGGCGTCAGCGGCGTCAAGCGACGGCAAAAGTCGAGCAACTTTCAACTTTTTGGGGTTGGCAGGCTATGAAATTTAAAAAAATCACATTTCACAACACAACAAGTATATACACAAAAATCCATACATGAATTTAAATTAAAACAATATTTTTGACGTCCTGACGCTATGAATGAACCTTCAACGGACGTTAACGCGCACGAAGCTCCTGCCGCGTATAACGCGACGTCGGCATTGGGCCATCGCCTTTAATCTGTGCTTGATCGCGTTGGATTTAGTTAAAAAAACATAATTTGTGTTGAAGAACAGTACCACAAAATCATAACAGCACCAACTCGGCATGCACCCAATATAAACTACAATAGCTGTGGATTACCATTTAGCAGGTGATTCTGCCTATCCTTTGGAAACCAACCTCATGGTGCCTTACAGGGATAATGATTTCTTAACAAGAGAACAGAAAAATTTCAATTCTAGTTTGAGCTCAACTCGTGTATTTCTAGAGCAAGCATATGGAATATAAAACAAATTTAGAATTTTATAATATATTGACATACGAAGGCTGACTTTGGCATCCACTGATTCGTTTTTAGAGAGTAACGACTTGACTGTTTGAATAGTAATGGTAGAGCCATTTATGACTCTGGAGATATACAAACTTCGGAGCATTTTCTATAGATGTCATCTTTGGGTAAAAAACCTGTGACTGAATGACCCAGGGGGTTATCCTGGAATGCGATTCGAAAGTCATGAAATTCGGAAATAAGAAAATGGTATCCTCCACCAATGCGAATTCGAATTAAATTTGTCCGCCTGTTATCGGATTTCAGTCCGCGAGTAAAGCCATTGCCACATGCGCTGCATTTATTTGTTTGTTTTAAAATATTTTAAAAACTCTTTAAATATTCTTGAAACAATTTATTGTTCGCATCAAAATGTCAAATTAAGTTAATAAATGAAGTTGGTTGGCTGAAAATAATTTCTTTTCGAAGATTTATCAGGCATCGCTACTAGCTTCCGTTTGCTTCCTACTTTCGTATCGCCTTAGAAAAGCGGAGTCTGAAGTCACAGCCAGCTTCTCAAATTGACGTTTGAGCCGCCTGTACATCAGGATACAGATTCAAGAAGTGCGGATCTGTTAAGCAGCGTACACACGACAAACTTGGTAGACAACCAAGTTGGCACCATGAAATATACAGACACTCCAACTAGATTGCCAACATTCGTAACGAATTTTCTGTCATTTTCACTTTACAATTCTCAACTAAGTTCGCAACACCACTACAAACATACAACATGGTTGCCAACTTCTACTAAAAATCAAAAATTTTTGATTTCATTCCAACCGTTTGGCAAACTAAATTTTAAGTTGTCAACCAATCCACACACTTTTAATTCTGACACCAACACAAAATGTTGTCAACTTTGTTGCCAACCAAGTCTGTCGTGTGTACCCTGCTTTAGACTTCCATTCTTCACAACTTTCGACAATGATAACAAAAGGTTTTCAAAATCTATCTTGGCCTCTAGTAAGTATGTCAGAGCAGATGGTCGTCGATTCAAAATTCGAGTCATGTAAGATGCTTAGATAACTAATTATGTCGCCTGGTGCAAATGTCTGCTTTTTGTAGTGACAATGCACCGCAGATAGCATGTATTCTGACTGATGTGAAAAGAGCCGATTCTTAATATAATCTCTATGATTGCAGTAGGATTGGGAACATTATGCACTTGAGATACTTAGGAAGGCATTAGGTTCCAGGTTTTTCAATTGGGCTTCTAGGCCTTTTTGTTTTGTTTAAGCTTAGACCCCCACACTAGTTCATCGTAGGGTCGCAATCTGTCCAAAAATGGTCGTATAAGTCAATGCATACATTACTTTCGCAGTTTTTCCTAGACCATTGTATAAAATGATAAGAATTTTTCATCACGTCATACACTCTTCATTCCCAGATATTTAAATTATTTTCTTTACTTTTTTTTGGATGTTCTAGTTGGACGGTATGTATTTAGAACAGTGAACAAATGCAGTGTAAACGGCAGTGCAAAAGTTTTATACCCAATTGCTATTGAGTCGAAATATAGTAATAGTATCACGTATACTTTTTATGTAATGGATTCATTATTTCTTCTCTATTTGCAATATGTATTGATAAAACCTTTCACCATGTTCATCTGATACTGCACCAAGATTTTCGTGAATGAAATCTAAGTGCGGTTCAAAAAAACGATTTTAAAGATTTTCTCATTTACAGATATTGTACTTAAAATTGAAAAAAAACAAAAAGATATTAAGAAATATTGCAAAAAAATTACAGAAAAATCGAATAATACCCATTTTGAGGGCTAAAACCCCTAAAAAGTGGGCTTCTCGGGGTATAAAATCGGTAGACTTTATAACCCCTTATTAAGAAGCCTAAAAAGAAGCTATCTGCCAATTTTCAGCCTGTACCTAATTATTTCCGCTATATCGTTTTTTTCGGCTTAATTTACCTGAACTATTAATTTAACCCAGTTTTCTCGCGATTTTGCACTGTTTCTTACGGAAAAAAAATTACGTGATATTTGCGGAGACCTTCCCCCTCCTCCACGTGAGATTTGGTGAGATTCGGCTCGACCCCCACCCCCTAAACACCTCACGTAATTTATGGACGCCCCCAAAGGGAAAAACAAAAACTGTTTCTTAATACGTCAGTTTATGCATATTACAAATAATTGCTTAACAGGCCTGTAGTAACTTGCAAGTTTTACTTTTGCTTTTCTTATCTAGTCGAGATACCTGATGGCTGATTATTTTGTTTTTCATTACCTCTTCTTTTGCGGGGTCTTTGCAACTACGATCATACGTATGCTATTGTGTATTGCGATTCTGATTTTGCTTCTGTGAACTCTGTGTTCCTGTTACTTTACTTTTAGACCCACTCGGTCAAAACAGCTTTTTGAATTTAATAAATGCTTTTGTTTGTTCTCGCATAACATTTTCTTTATTACAAATGAGGAGCAAGCATGCAAAACGCGATAAATCCACTTAAACTAGTTTTGAGTAAATCGCAAAAATGTTATAACTACAGGTCCGTTTCAAGCAGAAATATTTTTGTAAACCAATGTTGTAGAAGGTGTTGAGGTAATATTACTACTAATTTTTGAAAAAAATGTGTGGGGTCGTTTGGGTGATATACGCACCTTTGTTTTGGATTTATCCCGTTTTGATTGATTGAAATGGATTTCATCAAGGTAATGATATTTAAAGTTTCGTGAATTATATGTGAATTTTTGTTTTGGACTCCACATCCATCGAAAAATAATCGTCCCTTTTTTGTACCCTCTAGGTCTAAAGAATCTAAGTGAGTTAAAAGTGCTGAACCCATCTGTACAGACGCTCGTCCAGCTTGGTCTTCGGACCACGTGAAAAACGTGGGATTTCGGGATTGCATGTTATATTTTACTAGTAATTGTCAAAAATCGTGTTCCATAGGTGATGTACTCACAAGTACTTACGAGGAGAAAAAATCGCTACCATCTAGTAAGCTAAGGGTTTAACACGTTTTGATCGAGTTCATTTTTCCTTTTGGACTTAACCGGTTATGCTTGATTTGCGAGTTTTTAAACGAGAATTTCACTAGGTTTTAACGCGTTTAGCTCGACTCTGAAATCGCCATTGGATTTATCTCGGCCCAAATATATAAAAACTGCATCAAACTCCCAAAATGTTAAAAATGGATTTAACGCGTTTTGCATGCTTGCTCCCCAAATAATGTTATTACCTGCTGTTAGTAATTAATACCCTCTCTTTCTATAATGAAACAACAATATGATGTAATATGAACATCACATGCACATAGCCTTTCCCTTTCTCACACACATTATCTTTAATTTTTTAAAAATAAAGCATAAACATTTCCGTAAAATTTCATTCACGCAGAAGTTGTTTTTTTATTTGCATGTCTTGAGCCGACGTTTCTGCTGCTCAAATTGCTGCTGCTGCAGTTTTTTGTTTTTGTTTTGTTTTTTCTTTCTTTCTCTTTTCGTAGGCTCTTGCAACTGCAATCACGATTGCAATATACTCAGGTAAGCCTCGGAAGATCTAAAAATAGAATTCCACCACTGCATATATGTACACAAATAACCCGACTTCAACCAACTGCCATCTTGGTCAAGTTGGCTAAGGCGTTGGTTTTTTATATTCGCGATTCGCGTGGCGCGAGTTCGATTCCCATCCATGTTTGCGTTTTTTCTAGGGAGTGACTTGTACAGAGTGTAAGATCAATGCATATGAAAATTACTTGTCATAGAGCTGTCATTTCGTTGACAAATAGAAATAATAAATAAAAAGTCCTTAATATCATTTTTTCAATATGCTCACAAAAAAAACAACATTTTCAGACCACTTGAACAGGTTGATGAACAAAATGCGAATGATTAAACAATTTCAGTGGGAAAATGCTGCGCTCAGAAAGAAGAAGATTTGCCATAAGAAGAAATATAATATGCATGTGTTAGTTTTCACGCTTTTGGTTTTGCGTGAAAATTGTTTCGTTAAGTTCTTTCCTTCCCTTCCCTCTCTCTTCTATAAAACCGGTTTTATGTGCCATAACTATGCGCCGTGTGCGTTGGCCCAATATCAATAGCTACCGCCGTGGTCAGCAAGTAACAAATTATTTCTCATTCGCTCACTCGGTTTCATAAGTTCAGGTTATAACAACAACAACAACAACAACCATGCAATACTCGCCAAGAATTGCACATCGGCAACTCCACTACTTTCCACTTTCGCTTCATGCTGAGTCCCCGCCAGGTCCCCCGCCAAGTCCCAAGCCACTGACCCTGACTCAGTTCCCGACTCGTTGATCTAATTCCAAGCGACCTAGTCTCAAGGTCAACAATAAGGCCCACTGCCACCTTTCATAGGGCAACACTGTCTGGCACACACTGGCGCCTTTTCATATGGCACTACTGTCTGGCCAAAGTGCCCCCACCACCTTGACCTACATCCCAAGGCCAATTACAGGTGATTGATTGATGACAGGTGATTGATTGATGACAGGTGATTGATTGATGACAGGTGATTGATTGATGACCTTGACCTAGATTCCAAGGGCGGGGTCAATGGCCTTGCCGTGACCTAGTTCCCACGGTCCCAAAAATCTTCCCACGATAAACCGCCCTAGTACCTACTAATGGAGGCGATTGGTTACCGCCTATGACTTCGCGGTGCAAATGTAATGCCTTATCTCCACTTGCTGTAATCTGAACGAGAGCTACTTGCTATTCCTTAGAACTACTTTTGGAATCGATTAGGTAATTACTTGCTTTCCCTCCTGGGTTTTCTTCGATTACCACATGAATTCAACATTTTTTCCCTAAATAAACACGAAAAAACCACCGCGAATGTAAACAAAATTGGTCACCTTCACAATTAACACACTTAATCAAACAATTTTTGCAGTATATATTATTTTATCGCATTTTACAGCAAAAATATACCGAAAACTTGTTGTTGTTTTGAATTTTACTAGCCAAGGCTAGTGAACCCCAAAGACGGGGTTTCTTACTGGTCCAGCCTTACAGCTATATAGACCAAAAAACATAGATTTGCAAAAAACAAATGGCAAAATTAAAGAATCTCTCTCTGTAACATCTGTCCCGTAACGCCGGCCAAGGCAGGAGGGATAATCGTCAACTAAGTTAAATGTTAAATTCAGACCTTATATTATATTATAAAGTAATGTCTAATCAAATTCACTTGATTTTTAACATAAAAGGTCCGCTGTATTAATATATGTTCCGTCCCAATTTTCTATTATACATACTAATACTCATTTCTTAAGTACGGCCTCGCACGGATTAAATAATGCTCACTCGATATTTAACATAAAATGTTCACTTGTTCTTGTAATCCAAGATCCCAGGGCCGCCAGACCTTACTTATTTTCTCAGAAACCAAATGTATGGGATTAAGTAGTGTAAGTACATACATTGAGTGTATGCGTACCTGTTAGCTTGGGCCGACGGCCAATTATCAGGTACTCGGTGGAAAAGGTAAGTAAAAATAGTATTCACATTTCTTCAAGTTTCAGCGCTGATTTTTACGTATGTTTTAAGGAATGTAGTTAGAAATTACAGACACTTTCCGTCGGCGGTAGCTTTTGAATGGGCCCTTTTATAAATAGAGGGGTTGGGGTGTAAAAAGGGGTTAAGATTGAAAAAAAATTTCTGTCGCTGCGTATGTTGGCTCGATTAGGGCACACACTGGCGCCTTTTCATATGGCACTACTGTCTGGCCAAAGTGCCCCCACCACCTTGACCTACATCCCAAGGCCAATTACAGGTGATTGATTGATGACAGGTGATTGGTTGATGACAGGTGATTGATTGATGACCTTGACCTAGATTCCAAGGGGCGGGGTCAATGACCTTGCCGTGACCTAGTTCCCACGGTCCCAAAAATTACTAGTGTCAGAAATTTTTGACCATTTGTTGGGTTTTGGGGGGCAACTTCAGCTGGGGTGGCTTAGGAAGGGGGCAAATGCTCAAAAATTTCTGATTGGCCAGGTGTGTGTGTTTGTGATTTTGCAAAAACCGTAACAGTGCGGCCACATGTCCCACTCACCACGTGCCACTATTTAAGGGGTTATATCTATGTGACGGTCAAAAATCAAAGCTTTTTTCAGGATTTTTTTTTGCATTGATTTTGTGAAAAAGGTGTTACAAATAATATACCAATCGATAAGACAACTCTTCAAGAGTACAAAAAAAATTTTTTATACGAAATTTAAAACAAAATGGCGGCTGTAGATCATGGTAACGTATGTAGTATTTTCAAAAGGTGTTCCGCGGCCGGACACATTACGCAGCCCCATTAGCATCTGGAACAATAAAAAATTTTTTTTCATTATCTTCATGAGTTTTGCTAGTGAAGTACCAACGATTATATTTTTAGAATTTTTTTTCGCAAAATAGCGGCGGTTTAAAAAAAAAATCGTTTTTTTGACGAAAAAAATCGACTTAAATTGTTTATAATTTTTTTTCTTGTTAACCAATCGCAAAAATCGTGTGTACTTCACTAGATAATCATATTAAGAAGCTACAGTTAAAATTTCAAGTCAATCGGATGAAAACTGACGGAGTTTGGTGTCCGGCCGATTTCACAAACATGGTTTCGAGAAAAACGCGTTTGAAGTTTTAAAACGTTGTAGATCTGTGAAATTTCAATTATTTCCTACATGGGGATGGGGGCCTAAAGAGTGTATAATATGTGCTATATAGTATACAGTGACATCTATACTTCAATTTAGAAGTCCATTATCTATGATCGATAAGTAATAATTTAATTTACGACCGCCGAATTCAAAAAATCAAGAACCGCTGAAAAGAGCAAATTTTACGTTTTTCGAGCGTTGCTTCAGAAAATTAATTCTCAAAAATTATCTGAAGTATATTAGTATTTGGACTTTTTTTATTCCAATTCTAGGGATGTTTTGGCATACTTTTAGCCAATAAAAAAAAAATCGAAAAAAAATTTTTTTCACATAGATATAACCCCTTAAGGTGCAAAATACCAACAACTTGGAATCCATGAATATTTGCAATACCAGGTGCAGTGGCTGGTTGTCCTGCGCGATTAGCCACGGATGATGTGATTCAGCTGCGGACCATCTCAAACAACTTCCTATTATTGAACTGTGATATTAAAATTGACCAATTTCCCTAACTTTAGAAAACAGCTGAGACAAAATCCATTGCGATGTTAATTGTTAAGCGTATCTTCCATGAATGTCGACAAACCGGGTAACGGTGTTAGCAATTTCTGTTCCATTGTTAAGGCATGTTGAATGTCGTCCTCCTGTTGAACACACAAACACAAAGCACTTAAAGAAAAAACATGAGATGCACCACTACGGAAAAGCCGTATGTTGCTGGATTATGTCCAATCCATGTGCTGGGCACCTGATTTTTTTAAAATCTTTGGAAATTACGATAGTCAAACCGACTAAAACACCATTTGCTATGTTTGATTTACTATTTCATGCTAAAAAGTTTCTTTCTAGTTCTTTTGATAAGTTCGGTAATTATTACGGATTTAAAGACAAAAAAAACACGCGATCACAGCTTCTCTAACGGACGGCAAGATAACAGAAAATTTAAAAACCAATAATTCTTTCGCTTGAAAACATCAAAAATGTGATAACGGAAAACTAAAACATAGTATATAGAGCATGGGTGGCCAACCCAAATTATACCGCGGGCCACTTTGAAAATACATTATGATCCCGCGGGCCGGGGTGGTTCAAATTTAATTTAATATAATTTAGGTAGGAGTTCCAAGCTGTGCTGTGAAGACAAAGAAAGAACGCTGACCAATTAACGCGTGGAAACGCGGAATTATTAAATTATTATCTGTGAGAGATTGCGAAAGCTGCACAAACTGGTTGAGGTATGCAGGTTTGCGCTTGGGTAGGATATCGTGATACAGTCGCGAAGCCTATACTCACGATAGCAACCCAAAACAGAGTTCGAGGAGGGTGAAATGTGGTCAAAACGGCGTAAATAAACAATTGGGTAATCGTTAAACGCTACTTCAAATTTATGGGCGCAAAAAGAATCGAGAGATTGATAGATGGACAGCCCTTTTCAGCAAGCCACAATGGTAACGAAGTTTAGACAGGAGTCCGTAGGTTTTACTTACAATGAAACTAATGTGATCGCAGCAGGTCATACAGGACGAACAGTATCAGAGTGAGAGGGATAAAAATGCAATGGGATTTCAAAGGAACTGCAGTAAATTTAATGTCGACCATGAGGATACATGACGCAAGTCAACAGCAAGCTTTTCCACACACATATATATTTGATCTCTTGGCGCAGGGAAATAAAACTGCACATCGTCTGCATACATATGAATCTTAGAATATCGTTAATAAAAATACTTAATAAAAGTGGCCCAAGAATGGAGCCTTGGCGGACGCCAGCGTGGGGTAGGTTACTTGAGGTACCTTAGCTACCTAGTTTAACCTTTTGAGTGCGGTTAGATAAGAAATTTTGCAAACGTTTAAGATCAGAAAGAGAAGAGTACTGATAGAACTGAGAATGGTACTTGGGAATGGGTATGATTAAATCATGCTTTCATGTCGAGGGAAACTTGAATACCGTGAGGCAGGAGTTCAGAATGTGAGTTGAAATAGGCAATAGACGAGGTATGACAATTTTTAAGAAACTAGGTGAAACGTAATGTAATTGGTGGTGCAGGTTTTCGTCAGACAAGGTGGCGCGGAATTAATTTTTCGTAAATTCCATTTTCGAAAAGAAACGATTCCACAACTTTTTGTCCCAGGCATCTGAATTTAAAAAACTTTTATTTTATAATATAAAAATCAAGTTTTGCATCTGATGCTTCAGAAAGGGTTTTTCACATTCAGGACCTCAAAAATATGTTAAACAATTTAGCAGCAGAAAGTAGTTCGACAGGTTTAATGTTAAATCCGATTAAAACTAAAGACATGCGGATAAATGCAAACACTATTGAACGCACAGCGCTGACTAATGGTGACGTGGAATTGGTCGATTTATTCTGTTACCACATTAGCATTATTACTGAAAACGTCGGAGCAGGAGAAGACGTAAAGACGGTAAGACCAGAATAACTAATATGGAGATCGAATTGCGGCTGTTCAACTCCAATGTTAAGGCAATTCTGTTGTATGTTTGTCCAATACATCACAAGGCGCCTTCAAGTTTTCATCCTAAAAATCCGCTGGCAAGATAGCATTCAAATGAAAAGAAAGGATAGATGACCTAATCATGCAAGGGAAATGGAATTGGAATGGCCACACCTTGTGAGGTGCAAACGAGAATCTAGCCAAACAGGCCCTTGACTGGAATCCGCAAGGAACCCGTGGAGTTGGAAAACCTAGAAAAACGTGGAGGAGAACCCTACCAGAAGACGCCACAACAAGAAGGGTAACTGTTTCCGCTCTATGTCCCATGCGGGATTAAAGGAGAAGAAGAAAAAGAATCCTGCAATCATAACACACTAGCTCGATGTTGACCAAAGAATTGTGCTTGCTTGTAAATAAGCTTGTTTTCTCTGCTAGCTCCATGACACTCAATTTTTGTTGCGGATGCGATATTTACCTGTATATTGAATAGTTACCGAGAAAGGGGCGACGTAGATTAGTCATGCTTCAACATGTAGTAAGACTGATTTTACTCCATATTCACCGGGCCCCTTCACCCCTCTCTTCTTAAAAATCTGTTTTACTACATAGTAATCATGACTAGTCTACGTTACCCAAAAGCAATTACTTGGATTTTTATCCATCAACCCGGTCACCCGGTGCACCCCGCGAGCCAATTGTCTATGGCAGGTTGTGAATTTTAATGATTGCTCATAGTTGGCTCTTTTTTTACTTTTTCACATGTTGGAACCTTCGCACAAAATATTTTGTTGAATCTCGCGGGCCGCACAATTACCTGCGAAGGGCCGCGGGTTAGCCACCCCTGATATAGAGTCACGTTGATCTGGTGTGGACGGTTATTTCCACTCCATATGCCGGCCTCCATTATTTGAAGACTAAAGGAGTATCCACACACATCAGGGACGTGCACGGGACGTTCGATTTTTGCTCCGGCCGGGACACGGACATGTGTGAACGAGTTCGTATAAAATGTACGCACCGATATTTTTTGAACCACTGGCGGAACACTAATATGTGTGGATACTCCTATACTTGTTCACACACGTCCGTGTCCGGGCAGGGGCTCGTTCACACATGGCCCTGTGACGTCCCGGGCACGGCCCTGATGTGTGTGGATACTCCTTAACAGTATGTTTTTGGAATCACGTTTTGATTTTTAAAATCTTTGGATATCACGATAATCCTTCTATATTTAGTCAAATCGACTAAAAAACCATTCGCTATGCTTGATTACAGAAAATTTAAAACAAATTAATTCTTTCGCTTGAACACATCAAAAATGTGATAACGAAAAACTAACATTTGTATATAGAGTCACGTTTCACTGTAGGAAAACAGATTTTTGATAACAACAGGTTTAAAATACCGTGGTAACTGTATAACAAAAGAAACTAAGATTTTATTTAATGCGCCTGGTGCCAGCCGCTGGAGGAAGCGACCGACCCATCGGCGACGAAAAGCGAACTGGACTAAAAACTTCTCAAATGTACCGCTTTCCATAGTATTTATTCCGATCTGTCATTATTTTGGGACCACCTTCAGCTGCGTTAGTGTTAGTAGGTTCGACAACTTCCAGGCCTGTACTTGAGACGGCCTTGGTTAAATGGATAAAGAAACCAACCGACACCTTATCAATAGGCCCCCATCTACGGTCACACAAGTATGAGACATACGGCGAACATCGAAATTATTTCATTGAATGCGTGTGTAAAAATACACATTTTCGAATTTGGCTGCCGTATGAAGAAAATATTCGTCTGGTTTAAGGCCCAATTACAATGAACGGATGAGAGCGGAACAGAATCGTATTGACGATATACAGAAAGAAGGTAATGTAAAAGCGACTGACAGCCCCGATTGTCATTTTGGTGATGACGTCAGTGAGTGACCTGAGCGGTTATTCTGTAACTGTGAGAAGTCTAGTGAAAAGCATTTTCAATTCCAATGAATGCGATTCTGGAACGATGAGAACGTGAGTTTATGTGTCAAATGATTTCATGGTGAAAAATGACTTCTCACCAAAATTTTTCTAGTGAGAGAAGTGAGTCATTTTTAAATAACAACAGGCTAATTAAACAACAGTTGAACGTACAATTTTTAAAAATTGTATTGCGTTTTCTCAGTGAGAAGTGTGAAAACTTTTATTTTCAAAAACTAAAATAAACAGCCTAAACAAATGAGAAATCCAAAAAATAAAGTTAATTGGGGCTCAGACGATATTGCAAATGCAATATCAGCCGTGTTTTTTTAATGAACTATGTCTTCGGTGGTCAGTCATCAGCCGAATAGGGGGAATAACATGTAACATAAAATGCACGTGCCGTAACTATTCCGAACTGATGGAAGTGCGATCATAACCTCCTAGCGGTGGCCACTGGTAACTATCCTATGAGAGAGGATAGGCTAACATGATCGGGCTAGTCCCTTCCAAGTAAGGTTGGCGTGAGGCTAATAACCTCACCCGGAAAAAAACATTATTACGGAACGAGCAACATGCCTCGGATACTGGAAAAAAAGACGACGACCACGGCATCGAAAAAGGCAAAATGATTTAAGAATTTTCTCATGGATCGTACGAACTCTGTACAGAACTCGAGCTGCACAACATCTGGCCGATACCCTGTCAACATATAAAGCTGACATTACCGCCATTCAGGAGATGCGATGGACATGGAATGGTGTTTTGCAAAAACCTGATTATGACGTATATTACAGCTGTCATACGAAACACCATGTGCTCGGGGTAGGTTTTATGGTCAGCAAAAGGATGAAGCCTACCATTATCGGCTTTAAAGCAATAAACGAAAGGCTATGTACCCTTCGTGTGCGAGGCAAATTTAAGAACATCAGCCTCATAAACGTTCACGCACCTACAGAAGAGTCCCCGGACGATGAAAAAGAAGAATTCTTCGAAGTAGTTGAATGGGAACTTAATGCCTGCCCCAGATATGATGTAAAAATCATATTGGGAGACCTGAACGCCAAAGTAGGCCGGGAGCCCGTATACAGGCAATATGTCGGCATCCACAGCTTGCATGAGAACACTAATGACAATGGGCAGCGAGTTATAGAGATGGCAGCAAGTAAGAACTTGGTCGTTGCAAGTACCAGATTTGCGCGTCAAGATATCCATAAAGCCACCTGGATATCTCCTGATGGGGCAACTCGCAATCAAATAGACCATGTGTTGATAGACCGCCGCCACCTTTCGGGTCTGATGACGGTACGAACGTACCGAGGTGCCAACTTCGACTCAGATCAGTATCTTGTTGGTATGGTGCTCCGAGAGCGCATTACAACGCTGAAAAGCTTTGTATCCGCTGATCAGGCTCAAATCAACACAGCTGCACTCCGCAACGAAATGGCCAGAAACAGCTACGGTCAGGCGTTAGAACTCGCGCTCAGAAGAGCAAGTCCTGGGGATGAGATGCCGGGCGTCGACGAGAGCTGGACCCGCCTTAAAAATACTGTCATTAGTACTGCTGATTCCATCTTAGGCAGAAGTCGTAGAGATCGAAACGACTGGTTCGACAATGAATGCAAGCTGGCAACTGAACATAAGAATGCTGCGTATCGAGCAATGCAGCAGTCTCAGAGAACACGAGCACGCGAAGAGAAATATAAAGAGCTCAGAAAAGAAGAAAAGAGAATTCACAAACGAAAAAAGGAATCCTGGGAGAAAAATCTCGTTTGTGAACTAGAACGGTACAGAGAGCGACGGCCGCACCAGGCGCGGGAGTTCTACCGAAGAGTACGCGGTATGACGCAATTCACACCTCTTTGCACATACTGCAAGGACAAAGAAGGGAATCTGATCACCGATCCTCAAGGCATCTTGGAGCGATGGGAAGAGCACTTTCATGAATTGCTAAATGGCGAGCTAACTGAGGATTTGGAGGCTCCACCAATATCTGACGATAATGCTATGCTGTCACCACCAAGCTTAGCAGAAGTTAGCAGTGCCATCACCCAGCTCAAAAACAACAAGGCCTCGGGTGCAGACGGCATCCCTGCGGAGCTGGTTAAATATGGAGGGCCTAAATTACACCAAGCGATTCATGAATTAATTGTGCAAGTATGGGAGCAGGAAGCGATGCCAGAAGACTGGAGAAAAGGCATCCTCTGCCCGGTACATAAAAAAGGAGATATCACAACGTGCAGTAATTATCGTGGTATAACGTTGTTGAGTACCGCGTATAAGATATTCTCCGCCATCCTACAAAACAGGATGGCCCCATACGCTAGAAACATCGTATGCCAATACCAGTGTGGCTTCAGCCCAGGCAAATCAACAACCGATCAGATTTTCACTTTGAGGCAGGCTATGGAAAAATGTCTAGAGTTTCAAAACTCAATCCAACACCTCTTCATAGACTTTAAAGCCGTCTATGATAGCATAGTCAAAGTAGAACTCTACAAAGCCATGAGAGAATTCGGCATTCCCAATAAGCTGACAAGACTATGTAGGTTGACCATGACCAATGTGACAAGCCAAGTAAAGGTATCCGGAATACTGTCCAGACCAATCAGCATCTTTAATGGACTCCGACAAGGGGACGGTCTGGCCTGCCTCCTTTTCAACCTGGCGTTGGAGAAAGTGATCCGAGATAAGGGCGTGACATCAAGGGGCACAATCCTCCACAAGTCCACCCAATTACTGGCTTACGCAGACGACATTGACATCATTGGAAGAACATCAACAGCTGTACAAGAAGCTTTCATCCATATTGAGCGGGCGGCAGGAAATCTAGGACTGCACATCAACGAAAGCAAAACAAAGTACATGGTGGCCTCGTCTGCAAGAACACCTAACATTGGTCCCACAATCAAGGTAGAGGAACACGAGTTTGATGTGGTAAAATCATTTACCTACCTTGGGTCAATAGTAGCAGCCGACAATAGCATGGAACCTGAAATACGCGCACGACTGCTAAAAGCCAACAAAGCCTACTATAGCCTCTCAAGGCTCTTCAAATCCAAGCATCTAACCATAACGTCTAAAATTTTACTATATAAGACGATGGTCTTGCCGGTCCTCACATATGCATCCGAAACGTGGGTGCTTAGCAAAAAGCACTCTAACCTCTTGGCGGTGTTCGAGAGGAAAATACTTCGGAGGATTGTTGGCCCCGTATGTGAAGAAGGACGATTCCGGAGACTCTACAATGACGAGATCTACGGGCGCTATCGCGACATAGATGTTGTGAAGAAAATAAAGCTCGGTAGACTGGGCAGGACATCTAGCTCGTATGAGTGAAGATGAGCCTGCTCGGAAAGTTCTCTGCGGTAAGACTTATGGGATGCGACAGCGAGAGAGACCCAACCTCCGCTGGAAGGATGGCGTAGACCAGGACGCTCAGAGCATAGGGATGCCAAACTGGATGACATCGGCTCAGAATCGGGACCGGTGGAGAGAACAGTTGCGAGAGGCCAGGACCGGATCCCGGTTGTAGAGCCGTTAAAGAAGAAGAATATATGTCTTCGATCCAGTTCATTAAAAAATCGACAAGGGAAATTTCACTAAGCGCCATCTTCAGTGCTTTAAATATGTATATTAAAATTAATCCGAAGTTGCGTGCCAGTAAACAACTGTTACACGAATTCCCCTCTAGAAAATAATAAATAAGTTTCTAAAAAATAAATTATTTGTTTCCTCATGCCTTCAAATTTGCTCTCGTCACTTCCCTGTTGTTTTTCCGACAGCCGATAAGTATGCTACATTCCGAAAAGAAAGAGAAATTTTGAAATTTCCCAAAACCTGCATAAAGACCTCGATAAAACCTGGGTTTTCAGATTTGTATGGGGAAGAACTATATAGTTCATTAAAAAAACACGGCTGTTGTGCCGGGCGTTTTGTAGTAGCGTAGGTGTAGTAAATATGTACTTACTAAAGAGCTTTTTACACGACATGATTTTGTCACAGGCTTTGGCCCATGATTTTGGCCGTGATTTTGCCACTGACAAAATTTATCATATGACAGCTCCGATTCTTGTTTACTTTGTTGTGATTTTGTCAGTGACTTAACTACAGAGTCAGAAGAGACATAAATTATTTAAAATTAAAATGGACATCGAAACCAGGTATAATATAATGATTTTATTACACATTATGAATATATATATATATATTTATTTGAAACTCAAAAGGAAAATAAGGCGAAAAAGCTGAGAAACATGTAGGCTAGGAATTGGCTCCTGAAAAAAAAGGAACTGTTCGTGACGTTTCCAACCTTGTTATGAACGAAATTCGTATTGAAGATGTACGTTCATTTCAAAATTATACGAGAATGAAGGCAGATACTCTCAAAACTTTATTGAATCTAGTAACACCTTTAATTGAAAAAGAAGATACTCTATTACGTGAATCGATACCTGCTTCAGCAAGGTTCCTAAGAACTACTTACAACATTGTTATTCTTTTACATAACTTTTTTGAATTACTCAATATTCCATAGATTGCTTCTCACTGTAAGTTTTTTGGGATACTCGTATAGTGATTTATCATTCAACTTCAGAATTTCAATTCCATCGATCTCTATAATTGAGGCTATCAGCGCAAAAGTGGTGTAACCCACAATTTAATCTGGTTGCGGTTTTGGTGTAATATACATTCCTTACATAAAGAACTTTCAATACAATAGTGGACTAAGCTACTTTTAGCCTTCCAAAAACATAACTGTACATAACATAACTGTTGGACAGAACAAATATAGCGAATACAGAAAAAAGGGTGTAAGTTGACTACACCGGTGATTTATATCATCTGGGGTTACACCACTTTTGCACTGATAGCCTCAATTATACCTGAAACATGGAACGCATTGCTTTTTCCAACTATAAAAAATTTGTTTCATTTTTCAATTTTGTTTAATTGTTCTCGAAAAATTTTGTTATTGATGACTTCTAGATTTAAATTCAAAAAAGGTATAATGGTCCTCGAATTTCGAGTGCTGGGTACTGCTATTTGCATTAATTTTAAATGTTTTAACGCCCACGGTTTTAACAGAATATACAAAAACGCTTCTTCTTCGCCAAACTTGAAAAATTCTCTGAAACGGCCGTTTCCCGGGTAAAACTCATATTTTCTCCACTCCTATCGGAAAGTTCTATAGCACCTAAGTTTTTCCGAACAAAAAAAATTTCGCAACAATTAGTTTCCGAGTTATTTTTTGATCGAAAAATGATTGTTGGAAACTTTGACCTTGAATAATTCGAAAAGGTCAAGGTTTTCGAAAAAATGACAACGAGGGCTATTTTATAAGCAATAAGGTATAAGTAGATCAAAAAAATTTTTTCGAAGAAACCAGTTTTTGAGCGATGTTTTAGCCAAAAAGTGATTTTTGATAACTTTGACCTTGAATAACTTTGAAAGGGTTAATCGGGTCAACATCTTTGTAAGAACTAAAGTTGTAGAGAATTTCATTGTCAACATTTAGGGCCTTTTTACGGGGTTATACGACCTATAGAAACCGAGATACAAGGAAAACACCGGAAAACCACTATATTTCCGGCGGCCATGTTTTTTTTTGTGATTCCGAAATTGTTTTCTTAGAAAGTCCCAAGGAAGCTGCGGACCAATTTTCAGCCGTTTCCGAATTTTGTCTCCTGATGTTTTGGCCAAAAAGTGATTTTTGGAAACTTTGACCTTGAATAACTTTGAAAGGGTGAAGTTTTCGAAAAAATGACAGGAGGGCTTTTTGTAGGCAATAACGTTTCGTATTGACTGATAAGAAAAATCTTCAAAAAAACCAGTTTTTGAGTGATGTTTTGGCCAAAAAGTGATTTTTGGAAACTTTGACCTTGAATAACTTTGAAAGGGTTAAGTTTTCGAAAAAATGACAGAAGGGCTTTTTGTAGGCAATATCGTTTCGTATTGACTGATCAAAAAAAATTTCGAAAAAAACAGTTTTTGAGTGATGTTTTGGCCAAAAAGTGATTTTTGATAACTTTGACCTTGAATAACTTTGAAAGGGTTAATCGGGTCAACATCTTTGTAAGAACTAAAGTTGTAGAGAATTTCATTGTCAACATTTAGGGCCTTTGTACGGGGTTGTACGGCCTATAGAAACCGAGATACAAGGAAAACACCGGAAAACCGCTATATTCCCTCGGCCATGTTCTTTTTTTTGTGATTCCAAAATTGTTTTCTTAAAAAGTCCCAAGGAAGCTGTGGACCAATTTTCAGCCATTTCCGAATTTTGTCTCCTGATGTTTTGGCCAAAAAGTGATTTTTGTAAACTTTGACCTTGAATAACTTTGAAAGGGCTAAGTTTTCGAAAAAATGACAGGAGGGCTTTTTGTAGGCAATAAGGTTTCGTATTGACTGATAAAAAAAATCTTCGAAAAAGCCAGTTTTTGAGTGATGTTTTGGCCAAAAAGTGATTTTTGATAACTTTGACCTTGAATAACTTTGAAAGGGTTAATCGGGTCAACATCTTTGTAAGAACTAAAGTTGTAGAGAATTTCATTGTCAACATTTAGGGCCTTTGTACGGGGTTGTACGACCTATAGAAACCGAGATACAAGGAACACACCGGAAAACCTCTATATTTCCGGCGGCCATGTTTTTTTTTGTGTTTCCGAAATTGTTTTCTTAAAAATTTCCAAGGAAGCTGTGGACCAATTTTCAGCCATTTCCGAATTTTGTCTCCTTTAAATGCTAATTTCCCCGGACTAGCATGCTCTGTAGTAGAATACTCTCTTCTTTATACACTTGAAAAATCCAGCTTAATTTATAAATAAACACAAGTTCACTGTGACTTCTCTAAAATTAATGACATTTCTCTCACTTATATCCTGTCATCAGGGATTCTAACTTCAGGCAGACTTTTGCGTATTTATGGAAACTTTCCTCGTAAAATCTTTAATTTCTTTAACAAAATCTACCTTAAAAACAATAAAATATATCGCCTAATTTTCTACTATAAAATTGAAGAAATGACTTGCCATTTCCTTTTTGAAGTAAAGTTTCTTTTAATGTATTCTTATTAACTAACTTAGCTGCAACATATCTCAAAAGACGTTTGGATATAACCTGAGAACAGGACGGTCCACCATGACCATCATAAATCCCGCATACGAATCCTATTAATAAAATATATTTAAATTGCTAACTTATGATACTTATGCTGGGAACTCCCTGGGAATTTTTAAACTTTTTTATTTTGATCAATGCTAAGTATTCTCGCAGACGGATCCACTTTCGTTGACGTGCAGTCCCAGCTTTCGTATCGCCCGCTCAATGTGGGTGAAAGCTTTCTGTACAACTATTAATGTTCTTCCAATTATATCAATGTCGTCTGTATAATCCAGTAATTGGGTGGATTTGTGGAGAATTGTGCCCCCCCCCTTGATGTCATCCCCAAATCTCGGATTACTTTCTTCAAGGCCAGAACGTACCTGCTCGTTGTGATATCTCGTTCGCTGGTGCTCGTTGTGATATCTCCTTTTTTATGTGCCGGGCTGAGCATTTTAGTAATATTACAATAAGTGTGTTGTATCTCATATCGTGATTTGTAATTTTACTGTAAATTTAACTACGAATTTACTCTTTGTTACAGTTCAACATTCTTTTAATCTCAAGTAGTATGCGAGCGAAAAATAAAAAAAGCAAATAGTTGAAACGTCAAAGTGCTGAACTTGAACGAACTTTATGCCCATTAGCCTAGCTGAATTAAACATTGAATCACTTCTCCAGAAGTAGAAAACCTTTTTTATGTAAACAAAAAAATTTTCTTGGAATTTAGGAGAAAATAACTAATAAAATGTCTGTTATAACTGATAGAAATAAATTTCCATCATTATTTTTTATTTAGTAGCAGTTTTTTCCTTAATTAAATGTGTTTTTTAAATGTGTGAGGGTTGTTTCCCCCTGTTTAACGAACTTTTAAAAATAACGCAAGAGAGAGAAAGAAGAAAAAACTCTATACCTGTCTATTTTTTCTAATTATGTTAATATAACTGACATGCACTGAACTGTTTTTTTATTTTAAAATCGCTTAAAAGTTATAGGAATTTAACGTGGGAGGGAGACAATAGTTTTGGTGCCATTTTTTTGTATTTGATGTTGCTTATTTAGCAGTCCATTTCTATATGTCAGTGCATTGAATGCATTAACTTTAAGGCCCGATTCACAATGAGAGCTTCAAGCTTCAAAAATTTATGATTTTACAATGATTCATAATTTAGGATGTACAATGATTCATAATCAGGGCCGATTCACAATGAACGCTTCAAGCCTCAAGCTTCAAATTTTTTTCTATAGTTTTAACTTCATTTGAAGTTTGCAGCTTGAAGCTGTGAATGTGAATCATTGCACATAAATCCTATAATCCTAATTTTTGAAGCTTGAGTCTTGAAGCGTTTATTGTGAATCTGGCCTCACAGCTTCAAGCTGCAAGCTTGAAATGGAGCTGAAACTATAGAAAAAATTTTTGAAGCGTGAAGCTTGAGGCTTGAAGCTCTCATCATGAATCGGGCCTAAGTCACTGAACTTGTAACATTTGACGTAACAATAAATCGTTCTTCTTTTCTTGGACCTCGAATTGTAAAGGTGTGTTTTATTCAAACTCTAATATTTTCCCCCTTCAGGTTATAGTTTAACAACATTAAAGAAGAGGTTTCATGTTAACATTTAAAAACATTTACACAATAACAGTTATTGTAAAATATTTCAAATGATTAAGAATAATATTATTTCATGATACTGAATGTAGCTATTTTGTAAAAATAAACTTTTACTTACCGTCTTCCGTCAACTTCGTACTACATAAATTTGAATCTATTATTAAGTAATCCTTTGAGGTCAAAGACAACCCTAAAGCAGATAATTTATTATTTCCTGATATCTCACCGCCCTTAAAAGATAAATCCATGTACGACAAGGGATCATCTTTATCATATTTCTTATAATCAATTTTGAAAACGTTCAATTTATGGCAGCCTTGCTGAAATAATAAAATAAATAAACTTATATTAGGATTTAAATTTAATTTAATATATCAAAGTATGTTAATAATATATGAATAAACGGAAATAATAATCAAGTCAAATCTTAATTTGAGGAGTGTCAATACAGAAATAGTGAAAATGTGTAAAAATTACAATGGCAAATGTAAATTTTTATTTTAATTTTATTCGACGTACATATAATTCTGTAAAAAGATCTTCCCACATCATTAAAATTAAATTTCAACTAAACTTTAAATAAATCTGTTTTTTACATTATGTTCTAACATTTATATTACGAGTAACTAAATATATTTGAGTAAATAAAATACTGAAAACTCCTTGTGATTTGCAAAAATTTAATTACTGAATATGATTTCGGAAGGTACAATTATTCCACGTAAAGCGTAATATGACAAAAAATAATTTTCGATAAACTCAATTTTCAGAAAAAACCAACAGGTTTATATTAGTACAGTCAAATTATACATAAAAGGACGTAAACGCTGCATCAAATCAGGTATTTTTGCTTTTTTAATATGTTGTTTATAATGGAAAGGCAATGTTAAATCCAAGTTTTCGACTTCGGCAGACGACCGGGTCACTGTCAAAAATGAAGAAAATCTCGAAATTGTAGGCCCTTTTTCAGACCAATAGTTTCGGAGATACAGCTTTTCAAACTTGGCCCAAATTTTCAAGTTACACGATTTTTAGCAAAATTTCATTTTCAGTACCATTCACGTTTCTGAAGGCCTACATATTGTTTGAAAACCCCTCTCCCTCTCAGTGGACTCTCCTGGGGTCTCACGGGACTCCAAAGTGACCCCCTCAACCACTTGAACAAAAAATGAGATTATTTGTATTTTTATTTACAGGCATGGGTAGTAAAAAAATCAAGGTTCTGACAATTACTTATGTCATACCTTCAAGAAATTCTATCGCAATGCACACTAGATACTTTGGTATTTACTCCTCGACGATCTTGCTCCACCTCGCTGTTCTGAAAGCATTCTTAACGTCAACGGTTATCAATGCGTAACTCTTATTGACATCCATTGCTGCCCTTGCAAGGCTAGTCACCATATTGACAGCATCCGTTGTCAATCTAGCCTTCCTGAAACCGAATTGCCTTTCCGACAAACCGCCTTCCCGCTCGCCGCTTGGGAGTAGTCTGTGTATATCACCCTTTCGAATAGATTGCCCATAGTTTTGAAAAGACATATCGGCCTGTAGGTCGACGGGTCCTCTGGAGGGTTACCTGGCTTCGGGATGCGCACAAGCTTTTGGCGCTCCCATTACTCAGGCAACACTCTTTCCCTCAGGCACGCTGCGAATACTTGGGTGAACTCACCTGGTGCCGCAATGGCTGCAAGCTTCATCAATTTGTTCGGTATGCCGTCTGGCCTAGGCTGTATCTCCGAAACTATTGGTCAAATTGTTGCAAATTTAACCTACTTCAAAAATGAATGTAATAATCTTTGATGAACAGCCAGTCCTTTCAGGTCAAAATCGACAAAAACTGAAAAAAGGCCTAAAATTTCGAGATTTTCTTCATTTTTGACAATGACCCGGTCGTCTGCCGAGGTCGAAAACTTGGAATTAAGATTGCCTTTCCATAATAAACAACATATTAAAAAAGCAAAACTACCTGATTTGATGCATCGCTCAATGCTTAATTTCACTGAACTATATAGCAAAGAACCAAATTCGCATCGAAGGTGAAATAATTCTGCGATTACTCCTTAAGATTTGTATAGAATATCTGATTCAGGCTTCATCAACTTCACTATCGCAAAGCATTTACTACTAGAATTGGCAATATAATCGAGCTGGAATATGTACATAATTCATGATACAATGACACAAATAAGATAATACATAAAATAATTCAGAGAGCCCGGTGAGAGACAAGAGCTACGGATAGCTAGATTAGGATATCACAAGTAGCTTGAAGCCTTTTGCTATACTTATTGTCAATATTGATAGATGTTATAGAAAGACATAACTACTAAAGATAATGAAAAATATTGACTGCGTAAAATAAATTCTTAATTTTCGGATTCAATTAAATTACAATTCTGAGAATACTATAACTAATAATAATCTCACAATTCTTTCCTATATACAATTCATTAATATATAATACAATTTACTTTTTACAAACTTCAAATTTTTTTACCTGTATAGTTGTACCATTTAATTGCATTAACGGAATATAAGCGAGAGCAAACGGCTTTTCAATTTTATCCTTTTGTTCATTTGATCTACGATGCTTCAATGTAAACTTAAGGTGGCACCGTTTAAATTCTTCAACTGAAACATGTACCTGTAAATCAATTTAAAAAAAATATTCGTCTCTATGAATATAAATATTTTTACTTTGAAAGTTTCCATCCATCTTGGCTTGTCTTCGTGATAATAAACAATTGATTTATATTCACTTAATGACGGCAATCCAACTCCCAGAGAAATAACTTCAGGTACAATAATACCTTTATCATTATAGACAGCAATAGTAACTTCAATATTTTTATCACTATTTTTAATCCCTTTGGAAAATTCTCCTGATACCAAGGTCAAGTATAAGTCATTTCGAACATCTCCTGGGAAAATTATTTCAGGAAACCCCATTTTCCTTGCAATAAGAATATTACCTCGCAAAATATGAGGATACTCTTCTTTGATCTGAAAGAAAAGTAAATCTTTATTAATAAAAGAAAGTTTCTGTATGTACATATGCGTGTATGTGTGCGGTATTCGGTATAGCGGGAGTTACCTTAGAAGCTTCGGTAAATCGTTCCCCCCAGTCAATAGAATTTGAAGAATTTGTTAAAAACTTAAATTTGACAAAATTGGCTGGTGAGAACGATCCCGTCAGCATTCCTCCGATTTCTTAAATCAAACAAAACAGGAAATGCTTACAAAAGCATGTAACATGCAGTATACATATAAAAATATCCACGGGCTGTAATTTTTCTGAGCCTGTCACAATATTGCTATATTTTACTAGAAAACGTAACAATATTGCCAAATTTTTATTCGAAAGCTATTTTGCTATCGAGCCGGATTTAACAAATGCGACTACAACCTCCAAGTGGTAGCCACTAACAACTGCCCTAAATATATTCTAAGATCGTACCAGTCACTTGCAAACTGACGTGAAGGCGCGTTCTCTCGATTACGGGAGAATGCCTTGTCGACTTGGAGAAGGCCTTCGACTCGGTGTGGGCCGAGGGGCTACTGCTAAAGATGACAAGGTATATAATGAGCGATCCCTTGCTTCGCGTGATCTGTGACATGATAACGGGGAAAAGTTCCTCGTCAAAAGCGGGATTTTTACCTCACAGGTCTTTGAAATTAAAAACGGGTTGCAACAAGGAGCTGTGAACTCACCGCTGCTCTTCAACATTTACATAAGCGATCTAGTTGGATCTCTTCCGACCGCCCTGGCTTTCGCGGACGACCTCGTCATATACAGGACAGGACCGAAGATCGACGTGATCCAGACGCTACTACAACACAACTTCGAGGAAATCGAGCGTTACGCTGATGATTGGAAATTGAAAATCAATCATGGAAAATGCGAAACGATCCTCTTCGGGACTCCTCTTTATAAAGCTTCACGCGATGTTAGGAGGAACTGGAAAGAGTTTTATATACGAAGCCATGCGGGACAGGCGCTGGTAAAGACATCCGTGGTTAAGTATCTAGGAATTTGGCTGGATCAGTACGTGTCTTACGAGAGTCATATACTTGCTGCTATAGTCAAAGCCATAGACAATTTCATAATCAGCTTGATCCGAAATCACGTTGTAAGAGCGACAGAGAGCAGCAATCCTTTCATTTTTGGGGCTTATTACCCCAAACCAGACCATTATAACATGACAAGACGGACAGGACATGTACCACCAGAAGCATTCCCGTGGCTAGATTCATTAGGTTTGATAAAAAAATAGGGAGGGAGTACTTTTAATATGCCACGTTTATCGCCGGGCGCGGGATAAACGTGTGTTACACGACCGAACCGATGGGCTGAACGCAGAGCTCCTGCTATTCAGCACAATAGTCGGCCCTTCAGATAGAGAGGAAGCTTCCAGAGCCAGTACGAAGTACTGGTGGCTGGAAGAATCAATAGGATGAAGCGGGTTAATGTATGTGATAATGTAATGTGTTAGTACAGGCGTTAGCCTAAGTAGGATTAGGATCCCAGTAGGGGAATTAGGCATACTCATAGGATTACCATTGTAATAAGTTTAGCTATAAGACAGGTAGGTAGTTTTAAGGTTAGATTTAGCTAGGGGTAGCCTTGAATGCAGCCGCCCGTGAGCTCTTAGGCTATTGTAAATCCTCAGCTCTCGCAGGCGACAAAACTCGGGCGAGAGCCTGCAGATCCGGTCGCCTGAGTCTTTGGTGACTGTCGTCCGACTAGGTTATTTTCTAGGATTTAGTCGTAGATTAGAGTAGTTAATTTGTAGGTTTTTAACATTTAAGTTAAGTTTTATAAAATAGATTAAGTTAGCTAAGTTTTAAGAAAATTTTCTTAGCTTTAAGTTCAGATTTAAATATGTAATAGATACTATTTAAATAAATAAAGAGGCCGAAAGGCAAACTAAACATAAGTAATTAAGTTAGATAGGGTTTAGCTTAGAGCGCCCGCGGATGGCCAGTAAGTTAGTTAAGTTAGATAGGGGGAAAATAGGTTCAAGCATAGCTTGTAAGCTTCTAACGTATGAATAAATATGCTTATAAAAAAAACACTCAACTTAAGTTATATTTATGTAATATGGATAAGAGCAATTATGTAAGTTGGGTTAAGGGTGCCTCAGTTGGCTTATCAATAAATTAATATATAAATAAATAAACAAATTTCACAATACAATATATCCGTCGCACATGACCATCAAATTGTTAAGTAAATTGAGCACCTGGCATTCACTGATATCCACTTTCTTCATACTTCCGTTATAGTTAATCTCTTTACTGCTCATACTTGCGTTTTTTGCACTTTTACTTTGTCCTACATACAGTCAGCGTCAAAAGTTTGTATACACTGCTTTTTTAAAAACTAAAGAAAACCTAAAAACCGCACATTTACTGCGGCTGAGGTGAGAACCCTCTAATAAACGGAAATATTTTGAAGCAAAAGTAAACCTTGTATAGCCAGTATTTTATTACTTATTATAATAAATTGAAGAAATTAGGTAGTTCAAGCATGATGCATTGGAAAAGAAGTAATGTCCTTAAAAATGCAGTCAAAAGTTAATATAGTAGGAGTAGTAAATTTGGTGGATTTTGGTGGAAGTAAAGTTAGAGTGCTCGATATAGCAAAATGATTAAATTAATGTATGATATGAAAATAACAAAATCATTATGTCATTACCTGTTTCATGTCGCCATGCAGAACCTCTACACTCACAGCCAACTTTGAATCAATCTTACTGATATCCTTGTTAGAAATGAGTCTTTTTAAAGTGGTATCTAAATTTTCTTTCTCGCATCTAACAAAAATACTTATTTATACAAATGTTAAATAATAATATTATTAAATTACTTACAACGTAAAGGGTAAGTCAAGATTGTTTTTAAAATCTTCTGGTTTCTTCAAAACAGGTGTTAAATCTATTGCTGCGACTCCAAGAGGTTTCCTAATTTTTTCTGCAGTGCCAGTAGAATTTGCATTATGCGATATTTGCGATAGCTTCTTATTTGGTGTGCTTATAAAACTAGATGAACTATTTCTGTAATCTACTTCAGTTTGACTTATTTTTACAGCGAAACAAACTAAGTATATTTTACAACTATTTAAATCATCTGAACTCAAATCCTGAAATAAACAAATTAGAGGAATATAAAACATAATAAATATTGAAATATTTTAGAGCTAGTTCAATAGTACAAAAAATATTTTTGTATTTTTTACTTTTTAAAGCCTAGTAAAACAGGAATTTGAATGTTTAGAAGATATTGGGGTACAAAATGTGAGCAAAATCACAATATTCTTCGTTTTTCAACATTTTGCCCATATTTTGAACCTACATATCTTCTAATTAAACTTTTTTATCTTTAGTTATCTTTCTTCTGTATAAATATAATTGGAGTGTCTGTCTGTGATTTCAAAATAATTGTCATTTTCTAAGCTCATATGGTTATTTACATAAAATTAAAACAAAATCAAGTATTTTTAAATTTTTTTCTGTCTGTCGGTTTGTCTGGGCTATTCTCGGAAACGGCTAGACCGATTGCGATGGGACTTTCACTGGAAGAATCAGTATTTTCTTGGGCATGTTTTAGGCTATTTTTTTCCTCGGATCCGATTACACTGTTCAACAACGAATTCCACCTAAGGTCGAGACCAACGGGAATAGATTGATGGTATTAAAATATGATATTTTGCCAAGTTTCATGCAAATCGACGATAGAATTAAAAAGTTATTAATGTTTAAAGTTTGAAAATGAACGAAAAAAACGTTGTCCGATTTACTTGGTTTTCGGTATACTAGTTGAGTATAATTAATTGAAACTATTGTCGTCGAAAAAAAAATTTTTAAATAATTATTTAAATAAGTTTTGAATACGAAAATTTGTTAAAAATGTGAATAGAAGCCGTTAATTGCCTCATTAGGCGGAGATAAGATTAGAGCTGACAGGTGTTATTAACTTTTTATTTTTATCATCGAATTGTTTAAAACTTTGGATTATGACTCCTCTTCATGTCCTTCATATATGCTATAAAGGGTTTTCTTAGGTGAAATTTGAAAATCGATCAATATTTACTTAGGCAACGATGGATATTTAAATATAGCGCTTTGAGGTCTACAATTGAAATGAGATTATAACATGCAGACCAACGACCTACAAAAGAGCACTGAGATCGCTATAATGAAGTCTCTGTGCTATTGGTAGATCAACAATGTGATAACCGGGACATAATACTTCATAGAAAGTATAAGAAATTACAACGAATCCCAGAAACTCACCATAATATGATGCACTGCAATACCCTTAATATTTGTATATGGTTAAGACGGATATAATTCTACCGTCTATCAAGTCAATCCCAGTACGCGGCAGCATACTTTTAATAACAAAGTATCCGGTTCGAGAAACTGAAGACAATCATTTGCATTGTTATAAGCAATTATTTAATCAGTACTTGATAGAAGTCTTTGCATAGATGAAAACAGAGAAACTGATTTTTATAACAACTAATCAGAAAAAACTGAGAATGGAGAATTATATACTTCTGCAATCAATCAAAATGAAAATAAAGAAAACTTAGGACGATTACTAATTTTACCATCTCATTTACTTCGGTATATGCATTAGAGCACCCAGGATGCATCTGCTATGTAAGAGTGTATGAACAGAACATTCCGATATATTTATAACATCCACTACCAACCCTAAATGGGATAAAATTAGTCGAGCGCTATCTACCTTCTGATGGGCTATCGCCACCTTCCGATCGTCGTGATATCGTTGCAAGAGTTTGTACACAAAACTAAAGGAAATTATAATTCTTCTGATAAAAGAAAACTTTTCGATTCAGTTTGTTGTAATATGTCTAGTGTAGAACGGCAGAAGCGCGGTGTACCACATGCTCATCTTCTACCTTAATGTAATTGGAGTGTCTGTCTGTAATTTCAAAATAATTGTCATTAAACACCATTGTCTAAGCTCATATGGTTATTGACATGATATTAAAACAAAATAAAGTATACTTGGTCAGTCATCAGCGGAATAGGGGGAATAACTATTCCGGACTGATGGAAGTGCGATCATAACCTCCTAGCGGTGGCCACTGGTAACTATCCTATGAGAGAGGATAGGCTAATATGATCGGGTTAGTCCCTTCCAAGTAAGGTTGGCGTGAGGCTAATAACTTCACCCGGAAAAAAACATTATTACGGAACGAGCAAGATGCCTCGGATACTGGAAAAAACGACGACGACCACGGCAACGAAAAAGACAAAATGATTCAAGAATTTTCTCATGGAACGTATGAATTCTGTACAGAACTCGAGCTGCACAACATCTAGCCGATACCCTGTCAACATATAAAGCTGGCATTACTGCCATTCAGGAGATGCGATGGACAGGAAATTGTGTTTTGCAAAAACCTGCATATGACGTATATATATATTACAGCTGTCATACAAAACACCATGTGCTCGGGGTAGGTTTTATGGTCAGCAAAAGGATGAAGCCTACCATTATCGGATTTAAAGCAATAAACGAAAGGCTATGTACACTTCGTGTGCGAGGCAAATTTAAGAACATCAATCTCATAAACGTTCACGCACCTACAGAAGAGTCCCCGGACGATGAAAAAGAAGAATTTTTCGAAGTAGTTGAACAGGAACTTAATGCCTGCCCCTGATATGATGTAAAAATCATACTGGGAGATCTGAACGCTAAAGTAGGCCGGGAGCCTACTAGTAGGCCGGGAGCCTAGTGCATGAGAACACTAATGACAATGGACAGCGAGTTATAGAGATGGCAGCAAGTAAGAACTTGGTCGTTGCAAGTACCAGATTTACGCGTAAAGATATCCATAAAGCCACCTGGAAATCTCCTGATGGAGCGACTCGCAATCAAATAGACCATGAGTTGATAGAACGCCGCCACTTTTGGGGTCTGATAATGGTACGAACGTACCGAGGTGCCAACTTCGACTCGGATCACTATATTGTTGGTAAGGTGCTCTGAGAGCGCATTACAACGCTGAAAAGCTTTGTATCCGCTGATCAGGCTCGAATCAATACAGCTGCACTACGCAATGAAATGGCCGTTAGAACTCACGCTCAGAATAGTAAGTCCTGGGGATGAGATGCCAGAGTCGACGAGAGCTGGACCCGCCTTAAAAATACTGTCATTAGTACTGCTGATTCCGTCTTAGGCAGAAGTCGTCGAGATCGGAACGACTAGTTCTATAATGAATGGCAATCTGGCAACTAAACGTAAGAATGCTGCATACCGAGCAATGCAGCAGTCTCAGAGAACACGAGCACGCGAAGAGAAATATAAAGAGCTCAGAAAAGAAAAAAAGAGAGTTCACAGACGAAAAAAGGAAGCCGTTTGTGAACTAGAACAGTATAAAGAGCGACGGCCGCAACAGGCGCGGGAGTTCTACCGAAGAGTACGCAGTATGACGCAATCCACACCACGTTGCACATACTACAAGGACAAAGAAGGGAATCTGATCACCGATCAGGATGGCCCCATACACTAGAAACATCATAGGCCAATACCAGTGTGGCTTCAGCCCAGGCAAATCAACAACCGATCAGATTTTCACTTTGAGGCAGGCTATCGAAAAATGTCTACAGTTTTAAAACTCAATCCAACACGTCTTCATGGACTTTAAAGCCGCCTATGATAGCCCAGCCAGAGTAGAACTCTACAAAGTCTCTGGTCTGGGCTGCCTGCTTTTCAACCTGGCGTTGGAGAAAGTGATCAGAGATTCGGGCGTGACATCAAGGGGCACAATCCTCCAGAAGTCCACCCAACTACTGGCTTACACAGACGACATTGACATCATTGGAAGAACATCCACAGCTGTTCAAGAAGCTTTCACCCATATTGAGCGGGCGGCAGATCTGGGACTGCACATAAACGAAAGCAAAACAAAGTACAATTTTTATCAAAATCCGACTAATTTCCCGTTGTGTATTGCATTTTTAGTAAAATAAAACAAAATTTCATACATTTTGGTTTTTTGAGGTTAGGATTCATTTTTAAAGTACATATTTATACCGAATCAGTTTGATAGTCTATTCATTCACGAGTATTTTTCAATTTTTTTATTTTTCTACGACCAACAGAACTGGAGAAATTAAAAAAAAGGTGTAGCAATGCACTCAAAATGCATCACAAATGGACATTTATGCAATTTTCTCGTGCAGCACAGGACCGATTTTGCAGAAATTTTTTTTTCGCTTTATCTTAACATATGTAAAGAAAAAAAACAAAAAAATCCAACTTCCCAACTACATCACTATCATATGACAATTTCCCTCTACCATCTGTGTATTTATCCAGCCTAATCTCGGAAACGGCTAATCCGATTGCGATAGGTTCTTTACGGGAAAATTCAGTATTTTCTTGGGCATGTTTTAAGGAGTATCCACACTTATCAGGGACGTGCCCGGGACGTTAGATTTTTCCTCCGGCCCGGACACGGACATGTGTGAACGAATCATAAAAAAATGTACGCACCGATATTTTTTTGAACCCCTGACGGAACACCGATATATGTGGATAATCCTTTACTCGTTCACACAGGTCCGTGTCCGGCAAGGGCTCGTTCACATATGACAGAGCACGGCCCTGTGACGTCCCAATGAACCAAAGTTAAACAATGAACAACAAGAGTTGTTAAGTTGGTTAAATACGTATTGTTGTAAACCTTTATTGCAACAATCCAAAAAAAATTATCTATGTTGGCGAAGAAATATTAAATATTTCTTATTGAAAGTTGTATAGTCAAACGATCAAATCAAGTCATCTTTAAAAAAACACAGTGAGAGATATGCTGATAGCGATTCAGCTGTACATAAACATAAACTATGTACTACCAGAATGTGTTAACTAAACTAGAAAAATCTTGCTGAAAACGCGTTTTTAAGATTATCCGAGAATTAATATGAATTAATGGATATATTAGATAACTTCTTCAATCTAATATTTCATACATAGTGACGACAAATTTCACTATCAAGTTTCAAATACAGTCGTTGCCACAATTATTTGCACACCCGAAATTTCACAGGGAAAAATGGAACGAAAGGCTAAAAATTCCTAAAATTTTCATTATTTTAAATTCAGTTTTATTTTACTGATTCTTCATTATTAAAGCTAACTTAAGACATACAACAACAACAAAATAAGTACAGCAAAGCACAAAAACAAAGAAAGAGAAAGTGTTCAAAATTATTTGCACCTGTATTGTAGGCATAGAAATATAAACTAACATGGAACGGCTGTGTCGTGTAAAAACCCTGTACGTGAGCGACCACACTCAAGGTAGCTTGTTTAAAAGGACAGCAATAATGTGTACAAGTGGGACACAAATTGCCGAACTGTCTGGGGTAGCTTCTTGAGTGAATGGTGGCGTGCCAAGTCAATATCCGGGGGGCATAGATTTTATGCCAGGAATTTTAATCGCTCCGCTTTTAAAACGTCCCTCTTATTATTTCTGCATATTTTGGCCTGCACTGCCTTACCACTACTACCGAGTGAACTCAAACACATCAGGAATTGTGGTACGCTTAATCTGGCTTACAGCCATTCCGTGTTTAGTTTATATTTCTATGATTGTAGGTGCCAAAATTGACGACTTGGTTGAAGTGTTATAAACCTACGGAATAATCCAATTTTGTTATTTAGCTAACCATTACCATTACCTAATATTTAGTGTTACCTCCCTTCGCAATAATGATCTCCTCGAGCCGCCTAGGTATCGAATCGATCAGGTTCTGTAACATTTCAGTAGGAATCGTACTCCAAGCAGATGTGGCTTCCTGCCAGGCTTCTTCCGGTGTTTTCCGAAATTTTTCCGGGATCCTTAATTTCAGGTAGTGCCATACATTTTCTATTACATTGGCCAATTTAAACCATTTTGTTGAAGATCGTATAAATAACTATTGCCTATTAAGTTATCACACGCAAATATCGCAACGTCATTTAAAATCTGCAAATAAAATATGGAGCTCTTCTTCTCCGGGCATTTAACAATTGGGCCAATACCATTGTAAGTAATACATCGCCATATCATAATTTTACCACCGTGGGAATGCCGTGTTGGGGTAAAGACTGTTCGTTTTTTTATTCTTTTGGTGCGAATAATTAAAATGTTTCGCTTAACTTACCGCCAATAAAATTACGGTTTCATCAGTCCATAGGATTTGTCACCAAAACTCCACCTGATTATTCCTGTATTCTTCAGCAAATTTCAACCGAAGTTGACGGTTTTTGCTACCTCCAAACCACATAAGCCTTGAGACCTTCTTCTTTTAATCTTCTCCGAACAGCTGTTTTATTAATATTTTCCTTCCTCACACTATTGGTATAGTTTAACAACATTTTTTATCTTTTCGAATGGGTTTTTTTTCACGGAGAGTTATATTTTTGTCTTCTCTTGCAGTAGGAGCCCGCGATCTTCCCTTCCTTTAATATTAATAACGCTTCCAAAGTGATTATGCTTGGAAACGTGATAATAAATGGTATGTCGTTGATATTTATATTTTTGTCCTAGTTCCACGGCCGAAACACAATTATTATATTCTGCACGTTTTTCTACTGTTAACTCAATTTTTTTGTGCCATTTCGAAATTTTAAACACACAAATTTCAAAAACACGAGCTCGAATGATTGCAAAAGCATTCCTTTCTCATTCAAATAATAACGGTAAAACCAATCAAAAACTTCTTTGAGCGATTTTTAACATTGTGTAAATAATTTGGCACCTAGAATACATGTACAAATAATTTTGAACACTTTATTTTTCTTTGTTTTTGTGCTTTGCTGTACTTATTTTTTTTTGTTGTTGTTTGTTTTAAGTTAGCTTTAATAATGAAGAATCAGTAAAATAAAACTGAATTTAAAATAATGAAAATTTTAGGAATTTTTAGCCTTTCGTTTCGCTCTTTCCTGGGAAATTTCGGGTGTGCGAATAATTGTGGCACCGACTGCATGTCTCTAATTGTTACTTTCTTAGTTTGTGGGATCCATTTTTAAATAACTAGAGAAGCGTTTTGATAAATTTTTCTTCATCGCACAATGTTCGGAAATGCTTTTAAAAAATTATAATTAAAACTAAATGGAGTATATATTTGGAAACACAAATCTTATAAATATGCAAAGATAAATATACTTACAGTAAAAAGAACCCGATTGTTATTAAAACTTTCTAAGTCTCTATTTATCCCTTGGCGACTCCACTTTAATACGTAATTTTCCGTTAGTGGGCGTTGCCTTTCATTGTCATACAAAGTAAAAAGCAAATCTGAATCTTCCTGTATTTTGCAAATAAATGCATGAACGGATAGTAGCAAATTGTGGGAATGTTTATTAATACACCTTGTAGGTTTTATATGATTTTGCGGGCTCTGAAAATAAAGAAATGACATAAAGTACTGCATTTGTAAAAGATTTATAAATTAATATCTAAATCATAAAAAAGCTGTTGTTGTTGTTGTTTTTGGTGTTTGACTAACTCAGTGAGTTAGCGTCCCCATTGGGTCACTTAAATGGTTTCGGGCCTTGCAGCCATATAAACCCGGAATCCTTGATTTAACAACTTTAAATTGGCATTTTATCTTATTTGAGAAGATGTATAGCCACTTATTTAACTCTCTCTCTCTGTGTAAGTCTATTCCTCAAAAAAGGTAAGGATACGTCAGAATCGGTATGTGTCAATAGTTCTTACAACTAGTTTACAAAAATATATTATCAATCTAAAATTATTGCTTCAAAATACATAGCAGGTTTGAGTGGACGTGAAATCTCCACAGACTAAAAGACAAAATTTAAATTAATAAATCTCAAAAATTTGTTTAAATAAAATTTATAAGTGGCAGTGAGCCGTCAATTATTTCAAAGAACACTCAGGATAGTTTACAAGATATTGCGTAAAAGGGTGATATCTAGATTTTGGTATGTAGAGTCGAAAACCTAGAATGAACTTATTGAGAGAAATATGTGTCTTTTAATACTTAAGAGGGATTACTAGGATGAAAGGATGAGAACAGATGATCAAAATTAATCCTGTCTTAAATGAAAATTTTCGATTCAGATATAAAATTGGCAAGAACTGTTACTTTGTCAATATTGTGAAAGGTATTAAAAAATCAAGTAGACTCGAAGCTTCATGCTATAAACGTGCTAAGGGCGACGGCGAAACTATTTTCCTCGGCCACGGCGAATGGCCCGGCGAAATTTGTTGTGTGCACACACTAAGAGCGACGGCGCGCGACACAAATTAAAAAACACACACTGGAATAACCATCTTCTCGGGAAATTTCGCCCGTATAGTTTGACATTTTGTGCATTTAAGAATCATGTGCTCTGCATCGTTTTTAATTTTACAAGTTGTGCACAGTTCATTAGAGACAAGTTTCCAAGTAGCAAGGCGGGCATAGTCATAGGTGTGGCCTGTTAAAATTCGATTTATTATTCTAAATATTTTTGGAGAAAGCTTTATTTTTGTGAATCATGGTTTAAATGGGATAGAGGGGAAGATCGAAGCAAACAATTTACCCTTTTCACTTGAGGCTCTCTGGTTCCTGTTCCACTTCCCTGTCAACTTATATTTAATATTTAAGACAAAATCATCTAAGGTTAATCCGTGACAGTCGACACCAGTCGAACTTTCTCAAATTCTGATACTATTTTTAAAATGTCCAAAACAATAGGGTTTTGATTTTTATTTTGTGAGTATTACTGCATTTTTATGATTTAGGTTTTTCATATGCTCGAAGGCAATTTTTATAGCAAGGAGTTTTTTTTTATGTGGAAGACTAGAGCTCAGGGAAAGCCCTTTTTTACTGTTAGTCCAGTAAAATAGTATTTTAAGCAGGAAATTTTTGGGGTAGTTTTGATTTCTTTGGTTTTTTATGTATTTTGGGGTGCTGAATCCGAATCTGAGGTTTGCTGACAAAATTTCGTGACGGAACATTGAGAAAAATGCAAAAAATATGAAAAAGTTCGAACTTTTTCGCGGGCTTTCACTTATAACTCGGAACCTATCAACTTTTCGTCCATAACATTCATATACTAAATGAAAGAGAACAAAATTTCCTACAAATCTCACTACCCAAGTATTTCTATCCGACTCCCCGTTTTGGTTCCAGCGCTAGTTGAAAATTTCCATATTTTTCTTAGTCAGCAAAACCCCGATTTTCAAATTGACAACGCTATTATACAGGGTGTATCCGTTAAGCTTACAAAGCGGCCGGCTGTTGATAGGTTTTGGTTGAACGAGCAAAAAATCTTTTGGGAGTGGAGTGGAAATCGTAACGGTTTAGCCGCTGGGGCATTTTGAATTTTTTTCTTTAGAGTTTTACATATCACCCTGTATTTTTGTAACCCTATGACCTATTTTCATGAGTAAGGTATCAGTGTCGCAGAATACTCCCACCTATCTAAAACTGTCAAGTCAAGGTTCCACCCTATCAACTTCCAGAGTAACGAGTCATCAAAATCAAATTTTCGGTTTTTTTGAACCGAAATACACATTTAATAGAATTTGAAGCTTAAAGTTGGAAAAACAATTCCAGTAGATTTAGGGATAGTTTTACCCCTTTAAGGCCTTCCGCACACTTGTCCATAACATCAAAACAAAAACCGGTTTTATAGGCAAGGGGTCGCAGGGAAGACAGTTTTTCTTCCATAATTTTCCATCATTTGTTCACCCAAACATTTTCTGGTTTCACCGTCCATAACACTAACACAAGAATGTTTTCGTTCTCGGCAAAGCTGCTTCGCTGTACTTGCACCCCACACTACTCCATAGGCATTACAATCGTTACACGAAAATGATGGAGAAAAGTAAGTTCCGAGTGTACTATTGAACTCATATTAAAACCGGTTTGAAATTATGGACAAGTCTGCGAAGGGCCTAAGAGTACCCCTTATCAAAAAATTTGGCTTGATTTGGTATGAATCAACCACCCTAGCAAATAAATATTGAAAAAAGTGTATTTCATTGGATTATTTTTGATTATTATTGAAATTATCGCGAAAAACCCTTGAAAAGAGGTATTTTTGCATTTTTAAGGATGAGGCCATATTTTAGGAATGCGGGACCCTGATTTTCGTAATCAGCGACCCACAAAACTTATAGGGAACGAGTTTCAAAGCGGGGTGTTACGTTTCGACGTGAACTATTAACGTAAGTTCAATACAATTTTTTAAACTTTAAAGGCGTCTGGCGGGGGGTTTACACTATGCAAACCGTCTGGCACTGGAGGACGTGACTTCTAATAGTAGAGGAAATATCAAAAAATCAGAGTTTATAAAATTACGTAAGGAGACATCAATTTTCTGCACATTTGCTACCTCCTTCCTGCCAAAACCACTGCGGCTCAAGGTTCTTAGTAGCCAAACGTTGTTACCTGCTGTAGTGTCCTTACGCAGAAAAATTTTTAACGTTTATACTATGACGTAAGTCTGGCGTTCACGGGCTCTTGCTCTATCAATAATACAGAGTATTTTATGAAGAAAAAGGTGTTTTTAGTTGAAATTTTAGTTTAAAAAAAACAAAAATTTGATTTTGATGACTCATTACTCTGGAAGTTGATAGGGTGGAACCTTGACTTTTACAGTTTGTAGAGATGGGAGTATTCTGCGTACTCTGATACCTTACTCATTAAAATAGGTCCTAGGGTTACAAAAATACAGGGTGATATGTAAAACCCTAAAGAAAAAAATTCAAAATGCCCTAGTGGCTAAACCGTTACGATTTCCACCCCACTCCCAAAAGATTTTTTGCTCGTTCAACCAAAACCTATCACCAGCCGGCCGCTTTGTAAGCTTAACGGATACACCCTGTATAATAGCGTTGTCAATTGGAAAATCGGGTTTTTGCTGACTAAGAAAAATATGGAAATTTTCAACTAGCGCTGGAACCAAAACGGGGAGTCGGATAGAAATACTTGGGTAGTGAGATTTGTAGGAAATTTTGTTCTCTTTCATTTAGTATATGAATGTTATGGACGAAAAGTTGATAGGTTCCGAGTTATAAGTGAAAGCCCGCGAAAAAGTCCGAACTTTTTCATATTTTTGCATTTTTCTCAATGTTCCGTCACGAATTTTGTCAGCAAACCTCAGATTCGGATTCAGCACCCCAAAATACATAAAAAACCAAAGAAATTAAAACTACCCCAAAACTTTCCCACTAGGGGCCCTTTTATTCACAAATCCACTGGATTATGTCGACTATCTATTTTTCTTCGTATAGAGTGCAATGTCGAACAGGAAGCTCTAGTCGATAGATATTGAAGGGAAAGAGAGAAGTAGGAAGGAACTGCCACAACCACCTACTCCCAACCATTTCTATCGCGACTCTGGCATCGGGGCATCGAGAAACAACTCGCTGGAGTGTTATGCCTCCTGAAACGAGTTGAATCCAATCAACCAACCGATGACATGGGCTGGTGGAGCGGGGCAGTTCTAGCGGAAGGCTATGACAGGGGGAATGAGGAATGTAAGGAGGAAATAAGAAAGAAGATGGGAAAGACGAAGGACCGTGGTGCTGCCGGGATTCGAACCCGGTCCTCTGGGATGGTAGCCAGGCGCCTTACTCACCGAGGCCCCCCTCGTTTCGGCGGAAAGAGAAGACATGCACCAAAAGGATCTGAATCTCATCTTGATATTTTAATTTATGAAAAATATTCCTATTCCAATTGAGTTTTTGACAATTGATGCATCAGTTGCAACTATTATGGCCTTATCTGGGGGTCTTCCGGTTTTCTCTCATTAGAGACGCAATAACATCGGATGAGATTTGTTGCTTCTTACCAAAACCAATTAAAAGGGTGAGATCATATTATAAGTTGGTCCATTCACACTGTCTGGGTTTTTCTAGGATTAGGATGTCAAAAAGTTCTTGATATTTGACAAAAACTTTATCAAAGGGTGAAGCTGGGCACTCGCGATTTAGTTTGTGTTGGAATTGTGTGTCTAGTAGAAGCGTCCTCGCTAGATCTTTGGCGGTAATTAGTTCAGCTCTTTGGAAGGTCGGCATCTCGTGGGCTAAGCGACTTGCACCCACCGCCATTGGTGTTTGGGAATCTTCCCATTCTTGTCGTTGTCGTTCAAGACGACGCTTGATTCCTCCACAGATCGTTGGCGTTTTGAGGCTGGTGCACCTCTAAGCCGCTCTAGCGCAAAATTTGGGACGACTTGCTTTGTCCAAGCAATGTCATCCTGGACTTTGGTGTAGTCCTCCTTCGACACTTGGTCTTCTCGGATCGGGTTGGTAGTCAAGCGGCGAATAATTCTGCGGGTCAGGTGGACTTCTTGATGACCTGCTTTTGTCCGGTCAGGGGTGGCATTACAGAAGTTGTTTCAAGTCATCTGTTTCGAGTTTTCCATAGAATTTTACGATTTAAAGCTCGTAACAAATGAGTTGACACGACTTCTGTAATCCCACCCCTGGTCTCTTTAGGTTTTTGGCCCTTCCACAAACTACTCGCTCCCCTGATCCCCACGCGGCCGTGCCCGCAGGTGTGCGCCGGGCAGCGACGATGCCGCAGGGAGGAGCAGGTTTGCTAGTGGACGCTTGGGGGCTTTTTCACAAGGGGTGCAGTTTGTGGCTCCACTTGATTTAGGTTGGCTCGGGGGTGCCGCAGCCCTGTTTTTAGCGGGATTTGGGATAGCGATACTTTGGCTTTTTTTTGTTACTTTAACTTTCGATGGCATTGAATAAATTATAAACTTAACAATAGTTTTTTTTACTACAAAAATAGAAAATGAACAACTTACGAATGCTTTTTTAATTCTAGCTGCAGCATGTACATGATATTCATACAGCTGCGTTGTGCATACAGTATTTATGTTCAAAATATCTCCTAAATCGTCTCTGACAACCATGTCAAGACCTAAAAAGTAAAAATCATATAAACATTATATTCTTAAAAGAATAAATTACAAATTTTAACTACCTAAAATACTGTTTCCAGTATCTATTTCTGAAGTTGCCATTAATTTTACCCGTCGCATTTCGTCTAATGGCAAATTACCTGATAACAATAATGATCTTAGATATATCAACTGCAATAGTTTTTGTCTCACAATATGAAATTTATCATGGCGAGTCTACAAATAAAAACGAAACTAAATAATAAAAGTCATTTCTTAACATCTTACAAGATAAAATTTTTTAAGGATTGTGCCCCATTCTCTGAGAACTGATGTTATTTCTTCGACGATTCCAGTTCTTTTGATGACATATTCATTTTTTTTAATGACACATTCACATAAATGTATATAGGTTTTTGGAAATATGCCCATTTCATCAGAATTCCTAGAACGAATTAAAATTATGTGTAAATATAATCATATGTATTTATAAATAATAGACTAGTAAAATTAAGGAAAAATCAAAGGTAGTAAGGAACAATTGCGTTAAAGGGTTTTTATTATTTAATATGTTAGTTGAGCACCTAAATATGATAAAAACAAAAAGTGCCCTCTTTTTGAGGGGTGCGTTTTTGCGCGCCGGCTCAAGTACCCCCTTTTCAGGTTTTACAAAATAACTCGAAAGCAAAGCGAAATTCGATATTTTTACTAAAATACTTTTTTGTAGAAAATTAAATTTCCCATCGAAATGCGTTTTTTAAATTGTTTTTTACCATTTTGTAATTCAAAAGATATTCGAGAAAAAAACTATTTTTTTTTTCGAAAAATCACGTTTTTTTACCTTTTTTATTAATACGGTTATAACTCTTTTTACGGTATCCTGGGTGTACATAAATGTTCAGAAAAAAGGTTATAAAAAAATGAAGAAATTGCTTTTTTTAAAATCTCCATACGACCAACGGTGACCGAGAAATCGCCATTCAAAGTTGACAATTTTTAGCCATTTTTTAAATTATTTGCTCTTAAACATTTTTTCTTTGTTGAAAATTGCGTTTTCTACGAAGGTATTCCCCCTTGTTCAGCAGAATTACAATTTCATTCAGTTAACCTCTAGTAGAAAAAGATGGAAACATTTTTTTTTACGCAAGATCATCAATGTTTGGCAATTTCAAAATGAGAAAGAAAAAAAATCAGCTAAAGAGAAGGCAACACAATTAATCATTGTAGTCCTAAATGGCCAAGACGTGAATCTTCTGATCTTAAGGTCGGGTTACACGCAACGATCTCCTTGTGCAAATTGGCTGGCGCACATTAATTGGTGCAAATAAACTGGGTGAACATGAATCGATGGCTCTATTAGATATCGTTAGATATTTTCCGATTTTTAATTTGGTAATTAATGGTACATTATTTGCTCATTAACATGCCAGCCAGTTGTTAAATAAATAATGGATAGCAAAATTTGCATACCCTTACACCATATAACATATAACAGTGTTTGTGAACACTTTCCCAAAAATATGAGGCCATTTGGTTCTACTCAAAAACAGTTGGTACCCTTTTGATAATTTGACACGATTATTATATTATATTGATTATGATAACGTCGGAGGAGCAGGTGGTCGAAGGTTACTATTCACCCAAGGGCATGCTGAGGGTTGTAGCTGAGGCTTGAACATCGTTTAAACGCTTATGCCAAAACACCAACCTCAAGCCGATTTTCTAAGAACACATATTTTGCACAAGGCAAACTTTTTGGCTTGCCCAAGCCAAAATTTGCGTTTATACGCAACGATTCACTTGCCCAAATTGACTTGTGCAAGCCAATTGCCACAGGCAGATCGTTGCGTGTAACCCGACCTTTACTTTAATTATTGCCTGAAAAATACAATAATGTATATTTATTGAAACCAAATATTGGTAAAATTGCCACAGGCAGATCGTTGCGTGTAACCCGACCTTTACTTTAATTATTGCCTGAAAAATACAATAATGTATATTTATTGAAACCAAATATTGGTAAAACAGATGCAAAATTGTACAGCCGAAAGAGCTTTCAATATCAACAATATCAGAGTTTCATATATTCATTTAGTGGTTGCGATACCACATCATCGTTTTTTATAGTTGGAAAAAAAAATTCTTGACTTCTTTAATAAAAAATTTTGCAAAGTTAGAAACGCATGCCAACGCTTTTTTTACAGACAATGCTAAACAGGAAGAAAAAGGGTTGGGAAGTGAATCCATTGTAGCTTTATTATATGACCCTAAATCAAATGATACGTGGTTAGCTAAATGTCGCTTACGATCGTTTAAAGGATGTAACGTTTACGCTATTGCAGCTACCCCAACAGCTGATAGTGTAAGATTATATGGACAGCGAACATATTTTCAAATCCACCAATGGAAGGGAAATATATTGAATGCCCTCCAAAGGGGTTGGAAGATAACTCAAAATGGATTGATGTCAATTGTAATGACTATGTCTCCTGCACTGCAATCTCTACTACTTTGAAATTGTTGTTTTTTGAACAAAACTATTTGCTGAAAATTAAAAGAAAAAATGTTTAAGAGCAAATAATTTAAAAATGGCTAAAAATGGTCAACTTTGAATGACGATTTCCTGTCATCGTTGGTCGTATAGAGATTTTAAAAAAAGCAATTTCTTCATTTTTTATAACCTTTCTTTTCTCTGAACATTTATGTATACCCAGGATACCGTAAAAAGAGTTATAACCGTATTAATAAAAAAAGTAAAAAACGTGAGTTTTCGAAAAAATTAGTTTTGTTTCTCGATTATTTTTTGAATTACAAATGGTAAAAAACAATTCAAAAAACGCATTCTATGGGAAATTTAATTTTCTACAAAAAAGTATTTTAGTAAAAATCTCGAATTTCGCTTTGTTTTCGAGTTATTTTGAAAAACCTGAAAAAGGGGTACTTAGAGCCGGCGTACACTGGGACGGATTGCCTCATTACGACGACAAAAATAAAAAAAATTACATTTTAACTGACTAAAACTAACTGGGATGCATGCTTAAATAACCACTCCATAATACTACAAATAAACAATGGCAAGATAATAACATACCCTGCAAACATTTCGATTCGGAAACGATTCGAGAACGATTTGCCAAAAGCGAAAGCTTGCTTCGATCTCGGACTCGTTAACGACTCTTAAATGAATTCGAAGGCAATAAAAGCGGAGCAAGATATCGAATAGCTTTCTCGTGCCGATAACGAATCGCATGCTCGTATCGATAGCAAATCGCTTCTGCGCCAAAAATCACTCCGCCGGGCAAAACAAGTCAAAAGCTCAAACTTTCCAAACAAATCGTTGAAGACAAAGGCTCTCAAAATTTCCTCTCAATAGGACTTCAAATCGGTGAAATGGCGTTATGTTGTTAGTGTAATTTGGAGATTTGAAGTCCCATTCAGGGGAAAACGGCTCTCAATATTTTTCTACAGGATGAAGGCTTTGGGAGAAACAAATCAACCAGGAAAGCTTTCATTTTGCGTTTTGAATCTTTTTCTCGTACCCTTCGCAAGCATTTTTCGAATCGAGAATGGTCCGAGAAAGCGAGCCTCCGAGAAATTGTTTGCAGGGTAATTAGCTGGTAACACGCGCTAAACTTCCCCCTTCTGCGCACGGCCAACGCGAGAACCATACATACGACATACCCTACCTGTGATGAAAGTATAGATGTTTTCAAACTCCGTGACACAAAAAATTTGAACAGTTCTGCGCACATCGTTGCCAAATTTTATATATGTTGTTCTATCATTTCCCCTCTTTTCATTTAAAAAGGCAACAAACGCAGAAAAAACTCAACAAAACAATTTGAGAAGGGATGCGCCAAGACCCTCGTAAGTACAGGCCTGGAAGCAGCCAGGCCAACTAATACTAACATAGCTGAAAACAGGCCAAAAATATTCTGACAGTTGTGGAATTAACATGGCCGAAGCCATAAGAAGCAATTTTTTAAGTTTGTTTTGCACTAAAAAGTGGTAAAATATTGTATATTATCACTTTTTGGTACGCATGGATTATCAGTGATTAGTGCTTTAGTGATTTAATAAAAAAAATTAAAATGAAGTGAGTGGTTAAGTGTATTTTAAGAGTGTTAATTGATTAGGTGACCATTTTTGTTTACATTCGCGGTGGTTTTTTCGTGTTAATTTAGGGAAAAAATGTTGAATTTGTGTAGTAATATAATAAAAAGTGCTTTTTAAGTGATTAAAGATTATTATAGAATAGTTATTAAAAACATAAGTGCAGAAAAATGTGAAAGAAAAGTGAAAAAGTTATTGTTATTCATGTTGTGTGGTAGTACTTGCACTTATGTTTTTAATAACTCTTCTATAATAATTTTTAACTACTTTAAATTCACTTTTAATTCCATTACTACACAAATTCAACACTTTTTCCCTAAATTAACACGAAAAACCACCGCGATTGTAAACAAAAATGGTCACCTAATCAATTAACACTCTTAAAATACACTTAACCACTAATTTTTTTTTAATTTATGGACTCAGATCACTAAATAACTTATCACTGATAATCCGTGTGCACTAAAAAGTGATAAAATACAATATTTTACCACTTTTTATTCCAAAACCAAAGTTAAAAAATTGCTTCGTACGGCTTCGGCCATGTTAATTCCACAACTGTCAGACGATTTTGGCCTCGCACAGACACAACCAAAAAGTCTGCTTCCAGGCCTGTACTTACGAGGGACTTGGATGCGCGCATGCCGAATGAATCAAGTCCCAGTAGGAATTCTAGGTAGCACTTACAGATGGAGCACTGATATAAGTAGTCATCTGGTAAGGGGTACTCCTATTTTCTTAGGTGTTAGAAGAGCCGTTATATAACGCATTACAAGAGAAGGCAGATGGTAAGGGGTAATCCAGAATTAGACCCAAAGAAGTTAGAAATTTGCCCGATGACTCAAATACCATACCAAAAATACGAAAACAAATGAGTCATCGGGTAAATTTCTAACTTCGTTGGGTCGAATTCTGGATTACCCCTTACCATCTGCCTTCTCTTGTAATGCCTTATATAAGGGCTCATCGATGTAGTAAAAAGTAAGGCCTTACCTACTATGACATCATGTGTAAAAATAAGTACTTCTGTAAGGGGTATGGTAAGGCCTACCCCTTACTAGTGAGGGCTCCTTTCAGTACTTCTGTAAGCTTACAAGTCCTACCCCTGCAAACAATTTCTCGGCTTTTCTCGGAGGCTCGCTTTCTCGAACCATTCTCGATTCGAAAACTGCTTGCGAAAGGTACGAGAAAAGCTTCAAAACCCACCATAAAAGCTTTCCTAGTACATTGGTTTCGATATCTTGCTCCGCTTTTATTGCCTTCGAACTCGGTTACGAGTCGTTTACGAGCCCGAGTTCGAAGCAAGCTCTCGCTTTTGCGTGTCGTTCTCGAATCGTTTCCGAATGGAAATGTTTGCAGGGACTGGGGTTAAGTTAAATTTATATGTATTGAGCAGAGCTTTTAAATACACCCAGTAGGAATTCTAGCCCTGCAAACAATTTCTCGGAGGCTCGCTTTCTCGGACCATTCTCGATTCGAAAAATGCTTGCGAAGGGTACGAGAAAAAGATTCAAAACGCAAAATGAAAGCTTTCCTGGTTGATTTGTTTCTCCCAAAGCCTTCATCCTGTAGAAAAATATTGAGAGCCGTTTTCCCCTGAATGGGACTTCAAATCTCCAAATTACACTAACAACATAACGCCATTTCACCGATTTGAAGTCCTATTGAGAGGAAATTTTGAGAGCCTTTGTCTTCAACGATTTGTTTGGAAAGTTTGAGCTTTTGACTTGTTTTGCCCGGCGGAGTGATTTTTGGCGCAGAAGCGATTTGCTATCGATACGAGCATGCGATTCGTTATCGGCACGAGAAAGCTATTCGATATCTTGCTCCGCTTTTATTGCCTTCGAATTCATTTAAGAGTCGTTAACGAGTCCGAGATCGAAGCAAGCTTTCGCTTTTGGCAAATCGTTCTCGAATCGTTTCCGAATCGAAATGTTTGCAGGGAGGTAGCACTTACCGATGGAGCATTGATATAAGTAGTCATCTGGTAAGGGGTACTCATATTTCCTTAGGTGTTAGAAGAGCCCTTATATAACGCATTACAAGAGAAGGCAGATGGTAAGGGGTAATCCAGAATTAGACACACAGAAGTTAGAAATTTTCGCGATGACTCAAATACCATTACACAAATACCAAAACAAATGAGTCATCGGGTAAATTTCTAACTTCGTTGGGTCGAATTCTGGATTACCCCTTACCATCTGCCTTCTCTTGTAATGCGTTATATAAGGGCTCATCGATGTAGTAAAAAGTAAGGCCTTACCTCCTATGACATCGTGTGTAAAAATAAGCACTTCTGTAAGGGGTATGGTAAGGCCTACCCCTTACTAGTGAGGGCTCATTTCAGTACTTCTGTAAGCTTACAAGTCCTACTGGGCATGTAAAAACCCTGCTCAACCAAGTAAATCTATTCTTCATAATAAGCATAATTTTATTATAATTATGCGAAATATTTCTAATCTCTACATTTAAAATAATAAAAAAAAGATGCTGAAAAACGTATTTTTAAATTCATGAGCATTTTCATTCATAAATTAAGAATTCTCCGCAGCCGCAAGCAACACAACCTTCCCTGGCAGAAGCGCGCATGCGACTGACGGAAAACGTCAACAATCCTAGTATCAAAGTATTAAAAACACAAATTGCGTATTTTTTAATGGGAATTGCTACAAATTATTTCTGTAGCAAATGTATAAAAGCCTGAAAATTAGAAAATATATAAAAAAGGACGTTTTTCATTCATAATTTGTAAAATTTTTAAATAATGATTAACCCGCAGTCGCGATTGATTAAATGACAGCAAGTGATTTGATAAGGAGGAGGAGCCAATTCTCCGCTCACTTTTTAAAATATACAATGGGTTACAAAATTAAGCAAAGATTAACAATTAAATTGAAAATATGCAAAAGCAACATTGTTTTCTGTTTCTTTAAAAAGTCAGTTTATTCATCATAAATTTTAGGCCAGGTTATCACAGCCTATCTTGCGGGAAGAATATTTGTTGTATTTGTATATAATCTTTCCGATACCTGAAGCAGAAAATCTTAGTTTTTCCACGTTACCTAAGAAACGTTTTTCAAAAACCAAAATATTTTTAAAACAATAAAATTTTATTATTCTTGTAAAATGAAAAAATTAAGACATTTTATAAAAAAGGTTTGCAAAACAATTCCTTTAGTTATAAATTTACCTGTCGGTGGGCGTTTATTTCGAAGGGGTATTCAATTTTTATGGGAGCGTATGGTTTTCCAAGAATATCGTTAACGACTGCTTAAAAAAAGTGAGGGATTTTGCAAATATGTATATATAACTCCGCAAAATTAATCTACTTCATTGTTATTTTATTATTCTTGTAACATGAAAAAATTAAGACATTTTATAAAAAAGGATTGCAAAAAAATTTCCTTTAGTCATAAATTCACGTGCGTTTATTACAAAGGGTTTTTTAATTTTTATGTGAGCTTATTATTTTCCAAGAATATCGTTATCCACTTCTTAAAAAAGTGAGGGATTTTGCAAATATATAGTGAATTAATTTTTCGTGCGTTTTTTTTTTTGAAAAAAATTCAAACGGGCGAAATAAAGGTTAAAGATTGTTCGGAACAAACATTGCTAGATCATACTGCATGGATGACAGGTGTGTTTATTCTAAAACTTTTTGTGTTTTATATTAATTAAAATTTTTATTTACAGCTTCCAGTGTTAGTACAGTGAGAAGAATCGTCAAAGAAGCTTCCGATATTAGAAGAGGTAACCCATTTAATGTCGCTGCACAATTTACTACTGGAGCAGGACAGGTAAGTCTTTTTTTTTAAGTAAACTTAAGTTTTAATATAAATATAAAATCGCAGGGTTCCCAGAATGTTGTACGAATACGCACGCCTTCTCCACAGCCAAGTACGTCAAGAGCAGATTTCGTATCACCAAGGAGAAAAAGTGCCAAACGTAGGCCTTCAGGAAGTGAAATGGATGATTTCAATTCTGATGTTGTAAGAAGAATAATAGATTCATTTCATCTTAGTGAAGGACGACTATGCACTATTCACCTGTTACGAGAAAAGCTCAGACAGCAGCTTAGTTATGAAGGCAGTGATACTTCTTCGTGGAGATTGATAAAAAGACTGGGATATCAGTGGAAAAGTATGCCGGACAATAGAGAGGTGTTAACAGAAACCAATAGGATTCGTCTTTTGCGGTTGAAATATCTATGGGGAGTAAAAAAATATCGAGAAGATAATCGTCCCATAGTATATATTGGTAAGTAAGCGTTTTTGTTGACCATAATTATAATATAATATGCATCTCCATTTTCTATTTGTGTTATTATATTAACTATAACGACATATTTTATTTCCAGATGAAACTTACATCCATACAACGCATGCTGCAGCAAAAGTGTGGATTTCACAAAATCTGAAGGAGGGACCCAAGAAAGCGCTATCAAAAGGCGCCCGCTTCATAATTGTTCACGGAGGAACCGCAAATGGGTTTATCCATAACGCACTCCTGATTTTCAACATGACATCAACGACATGAATGCGGAAAACTTCAAAAAATGGCTGACGGAGAAACTACTGCCAAATTTGCCTATGCATTCAGTTGTTGTTTTGGATAACGCTGCATATCACAATGTCAAATCAAGCAAAATTCCTACCTCTGCAAGTCTCAAGAGCGAGATGATATCTTGGCTTACAGAGAAAGGAATTTCGTTTGAAAACAATTCTACAAAAAAGGATTTGTACGACGTTATATGCAGACATCGAGAGCAACATCTTGAATATAGTATAGATGCAGTTTTGGAAAGTCATGGCCATTCCGTTTTGAGGTATGAATTAAAAAGATAAAATTATATTTTCCAATCTTTTACTAGCTTTTCCTGTTCCAGGCTGCCACCTTATCATCCCCAATTAAATCCCATTGAATTGATCTGGGGTATATTAAAGAGACGAGTTGCTGCACAAAATATCGAGTACAAAGAAACTAAGCTTTTAGAAATAGTACATAAGGAGTTTTCAGCTATAACGGAGGAGGACTGGCGAAATAGCTGCAGGCATGTTCAGGACATCGAGGAGGATTATTTGCGAAAAGAGGGTATGTTTTTCAATTCAAATAGAATAATAATTAATTTAGGAGAGGACTCTGATGACACCGATGGAGATGAAGAATGGTAAAAACCCACACAAAATTTAAAAATTTGTACTTATATTAACAATTTTAATAAAATTTAAGAAAAATATTTAAATTATGTATTATTTGTTTTCCCTTTTCTTATAAGAAAAATAAAATGTCAATTTTATTAAAAAAAACTGTTACCTTTTAAATAAATAATGTTTAAAATATTTCCTTCGCATTTTTATTTCATTTACTGTTAAAACTTCAAATTTCTACCAATTATTCAAATGGGAAAATATAGATTTCGTTTTTCAGTTGAGATTTTTTAAGCCACTGTGGTATATACAGAAGCTCTAATAAAAAAACAGAGTCGTCGTAATATTTCCAACAAGTTGTCAGAAATTATATGTGAATTGCTGAGAATTCTTTTGCCCGCGCCTTTGGCCTTCTTTTTTGAAGCTTTTTTTTCAATTAGAGAGGAAGAAAATTGCTCTCGAGCTTTTAAACATTTTTAAGAGCTTTTTACCCCAACCTGCGCCAAGTGTCACAGCATTTGAAAACATCTATACATACAAATTCGGTATTTCTGCTTTGCGCGCTTAGCTGAGATGTTATGAATATCTGTTGCATATCGCATATAAATTGGACACAAAACAATGGCAGTCCAGCGGCAAGGAAGCGCAAGAGAAATTAAAACAAAGAAAAAGTAATATGGGGTTCACACTGGCACTCAAAACATGTTTTAGAAAGCTCTTCAAAGTTCGGTGCAAAACAGGGTAAAACCTGTGTTTTACCCATATATTTTATAAGGAGCGAGCTTTTTTAAACAAGTAGGTTTTGACGTGTTTTAAAATAAAACACGTACAAAACACTTGCTGACAATGCTGAATACTCGCTCAGCTGTAATCAGTACGTCATTTTTGAATTTTTGATAGGTGATTTATATTGTTTACAAGTTTCCATCGAAAACTAGATGGAAATAACATTTTTAATATTAATTCGATTTCTATTTCGCGGTAAAAAATATTTCCGAATATTTGAAGCTATGAAAACTGACACTTGAAAACAGTTTAAAACATGTCGAGTCAGTGTGAACACTTTTGAGCTTTTCAAAACGACTGGTTCATAAAACATGTTTTGGGCGTCAGTGTGAACCCCATATAAAATAGCACAGGACTTTTAGGCGAGAAACGCAATTGGAGCTTTTCTGCCAGCTTGAGCTTTTGGCATATGGAAAACCACGTATCTGGTCACAATAACAGCTTCAGATTTTCCGTCAGCCGAAATGCCGATTTTCGGTCAGCTCGAGCTTTAAAAATTTTTAATTTTTCAGCTGGCTGCTGGCATTATCTTTTGTTGATGTTTGCTTCGCTAAACCGGGGAGAACGTCGTCAAGTTTTGTCTGCAAAATTGTATTTTATTTACAAGCCAGCCGAAAAGCTGACAGAAAAGCTCCAGTTGTGTTTCTCGCTACTAGTCCAAGAGCTGACTGCAAAAAACGTGACCTATCGAGAAACCGGATGAAATGCTTTTGAAATGTTAGTACTCACAGTCACAGCGACTATAAAAAAAATCTTGGTGTGCCTGGGTGGAAGTTGTGCATAAGTTTGGAATGTGCATTTTCCGAAAAATTTTTGGAGACCCTCCGTGACCTATCGAGAAACCGCTTGGAATTACTCTTAAAATGTAGTACTCACGGAGTAAAAAAAATATGTTGGTGTGCCTGGGCAAATCTTGTGCTAATGCCTTGGCAGACCACTTTTTTTGTTGTTATTTTGGGACCGCAACTGACCTATCGAGAAACTGTTTCAAACTATACCCAAATTAAAGTGTGAACATTTTTATACTGGAAAAAACTGGTGTGCTAGGTCTGGGCTTGTGCGAAGTGCCTGGCACACCACCTTTTATTTTAGTGGTTTTTTACTACTTAAACTTTAATAACTCCTACACCGATTATCATAGAACAATAAAATTGGGCTTGTATTTTAGGTAATTGTGTACTCTTTAATATGCTATAAACAACAGAAACTTTAGTAACTCCATTAAGGAGGGTTTTCGATATTTTCCTTTTGAGCATTCCAAAAATTTCCCTTTTTTAGCATTTTTCTCAAAAAAATGCATTATTAACACTACTTTTTTTTCTTAATTTCCTGAAGCACCAAACCATTCTCTAAAATAGTTCCATACACAAGAATGGTCTAGTTGGTACACTTTGCCAGGTAATGAGTATTAACGGGAACGGGAACAGGAAAAATTAAAAAAACCTAAAAAAAAGCACATTATCAAAAAACTCATCTAACCGCATCGACCTATCGAGAAACTGTTTCAAACCATACCCAAATTAAAGTGTGAACATTTATTAGATGAGTTTTTTGATAATGTGCTTTTTTAGGTTTTTTTAATTTTTCCTGTTCCCGTTCCCGTTAATACTCATTACCAGACTTAAATTATCTTCTGCATTTTTTCGACGTTTTAAAACTGAATATTTACAGCGTCTACGTTCAGCTCACCATTCTAATTTCAGATTTTCTTCCGATGTTAAGATAGGAGATGTGGTAATTGTACAGGATGAGTCAGCACCTCGTCACTTGTGGAAGCTTGCTAGGATTGAAAATGTTTTCCCAGGGCGTGATGGAAAAGTTCGCGCTTGCGAAGTACGGTTTCATAACGGATCCAGAATGCGGCGACCGGTTCAGTTCTTATATCCCCTAGAGGTTAATAGTTCATCGCCGGCGGGAGGATGTGAAAAATTGAATGAGGCCTCTGGCAACCCGTAACATTTTACCGTCTAAATTTATCCGTTAAAGTAGAATTTTGAGTCAGTTCTTTGTGATCTAGCGAACGCGTTAAATTAAATATCCTTTTCGAGCGAGCGAAAACAATTGTTCAAATAATTGTAATAAAATTTTAGTCTTATCGAAACCCCAGAGTTTTATTTTCGTTTGATAGCCAAGTCGGGGCTCGGGGAACACAAATGCAAAAATCAGCCGCCATATTTAAACTGCCATCTTGATTTTTTAATGGTTTTATTTAGCTTCACCTCGTATATTTGTTTGTTTGTTTGTTTGGTTCAAATCTTGCGACAGCTTTTTCGTCTACTTCTACTGAACCGATTCTTATGAAATTTTGCCCACACATTGAGCTCCCGTGACAATGCAAACTGACAATTTTGTACAAAAATCAAGATGGCGGTTCCAAGATGGCGGACGAATTTTGCAATTGTGTTCCGATTCCATTGAAAATCGGTATCGGGGGGTTTGTAGGGCCACAAATGACGATTCTGTGGTCAAAATTTAAAAATTCAAAATGGCGGCGCCAATATGGCGGATGAATTTTGCCAATGTGTTCTGAATCCATTGAAAATCGGTATCGGGGGGTTTGTAGGGCCACAAATGACGATTCTGTGGTCAAAATTTGAAAATTCAAAATGGCGGCGCCAATATGGCGGATGAATTTTGCCAATGTATTCTGAATCCATTGAAAATCGGTATCGGGGGTTTGTAGGGCCACAAATGACGATTCTGTGGTCAAAATTTGAAAATTCAAAATGGCGGCGCCAATATGGCGGATGAATTTTGCCAATGTGTTCTGAATCCATTGAAAATCGGTATCGGGGGGTTTTAGGGCCACAAATGACGATTCTGTGGTCAAAATTTGAAAATTCAAAATGGCGGCGCCAATATGGCGGATGAATTTTGCCAATGTGTTCTGAATCGATTGAAAATCGGTATCGGGGGGTTTTTAGGACCACAAATGACGATTCTGTGATCAAAATTTAAAAAAAACAAAATGGCGGATGAATTTTGCAAATGCGTCGTAAATCCATTGAAAATCGGTATTGGGGAGTTTTTAAGGTTAAAAATTTTAAAAAATCAAAATGGGAAATATGAATCTGTTGTCAAAATTATAAAATTTTAATTTCACTAGAATTTTGTAAAAAGTAAAATCGAAAAATTACTGAATTAAGACTAAAAGGAATACACTAAGGTTATTTCATTGGAATAATTTTTGATGTTTTGAATGCACCCAAGTTAAGGTTTCTGTATTGTGCCGAGAACTGTGTGGCGTTAGGGTGGTTAAAAATGATACGTCGTTAGCGATACACCAACCAAGTCAACGTTAGAAACGTGCCGAGGACTGTGTGGAATTAGGGTGGATAAAAATGATATGTCGTTAGCGTTTCAGCCTCAAGGCTGGGCACACCTTGTTGTATAAGAGCCTTGCCCCTCTACATGGACCTCTGGTGGGGTCGACTATTATTTGTCCAATACTCGTGGGAACAATATGAAAGAAAAAATTAATAAAAAAATTGAAACTAAAACACAGCGAAAAAGAGGCTAGAAAAAGCGAGGAAAGAGTATAGAGCAAAGCGCACTAAAATGAATGAAGACGACAGGCATGCTGAACTACAAAGTAGACGGGAACAGGCAGTTGGTGAGTTCGCTATCGATAAGGCGTTAAGAGTATACCCAACCAACCAACAGGTTCACAATCACAACAATGCGGTTCTTAATTCGTTCCGAAACAAAAGTGCCCGTATATACAAAATCAAAGCCCAGGACCAGCTGGTAGATGGCACACGAAATATGGACAACGTTAATATAATCGATATCATACCAGCAGATATTAACAAGACAGAAGGTTTACCACAAGAACTTGAATTATTCGTAGGAGCCAAAGTTATGTTACGTGCTAACGTCGACGTCTCGAAAGGGTTGGTGAACGGCGCTATCGGCTACATCACAGAGATTGTATGGCCTCAGTTTCGTAGGACGCAAATGTATGAAACAGATATACCATCTGTTCAAATTGATTTTGAAAGAGACGGCGTACACCTTATTCATCCTAAAGCCATACAATTTCCAGCAAAATTTAATTATGGAACGGCCGAGAGAAGGATGTTGCCGATAATTTTGTCATGGGCCTCCACTGTCCATAAAATACAGGGTAGTACTGTTGACCATGCTGTAGTGTATTTGGGCTCCAAACTGTTTGAGGAAGGTCAAGCGTATGTAGCATTGAGTCGCGTAAGGGCTTTGGAAGGGCTATGTATTGAGGAGCTTGATTGTTAGAAATTAACAGGTAAGAAACCGTGCAGTAAAGATGCAATGAAAGAGTTGGAAAGGATGAGGAGTTTGCATAATGATACGAGCCAAAATCAAACTAAAAACTAGAAAATAAAAAAAATAGGTAAAAAAACTTTTAAGTTAAATGGTTTTATTTGTAATCATAAGCTGTACCAAAAGCTAGAAAATAATTAGAACACAAACATGGACCTTCTTGAGATTCCGACGTCTGGTAAGAAATCATGCAATAGTAGCCGTGCTGTTTTCTTATGTCGTATGCCAAGGTACCCTTTGTGTCGCTGCGTCAACGGATTAAGTAATATTCTGGGACTTTTAACAGACTAAAATAAAAACATGGGGCGCATTTGAAATATATTGGTGGGCTTGGAAACACATTCTTCTAGACAAGTCGTTCTTATTTAATTATACAGGTTTTTATGCGCCCCATGTTTTTATTTTAGTCTGTTAAAAGTCCCAGAATATTACTTAATCCGTTGACGCAGCGACACAAAGGGTACCTTGGCATACGACATAAGAAAACAGCACGGCTACTATTGCATGATTTCTTACCAGACGTCGGAATCTCAAGAAGGTCCATGTTTGTGTTCTAATTATTTTCTAGCTTTTGGTACAGCTTATGATTACAAATAAAACCATTTAACTTAAAAGTTTTTTTACCTATTTTTTTTTACAAAATGGTCAGATTGAATTTCCACGCGAGCTGTACATATGTGCAAAATTTGAAGTTGACCGGTTATATGAAAGTGGGTCAAAATCAAGTTGCAGGTTTTTTTTTGTTAACGGTTTTTTTATTAACACTTGATTTTACTACCCATTTATTTTGCATACCGTGCTCTATATATGAAAGGATTCTTAAGGAGTAAACTCCAATAAAATTTAAATGCAAAAAAATCGAATCTATATCGAAGAGAATGTTCTTTTAGAGCAATTGATAAAATTAATTGCAATTGATTTAGTTGCAATATACAATTAATACGGATTAATCCAAATAAATTAATTGCGGGATGCAATTAATAGTTCAATTGCAATTAATTTGAGCTGCAATTAATTATTTAATTGATTGAAAATTTAATTGAGTAATGCCCAACACTGGTTCCGACAATATCACAGGAAACAATTCTGAGTAACCAAAACAACAAAAAAACTTTTATCGACTTTTTGAAGATACAATTATTAAAAACGTGTTATCATATTGATCAAGCAGAAGGAAATGCAGACACACTATTAGCAAATTTTGCCCTTGAAGAATCAAGCCTTTTAATTCCGTGACTATTGATATCCTTGACGGTATTGATATCCTTGTTTTGCTCCCCGCACGAGGCCGTTATCACCCGAATGTTTTTTTTCAAACTCGGAAAAGGACGTTTAAGGACGAGGTTATTGGACGAGGATGAATTCAACTATGAATACCCAGCAATTTCTTTTCTCGACGAGGACACTCAAGCTCCCACGGATGATAACTGCGTAATTATTATAGAAAATGAGCACGCTTCAATAAATGAACCACAACCTGGCCCTTCAAAAACAAAGAAATAATAATCTGACCAGTCTATAGGTGGATTAGGTCTACAGGGGAATCACCCAAAAAAAACGCGCCAACATCTCTACCTCGCGGATAGTGTAAAAGCATATGCTGAGCTTTTGTTATAACTTCTCCGTTTGCATTGCTGCAAAATCAATAAGAGCAACCCTAATTCAATAAATGACCACCATCAAATTATTCGTAAGAAAATGCTCTACAAATAAGCTCTACGGCATTTTTTACGTAGAATAATTATTCACGAAAGTTGTAGATAATTTGATTATCCAAAAAAAATATTTTTACAGAAATTCCGAGATATAAGAAAAACCATTTTTCACCACTCTAAACAAGATGGCGGCCGAAGGACATGCCTCCGGATCCTGAAAACTCGGTTTTACACTTCCAACCAACCCCCTACACATTAAAAAAAAATGGCGGTTTACATAAAATGTTCAGCGAAAGTACCATTTGACTGGACTAAAGAAACCTCAATTGACTTCGTTCGGATTCGATTGTTTAACTAATCTAGTTTAATTTTATCAGTTTTTCTTTCCACAAATAAAGAAAATAATTGGCTTTAATATATCTAAATAAACCAATTCTTCATACCATAAAACCACTATAAGCTTACTGTGAAATTAAACTCAGCAAAATTAATATATTCACAAATGATTGTTTATTATAAATGGAATCATTCTTACTAAAAACTAACCTGTGTTTATATCCATAATACCAATTAATAGTCTCTTTAAGTATGATAACTGCATCTCCAACATCCAAGCTTAAACGATGTGGTTTGTCTTCTTGTACGAAACTGTTTGTTGCTGTAAGTACAAAATTAATAAATCTTGGAAATTGAAATTACTAAATTCATAATATTTTTTAAAAATTGATTTTTGAACATAAATCTATTCTTTTTCCGCTTGGAATTAATAAAGGCTGCCATTAGCATACTGAAAGCTTTCCAACTTCGGCAGCAATATAGATCGAGTCCTTGGTGTACCACGGCACCACGATTGGTGTGCCGCAAAGTTCAGGCGTTTTCTTGTAAATTTACTTGAGTGCAGTTCATCAAGGTCAAAACAGAATTGCGATTGCGTCGGCCGACTGCAACTGCGATTTATGTCATAGTTGGACGGCGCAGTAACGAAATTGCAACGGCAACTTGTATTGAGACGTGAGGTTTTCCATATCCAAAAATTGTGTTTGAAAAAAATTATGTTTTGTACATTGTTGCAAATTTCAAGATAAAATTAATACATATAAAATTTTTGAGATTATTATAGTCCAATCAATCTACATAGCTCCTTGTAAATTTAGCGTTAATTGCCAACAGGAAACAAAAAATACGGTTATATAGGAAAAAAAATTCTAAAAAATAGCGTTTTTGGTTTTTGAATTTGGAATGGCGAACCTAACCTAAAAAATTCCGGAAAGTGAGAAAAACGTTTTTTGCGAATAACAAAAAAACTTGAGCTCGGATCGAAAAAAATCAAATTATAAAGTTGTAGGTATTCAAATTATCTAAATTATCTTTCGATTGATATATATAAACTTATAGGTTATAGTGGCGTGTGTGAGTCGGAAAAAACCCCGAAAATGGTAACTACTTTGAGCCGGAACAAGACTACCACCCTCCCCCGTTTTTGAGGATGCTGAACACGATTAGACCATGGAAATGGTACTTTAACATTGCAAAAATGCAGGACAAGGTTTTTTTGTATGTTGTCTAGGGGGGGGGGGTCAGAGTAAGTTTAAATTTGAGTTTTCGGGCTCGGGGACCCCCATTTGGCCGCCATCTTGGAAAAGGTATGCAAATGGGTTTTCCACTATATCTCCGTAACAGTAGGTACATCTTACAGAAAATTTTTGTTTACAATTAAACGTTTTTTGTTTACAATTAAATTATCTACAATTTATTACATAAGCTTTTTGTCGTTAATTGAATAATTAAGAAGTTATAAGCCTTAGAACACAAAAATTAGTCACAATATTTTCTTTTAAGGCCTATAACTTTTTTTCCTTCAATTTTAACAAAAAAAATAACAAGTTTTTTTTTTGACGGTTTCATAACGAATAATTTTCATTCATCTTTTTTTAATTTCATTCACAACGAAGAGTTTTACAGCGCCCCGAAGGTATCAAAGTGACAGATTTTCTGAATACTTTTTTTACGATTTTACCTCCTCCTCTCCCTAGAAAATCTCAATAACAGTTAGCATGTAATAATAATGAATGAAAGCCTTTACGTTCTACGAAATGCCGCTGTTTGAGTATTATTATGAAATTATTTAGCAATTTCTTGGGGTTTTTTATTATTGTTATGGTATGTTTTACAAGGTTTAAAATAAAATTCTTTGAATAATAACATGTATTAGTTACTTCAATTTTTTAAAATAATTTGTTAGGGCTGCGCAAAAAAGTGCTTTATTCAGTTATGCTAACTATCTAGCAAAATACGGATGTATTCATTTTGTGAGAAAAGTTTGAATTACATATTTTAGTCTAATTTCAAAATTGTTCGTTCAGTTTGATCTTAGTCAAATTCTCAAATTTATGAAAGTGTACTTAGTTATTCAGTTATGCTATCTACCGAAATAGAAAATATTAATTCCGTGACGAGCTTTTGCAAGTTATTACTATAATTTTCAAGTGTTAATTGCAGTTTGTTTGTAGTTTAAAAGTTTATAAAAGTGTATGTTGTGCTATTTAATTATGAATAGCTATTTCAGATGTGAGAAATCTGTAACCGAAGGTAAATCGGTAACTGTGAAAACAAAAGGAGTAAAATCTTTAATTGAACGAGTTTAGTTTACACTCTAGTTGTTATAAAAATTATTCTGATAGTAGTACTGATAAGGGCGTTCGTTGTCATAGTAGCAGCAGCAGTTCAGTGTCTTGTACACTAGAAGCTCCTTTGATTGATTTCAATTTCTTTACCAACTGTTTCATTTGCTCTGAGGGGATTATTGATCAATCAGAAGTGTCTCTAAATCGACAACGACGTGTCTGGAATGTACCTAACAATTCATTTAAAAATATTGTTTTGAATTTGACCATCTCGTACCTTGTAAAACATACCATAACAATAATAAAAAACCGCAATAAATTGCTAAACAATTTCTTAGAACATAAAGTCATTTATTCATTATTATTACTTGCTAACTGTTATTGAGAATTTCTAGTGAGGAGGAGGTAAAATCGTAAAAAAATTATTCAGAAAATCTATCACTTTGATACCTTATAAATCATAACAGATGAGCTTTCCATTATCCGATATGTAATATAATGTAGAAAAATTACATGTCTGGCAATTGCCTGGCCCCTGCGTTCTCATCTGCAATGTCGCTGACCATATTTGGGTGGCCATTTTGAATGTCGGTCGTATTTCGGCGGCCATTTTGAATTTCGAAAATCGGGCTTCAACGTGCATCAAGGGAGACGCCCACGGACATTCGTGCAAAATTTTGAAGCTCAGCGATGACTGGTGATTATTTTTTTGCAAACATTTTCGGCAAATTGACCCCTGTCAGCCACCCATTTTGCCCCAACCTAGCTGTCGGAGACTTGGAATTTATATTAAGTAGCTTATAGTCTTCCATCCTACAAATTTTCATGCGCCACATCGATGACATTTTTTCAATAAGAAGTACTTCTTTTACCCTTCTTAACTTTGTCCTGCACCACTAAAAGTGTCGGAGAGCTTGGACATATAATCCCGTTTACTAATGGAATGAGTTGCAATCGAGTTTGTCCACATCAAAGATAAAAGCACTTTTTCGTCTCCAGCTCTCCGACTAGTAGTCTTGTGCCAGCTCAAAGTAGTTACATGTTCGTCCGACTCACACACGCCACTATTAGAGGAGCACAAAACATAGAGAAAAATGCAAAAAAAACTTTTAAAAATCACGTTTTTTATTTTGTTAATGACTTTTGTTTAACGCAACTTAGATATTTGTTATTTGACAAAAATATTACTTCTTGCTAGCTGAAAAAATAGTTTTATTTTTGTTGCGAAATATTGAACACTTTCCTTGAAATTTCACTTTTTGTAAAAAAAGACGTTCTTGTAAAAACGCTCCTCTTGGCCTGCGGATTCTTCTAGAGTGCCGTTCTAGGGCTTAAAATTTTCTTCAAAACTTGTACTATTATGTACAAGTAACAAAAAGTCTATTTAAAGGTCTTCTAGTGCTTAAAAAACCCCCCAAAAACATATTAATAACGATAAAACAGACGTTCGATTGTAAAAACTAACTTTTTGAGTCTGTTTTTTCATTATTACTATATTTTTGGGGGTCATTTTAAGCACTGGAAAACCTTTAAATAGACTTTTTGTTACTTGTACATGATAGTACAAGTTTTGAAGATAATTTTAAGCCCCAGAACGGTACTCTAGAAGAATCCGCAGACCAAGAGGAACGTTTTTAGAAGAACGTCTTTTTTTACAAAAAGTGAAATTTCAAGGAAAGTGTTCAATATTTCGTAACAAAAATAAAACTATTTTTTCAGCTAGCAAGAAGTAATATTTTTGTCAAATAACAAATATCTAAGTTGCGTTAAACAAAAGTCATTAACAAAATAAAAAACGTGATTTTTAAAAGTTCTCAAAAATTTCTGCCACTAGTATTTACCGGTTATTTAGCCCTAATAGAGCCTACATACGCAGCGACAGAAACTTTTTTTAATTTTATCCACTTTTTACACCCCTACCCCTCTATCTATAAAAGGGCCCATTCAAAAGTTACCGCCGACGGAGTGTCTGGCAGTATTGATTATTAATTTCTAACTATATTCCCTAAAACATAAGTAAAAATCAGCACTGAAACTTTAAGAAATGTGAATACTATTTTTACTTATCTTTACCACCGAGTACCTGGTAATTGGCCGTCGGCCCAAGCTAGCAGGTACGCATACACTCAATGTATGTACTTACACTACTTAATCCCATACATTTGGTTTCTGAGAAAATAAGTAAGGTCTGGCGGCCCTGGGATCTTGCTCTATTATTCTTCTTCTTTAACGGCTCTACAACCGGGATCCGGTCCTGGCCTCTCGCAACTGTTCTCTCCACCGGTCACGATTCTGAGCCGATGTCATCCAGTTTGGCATCCCTATGCTCTGAGCGTCCTGGTCTACGGCATCCTTCCAGCGGAGGTTGGGTCTCCCTCGCTGTCGCACCCCATAAGTCTTACCGCAGAGAACTTTCCGAGCAGGCTTATCTTCACTCATACGAGCTAGATGTCCTGCCCACCGGAGTCTACCGAGCTTTATTTTCGTCACAACATCTATGTCGCGATAGCGCTCGTAGATCTCGTCATTGTAGAGTCTCCGGAATCGTCCTTCCTCACATACGGGGCCAACAATCCTCCGAAGTATTTTCCTCTCGAACACCGCCAAGAGGTTAGAGTGCTTTTTGCTAAGCACCCACGTTTCGGATGCATATGTGAGGACCGGCAAGACCATCGTCTTATATAGTAAAATTTTAGACGTTATGGTTAGATGCTTGGATTTGAAGAGCCTTGAGAGGCTATAGTAGGCTTTGTTGGCTTTTAGCAGTCGTGCGCGTATTTCAGGTTCCATGCTATTGTCGGCTGCTACTATTGACCCAAGGTAGGTAAATGATTTTACCACATCAAACTCGTGTTCCTCTACCTTGATTTTGGGACCAATGTTAGGTGTTCTTGCAGACGAGGCCACCATGTACTTTGTTTTGCTTTCGTTGATGTGCAGTTGATGTAACGTTTCAGGTTCGGACTGCTGAAAAAATATTGTTTAAACAACTATTTCACAAACCAAAATCGAGAAAATAAACATTTTTAGGCAAAAACCAGGTTAAGGGTTAAAGATCTCAACTACGCAGATGATATCTGTTTGCTGGCCCACAGACACCAGGACCTCAAAAACATGTTCAAGAATTTGGCAACAGAAAATAGTTCAGCGGGATTAAGGCTAAATCCGACTAAAACTAGAGAGTGAATAAATGCAAACTCCATTAAGCGGACAGCGCTGAATAACCGCGACGTGGAACTGATAGATAAATTCTGTTACCTCGGTAGCATAATTACCGAAAATGGCGGGGCAGAAGAAGATATCAGTTCCAGAATAAATAAAGTGCGAAGCGCATATGCAAGCTTGTTCCGCATATGGAGATCTCAATTAACACCAAATTGTTCAACTTCAACGTTAAGGCAGTTCTTTTGTATCATCCGTGTATCATCTTTTCAATCCATGTTTGGGGTTATCGACAAGGCATACAAAGACATTAAGAGCTTAGACTTAACTCAGAAACACCTCATCCAGGAGCTAGGAACCCACGATGGGCTTCTCCTATCTTTGACGCGCCACATAAATGTCTCTGAAACAAGAATCACGGACAAAGTCAATACGCTCACCTCAAAGGTCCACAAAGTCATGGATTATTAAATGATATGGAGCCCTGGCATGCTGTCATTGACAGCAATCGAATCAATATTCATATATTCGCAGCCTACCATTCAGCACTAAATCTATTAGATGACCTAACAGACTATTATAACAAGGTAGTAACAGGATTACTAAGGCTCAGGTCAGTAACCGATTTCATCTTTCCGTCACAACTAGCCACTGTCATTATAGGAGTCCAGAACTTAAGGGGGTAGCCAAGTTTGAAATTTTCAAAAAATCGAATTTCTTTTTTTTCATTTTCAGTCACTATATATCCTTACAAATAAAGTAGAAACCCTTTTTGACCTCAGAGCGTATCAGAAGTGGTCGAAAAATGAATTACGCCGCAAAGCCTCGAGCGCTCGAATCGTACAATTGGCGCATCGAGTCGGCCGCCTTGTCGTAGCGTTCTTAGTTTCTCAACTTTCACATTCGTCGTCCTCCTGCATGCTGGACGAAGAAGGGATATTGTATGGGGCAGGCATCGCTGATTAAAGGTACGATGATTTTCTTTCTTTTTTTCGACTACGAGATGTGTTTTTCGAACTTAAACTTTAAACGCGTTTATCTCGAAACGCGTTTTTTTGGGGTCATCGCCACGATTCCAGCCGATCTACTGGGCCGATTTCATTCAAATTTTTTCTAAAATATTCAGAAAAGTCTCGGCTATCGCATGAACCTCAGTCTTGATTCTTCATTAATGTTTAATAATAATTTGACCTAGTTAATGCTTAAAAAAAGTTAAAAAAAAAACAAAAATCACAAAAACTTTCACAATTTGTTTATTAATTAATATTTTTTCATAATTGAGGTTCATGCTATAGCCATTTATGTGCTATTTACGAATAATTTTCGTTTTTGTGTTTCAGATGACTCAAAGTTGAAAAATCATGGCGACCGTTTTTCAACATGGTGTCATCAGATCTCCCAGAAATTGGCCATATGTTGATGAAAAATTAAAAAATAAAATGCCTCACGACATACTAAAAAATTGTAAATGTTGACTAAAAATAAATAACAAAAAAACGTTGTTGAAAAAAAGGTCATTGAAACCTGGCTACCCCCTTAAACCTTTCACCGTAGGCCCAAAGAATTTCATGAACGAAGACCCCGTGTTAAGGCCGGTAGATTATCTTGAAGACATATCAAAACCGGAAATCCCTCTGCATACTGGAACAACATCCATCGGTGCCGTGGTCTGCGCATTATTAATTAGCTTCGCAATTTACAAACGAAAAGCCTACTGTAAATGGTGGCCAAAACGTCTAACGGTATCCACAGAAGCAGATTCAAGTGCATCAAACAAAGGAGAGGGGCAAGAAGGATATAATACCATCTCTTCAGCTCGAGCTCCACAAGGATCAGAGGATCTTCCCCTCTCTCCCATCGAACACAAATGGACGCAGAAGACTGCCGATAATTCCCGCACAGATGAAACAGTCAAATTTCCTAATAAACTAGATTTAAGCACCAAATGAAAATTTTCCCTTTACTCACAAAATTCAATCCGTTCTATTGTATAAAAACAGTCACAATGCAGTTTAGAACTCAGCCACAATTATACCTGCCATTTACGTAAGTCTTGTCGATAAATAAAGAAACGTACGATTCCGTTTGACTTCTCTACAGCGGCGTACACACCGGCCCAACGAAGGCCAACGAATGGAATTCTTTGACATTCGTTGGTTCTAAATGGACGGCTTAGCGAAGGCTAACGAGGCTTCCTTGGCGTTCGCTTGCAACCCGTAACGTAGCGGAGACATCAAGGAAATAGGCCATTCGAGCAAATGCAGTGTGGACGGGCCTCATTTTAATGTCATTTTCATGTAACCGTCCACCACCTTCGTTTCATTTTCCTTACAATTTCATCAAGGCATATGAAATTCGAAAATATAATTTCCTAGTCGTCATCCAACATCCTCTTGATGCATCTAACTCGAATACAGGTCCCAACGAACGTTTGATAAACCAACAAATGCCGAATATCGTTCGTTGGCCTTCGTTGGGCCGGGGTGAACGCGACACACGACAAAATTAGATAGAGTAAAAACCATAAAAGAAGAAAACGAGTGTCCCATTCGCCCTGGTTGTTTGAAAGCGCAGCTTTTTCACTCAAACAACCAAAGCAAATGGAAAGCTCGTTTTCTTCTTTTATAGTTTTTCCTCTATCAATTTTCATCTTAAGAATATTTATATTTTTGAATACCACGACTCCGCACTATATTTCCTAATTTCATGAACTGGGTTTATATATACAATTGTATCTATAATTCGCAAGTTGAAAGTCACTGTGAATGACAAGTTGTCCCAAAAGTTTGGTGAGGAGTACTGACAATGTCAATAGCTTGCTGTATCGATCTCCAGTATATAAGGTACAGTATGGAAATACTCGTATATGATCTTACTGACTTCTCCAGTGAGATAGGTCTTTAATAAAAACATTTTCCCTAATTTACTTAATGATTGGCAATCAATTAATGGAACATAGAAGCCTTGAACTTGAAATAACAAACAAAAGAAATTCGATGTTGACCGTCTCCAAGAACAGTCTGTATTGGAGAGATATCAGGCAACACTAGCAGAAAGGATAGGTCCCCAAACATAAATAATACAGACACGGTAGAGGGAAAATGGATAAGACTAAAGACGACACTGAGAGATGTCACGAAGCAAACTGTAGGTTACAAACGCACAGGCAGAGCCGACGAGGAATGCAAAGCAGCTATAGAGGCCAGAAATAAAAATAGAAAAATATACATAGAGAGACCCGACGAGGAGCAAGAAATTGAAATACGAGGAAACGAAAAGAACAGCAAAAAACATTTGTAGGAAGAAAAAAAGACAATTCCTCAACACTTACATCGTGAGGGCAGAGGAGAACTTTGGACAAAACAAAGCACGGGAAGCCTACAAGGAAGTAAACTTCTTCAAGTAAGGCTTCAAGCCCTTCTCCGGTATATGTAGAACAAAAGAAGGCACTATCAGGGCCGTCCTAAGATATTTGGCGCCCGTGGGCTACTAAAAATAATGCGCCCCTCATACGCGTGATATCTGGGGGGAGCGGGGTGACCGGCAAAATTATACAAAATTGTCAAAACACTGTTGTACTATTAAAATCTGTAATGGGTACTTTTTTCCAACATACATTTCGCTTACAATATCCACGGCAATTTTCCATAAATCGCCGGGATTCGTGTCAGGGTGGAAATAAACCTCAGCCCTCTTGCTCAATCTTTCATCTTTGGCACAAATTTTTGTTAAAATTTTTCTATAATATTTTAAACGAAATGCAGATGGTGTTGAATCGAGTAATCAGTAAAGTTCAAGTGGCAACACCAGTTTGTGCAATAATGTTTTTTGCTTTTGACATTGGCGGAATAAATTTCTCTCTCTGCTAACTCCTAAGAAGAAAGACGTGTTTTAATTTTTCAACAGGTTATGGGCCCAAAGACGGCATAGCCAAAAAGGGTTAAAGTCATAGAAATATAAACTAACATGGAACGGCTGTGTCGTGTAAAAACCCTGTACGTGAGCGACCACACTAAAGGTAGCTTGTTTAAAAGGACAGCAAAATGTGCACAAGTGGGACACAAATTGCCGAACTGTCAGGGGTAGCTTCTTGGGTGAATGGTGTCGTGCCAAGTCAATATCCGGGGGGCATAGATTTTATGCCAGGAATTTTAATCGCCCCGCTTTTAAAACGTCTCTCTTATTATTGCTGCATATTTTGGCCTGCACTGCCTGACCACAACTATCGAGTGAACTCAAACACATCAGGAATTGTGGTACGCTTAATCTGGCTTACAGCCATTCCGTGTTTAGTTTATATTTCTATGTTTAAAGTAAGCACGTGGAAGATTTTAATTGAAATTAAAATTTAGAAAAATAGAAAGCGATGCTGCAAAGGTTACAAAGCTCGGGAGCGGAGCAGTGGTCAATTTGGAAATTTCAGGTAAGGATTTTACTAAATGATAATGAAGCGTTTGATGTAGTTACAGGAGATGTAGCAAAACCAGTGTCAAGAAAACGGGAAGAGGAATTAATTCAAGACGAAAAAACAAGTTAAGAAGCTGGGAAAAGAAAGATAGGAAGGCACAACTCATAATTTCAACAACCATCGGACATCAGCCGTTGATGCACATCATGAACTGCACTTCAGCGCAAGCAATGTGGACAAAATTAGAAAGCATTTATGAACAGAAGTCGAAGACTAATATTCATATATTCATATGAAGACTAATATTCATAATTGAAAATCCTGCTCGACTTGTTATGGAGGAAGCACGAACGGCTACAACTACGAAATTCGAAGAAGTTTCAGAAGCTTTGATTGCACAAAGCGGATCAGCATCAGCTCATCATAATAAACCGTTTAAAAGGAAAAGTGACTCACGAAAGAGAATTGGAAAGTGTTTTCTATGTAACAAATTCGGTCACTGGAAAATAAATTGCCCAAACAAAGGAAAATTCAACTTCAGACAGAAAAGTGGTGATGCTCTCATGTCCAACACAGTGATACAAGGAAGTGAAAATGAAGGTGAAAAGTGGTACTTAGATTCTGGGCCCAGTGACCACATGACCAACAATTTTAAGTGGATGGTAAACTATGAGTCTTTCAGTGAACCAAAAAACATAAGAATTGGAAACGGTGAAATTATCAAGGCCGTAGGTACTGGAGATGTCAACGTTTTGGCTTTTGATGGAAAGCAATGGAATGAAAAGTTTCTGTCAAAAACACTATATGTTCCAGATCTCAACGTGAATCTTTTTCACAAAGTGCAGCACTAGACAAAGGCATGAATTTGGTGTCGTGCAAGCAGAAATGTGAGTTCAAAGTGTGTAATAAAACAGTTGCTGGCGCAGTGAGAGAATTTTCCCTCTTCAGAATGGTGTTCAAAATAGAAAAACCGTTGGTTGCGCGCATAGCAAATCTGAAAGAACCAATCAAAACTTGGCATGAAAGGCTCGCACACCAAAATATAACACATGTAAAACGTTTTCTTAAGAAAAGGATATTAGTTTTTATGATGATCCAGATTTCTTTTGTGAAGGTTGTGCTTATGGAAAACACAGATCTCCTTTCAAAGAAAGTCAAAACAAAGCTAAATATCCAGGAGCACTTGTACACGCGGATTTATGTGGGCCGATGCAACAAAATTCTTTAGGTGGTGCTCGATATTTTTTATTAATGAAGGATGATTTCTCAGGATATCGTGTTGTCTATTTTCTAAAAGGCAAAACAGAAGTTTTTGGCAGCATCGAAAAGTACCTTAGGAAAGCCAAAGTGAACACAGGTAATCCTTTAAAAATTTTAAGGACTGATAATGGTTTAGAGTTTGTTAATAAGGAACTAGAGTCACTTCTTGAACAACAAGGTATACAGCATCAGAAATCCGCACCGTATTCACCAGAGCAGAATGGTAGAGCTGAGCGTGAAATGAGAACAATCGTCGAAAGCGCAAGGTCCATGATTTATTCCAAGAATCTCCCCATGAAACTTTGGGCAGAAGCGGTTAACATGGCGGTGTTCATTCTCACTAGAACTGGTCCAACTAGGATTGCCAACAATACCCCGATACAGTTGTAGCTCAAACAACAGGAAAATCCCATAAATTTCAGGATCTTCGGATCTGAGTGTTATGTCCACATACCAAAAGAAAAGAGAAGAAAGTGGGATGCCAAATCAAGCAAAGGTATTTTTATTGGATATCCTGAAAACCAGAAAGATTATCGAGTTTGGTTTCCGCAAAACTCGAAAGTCGAAACAAGCAGAGATGTTGTTTTCCCAAAAGAAGTCTGTTGCGGCACACCTCAGGTACTGATAGGTTCAGTTCATGAAAAGGAGCGTACACTAGATGACAACCGAAGGACATGCGAGGTAAACGATGACGATTCAGTGATTTCAGATGAAAATGAAGTTTTTGAAGATAGCAAACCATTCGATCAACAAGACGAGAAAGTTGGCAAATTAGAAGACATCCGTTTTTCCGTTTTAAGAAAGCTAAGGTTATGGGAACATGTAGCAAAGAAACTAAATCCAATGGACATCAACAGGACCCTTACTTGCTGCGAAGCAGGACACGATCAGAGTCGTCTGTTATTCGAGATGGTTGTGCATTTGTTGCTCAAATTAAAGAACCACAATGCTATGAAGATGCCCTTAAGTCAGAGGATCAAGCCAAGTGGAAAATGGCCATGGACGAAGAGATTACAGCCCTTGCACAAAATAAGACTTGGGAGCTCGTTCACTTAACAGAAAAGAAAAACATTATAGATAAAAAGTGGGTTTTCAAGGTTAAGTACTCTGAAAATGACAAGCCAGAAAGGTACAAAGGCCGACTAGTAATAAGAGGATTCACACAGCGAAAAGGGATTGACTACGATGAGACTTTCAGCCCAGTAGCACGATTTAGCTCAATTGCGGCAATGAAGTCTTGAAAACTCATGCAGTTCGATGTAAAAACTGCTTTTTTGAATGGCGATATCAAAGAAGAAATTTACATGCGACAGCCAAAAGGTTTCGATGACGGATCTGGTGTCGACTTAAAAGAAGCTTGTATGGTTTGAAGCAAGCGTCTCGGAACTGGAATGAAAAGTTTACAAATTTTCTACGAGCATTTCATATGAAAGAAACGGAATCGGATCCCTGTGTTTTCGTGGGCGAAAACATTCTTCTGACTATTCATATCGATGACGGATTTATTGCAGGAAGTAATGATCAAGTAATTTTTGACTTAATAAATCATTTACAGGTTTACCTGGACGTGTTGGAAGCAAAATGTTACTTAGGCCTCAAGATATATAGATATGATGATGGATCCATTCATCTATCTCAAGGACAGTACGTTCGAAAGATTTTGACGAAGTTCTGTATGGCAGATGCTAATCCCGTGTCAACACCAATGGAGACCGGAATTTTTAACCTCACCAGTAACAAGAGGAAAGGGGCGTCAGGTATTCTTATCGAGAGGCAGTAGGGAGCCTTATGTATTTAGCAGTTGGAAGTAGACCGGATATTACCTTTGCAGTGGGAGTTGTAACCAGACATTTGGAGAATCCAGGACTGGTGCACGTCAGAGCCGTGAAGCGAATATTCCGATACCTGCGCGGAACACCCGATTATGGTATTCATCTGCGATCTTACTCCACTGCAGAATTGAACTGTTACAGTGATGCCAATTATGCTGGAGATCACCAAACTAGGAGGTCGACAAGTGGACATCTAAGCAGTCTGGGTCTTTCACCAATTTCGTGGTTTTCGCAGCGTCAGAAATATGTGGTACTCTCCACTACTGAATCAGAGTATGTGGCAGCGAACCAAGCAGTAACGGAACTTATATGGCTAAAGCGATTACTGGATGAACTTCTGTCAACAACCCTGACGTCGAAATTGTTTCTGGATAACCAAAGCGCAATTAGGCTGGTGAAAAATCCCGAGTTCCACAAACGAACAAAGCACATTGAGATAAAATTTCATTTCATAAGGGAAAAGTATGCTGAAGGGATATTCGAGATTCACAGTGTAACCAGTGAAAATCAGTTAGCGGATGTGTTCACCAAACCTCTTCCAAAGGAGCGTTTCCAAACGATTTGCGAAAGAAAAAGGAATAGGAAAACAGTAATTAAAGTGTAAAATAAGTTAAAAATTTCATTTAGATTTTGAATTTTTTTGAAAGATTATATTTTGGATTAAGTTTTTGAATTTTTTTGAAAGATTATATTTTGAATTAAGATTTTGAACTTTTGAAACTCTCGTTGAAAATATTATTGAAAGTGGGAGTGTTAAAATTTTTCTATAATATTTTAAATGAAATGCAGATGGTGTTGAATAGAGTAATCAGTAAAGTTCAAGTGGCAACACCAGTTTTTGCAATAATGTTTTTTGCTTTTGACATTTGCGGAATAAATTTCTCTCTCTCTGCTAACTCCTAAGAAGAAAGACGTGTCTTAATTTTTCAACAATTTTAATTCCAATTTCTAAGCTTTACTTGAATTAGCGTCGACTTAGGGGTAATTCTCACCTCTATAGAGTGAAAAAAAAATTTTGTCAGTTTTGGAATCACCGTTATTTTAAACTTAAAAGTAAAAAAATTTTGTTTCCAGCATTTTCCATTTTTATGTCAATTTAGTGGTAGTTTTCACCGTTTTTCTTCACCCGTTACCATACACTTTGAGCTCAGTTTTTATAGACGCACTAAATTTGCCAATTTGCACATTCCAGAGCATTATTTCGGAGTCTCATAGCCATTGTTGCGAAAAGAAACCCTAAAAATTGCGATTTGGCGATTTTAGGGGTGATCCTACCATTTTAGAGCCACGGGACTTCGATTTCGTTATCAGCGCCCCCAAAAAACATAGAGTACAAGTAGTCTCTTTGCGTGGGGTGTTCCGAGCGTCATACCCCGCATTTTAAATGGACTAAATTTCCAATACAATGGGATTCCGACAACGACTATTTCGAGTTCTCCGGCACATGCGGTAGGTAACATTTTGCCTTTACCCAAAATTTCCTCGATTTCCTCGAAATTTCACTTACCTTAAAAAAGACAGATTTTACATGTTTCATCAGAAAATAATTTGTATATTATGGATGAAAGAATTCCATGATTGAATGAAATATCCCTTACTTTTCCATACGCCCATTACTTGTTCATACAGACCGTCAATCATTTATGGAAATCAGACGGTAGGTTTTCCTTCATTCATAGCGGTGACTGTGGCAAAAGTGACAGCAAAACCTTCCAGGTTTTCCAGAGAGTGGCCACCCTGTTCAATAGCGGTTTCCAATGAGTTGAATTCATTGAGCCAAATTACACGGATTAACACTTTGCCTCTTAACAAACCGGTTTGTTCATGTTATACGAATTACACGATAAACTGACTGTTCTGCATTTTTTCGTGTACCGATTCTATTGTCTATGTAACTGTGTACAAAACAACAACAAATCTCATGCTTTTCGCAACTCCCGAGAACGAAGTTATGCTTGTGTAGTGTGCTGCTCGGTGCAGACGACAATTTTTTGGGATGCACAAGTGAGAGACTTCCCTGCAACCGTTTGCCTATAAAACCGGTTTATTGGAATTATTGGAAGTGTTGATGGAAGAAGTCATGGGCCGTGTAATTTGGCTCATTTAACAGCCCCTCAGCTTCAGCTTTAGTTCCAGGCTTTTGAAAGTATTCTTCGTAAATTCTTTCAAAGTATCTTGAAAGTTTCATAACCAATCATTGAACAGGTAATTTGGTTATTTTTGTTATGAAAAGATTTTAAATAAAAATAACTAATAACAAAAAAATATAAAAACAAACAAAAATTGCCGCCCCGAAAAGGCTTACGCCCCGGGGCTATAGCCCATTTAGCCCTGTGGTTAGGGTGGCCCTGGGCACTATAGTCACAGGCAGCGAAGATGTAAAGAAAAGGTGGAAGGAAGCGAGCTGCTGAACGAAAATGAACGCATCATACGTGTACCAGAACCCGGTCTACAAGATAACAATGACACCAGAGAAACAAATGTACCAACCATGAAAGAAGTACAGACTGCCATAAGAGCCTTAAAAAACAACAAATCTCCAGGAATTGACATCCCATCAGATCTGATCAAACAAGGAGGCGAATCGCTTTCAGCGGTTAAAATTGAATAAAATTTCTGCCGCTGCGTATTTAGGTTCTTCTAGGGCTAAATAAATACTAGTTTCAGAAATTTTGGAGCATTCGCTGGGGTGTGCGGGTGAAATGGCAACTTCAGCTAGGGGTCGCTTGGGGAGGGGGCAGGGAATTGCAGGGAACTGATTTATTAATTTGCGATCCGCGATTGCATCGCGTCAGTCTGAAAGTCCTTGATCGCAATCGCCATCGTAATAGACATCGCATACGCAAACGCGCCGGTGTGAATCGGTCCTTAGGCTCCAATATAGTGATTTATGGCACAACACCGGCATCAAGAGCTGGTGACAAGTGATTAATCAGTTTCTAAAGTAACAATGACAGAATCAAGGCAGCAGCAAAAAGAAAAACCTCTTTAAACACTGCGAAGTTATTTCAGGTGCTGCCGTAGTAGTACGGGAGGTAGCGCTATATTTAAACAACTCATTCCATGCCGACTGAAAATTATACCAATTACAGTTTATCACTAATACATTACTAATATGAACGGCAGCTACTCCAGTAACGGTGGAGGTAAAGATGACAGCAGGTGAAAGTTGTTAAAAGAAGTAATGCCTCAAGTAATTTTATACCGTGTCAAAATTTTTAGGATGGTTTTTGAGATCAATTTCAACCGAAAAATAATCGTTAATCAGCGTCATAAACATTCTGCGCGCTCATTGTATCTGAACGTTTCATATTCACTTTGACGAATAAACACCACCCACAAACATTCAGCTGACGGTGATGTTTATTTTTGTTAACAATAAAATTACTCTATACTTCAATTTCAACATGTATTATATTAATTTAACATAAGTTATGCCAATCTATGCTGTAAACGGCGAGATTTAAATCGATTTTTCAAATCAATCAACTTCGTCTTGGTTTTTAATTATACATGATATTTCAGCCTAAGATGATAATCCTTTAAGGGGTGATTCCTGGGTATATTTGGAGAACAAATTGTTCTAGAGAGGGGCTATCGGCACAATCCACTAAGATACAGGGTGTTTACGAAAAGAAAATTCGAAATTTTTGATGTGAAACATCTTTGCGCGCGTTAGAGTAATTTTTCAAGGTTGCAACGCTTGGCTTAATGCAATTGTTGTTGTGATTTGCAACGATTCTAAAACAATAACAAACCAAGAATCCTAGGATGGACGAGTTGGTTGAGTGTATGATATTTGACTTTGATTCCGAAAAAGTCGCAGGTTCAATGCTCGATCTCGGCATTGAATTTTTATTTAATTTATATTTCAAAGTTTTTATTTAAAATTATTTCCAAAAAGGTAGAATAAAGCATAGAGTGCATAAGAGTTTAAAAGTACGTAAAAGGACTCTTACTATTAAATGTAAATTGCACAACTACAGTAAATTTCTTAACTACAATAACTTACAAAAATTTAGATGGAGCATTCGGATTTCTTAGAATTTTGTCTGTAGAAGGACAGAATGCCAGGAAGTTACAACCGATTAATGAAAATGATTATTTAGCTTAATTTACTTGATTTCCTATAAAAAATTTGAATGGGCGGACTTAAATTACTTTTCATCTAAAAATTTGAGTTATGGAATTATCCACTCATATATCTCTACTTCGTAGCACAATAATGCACAAACGTTAATCTATTGTTTTGATTGTAAGCATATAGCGGCAGCTAAAAATTAAAACATTTTAGTTATCACAACTAATTTTCATTCGTTGCTATAATGTAGGTGCTAAAAAAATGGTGCTATATTCATGTTGGTCCTATAAAAATATTTTATATGAAATTGTTATTTCAAATATTTAAAATAAATCCGATGCTATTTAAATTGTAAGCCATAATAATTTCTTGAAATTCCCTGCAAATATTGAAATTTCAACACAAATATTCCCTGCACAGAAAAAAAAATTTCTTGTCAAAATTGAAAAATTACTAAATTTTTTAGGAAAATACGGCATATAAACTAAATGGATGAATGGATGGATGGTGTTTTCTTAAATAATTGAAAATATGTTCTTAAATTCTTTGAAATTTGTATGCAATGTATTTGTCTTTCTCAAATTCAAAATTTTGAAATAATTACGAATTTATGACTTTTGGACAAGGTGTAATATAATTTCGAAGACGATTCCAATGATACCAAACAAGCATCACCCAAAATTAAAATTGTTAGTGGAATGTTTTTCCCTTCTTCTGAATCTTTCAAATTTTAACAAAAAAAGCGCAGCCGTCAGGCTTCGAAACTCACGACTCGACCCCTGGCGCCGATCCTACATTTTAACCATTTGGCTACTAAAGCTTACGTAGAAGAAGTAATGAAATCGATAATTATAGTCTTCTGGCTGGATTTATAGGCCTCATGTAAGCGATAGACTAAATATGTAATATATTTGTATGAATAAATTAAAATTTTGAAAAGACAGTTTTGAACTGAAATCTTTTTGTTGTATTATCAAATGTCTGTATTTTGTAGTATAATAATACGCAACTAATGCAAGAACTTCGCTGGAATTAATTTCGCTGCAATTTTATTACATTGTATGCTAGCGATATGTAAGAAAGTTCCAGCGAAGTTCAAAATAGGCTTGAATATCGTGAATAATAAAAAGTCATTAGTCATTTCAAATATGTACAATAAAATTTTTCCAATAAGATGTCGCGAATTTTATGATAAAATAGGGAAAAATCTGTAGGTCCGGCGTTAAATATAAACAGGAGGAGTGGGGATCTATCACAATCAACATGATAAGGTGAACATTATCACCCCAAACCCCGAGATGACTGAACTGCAAAAGTCAGGGACGACACCTGTTGGTATATTTGTATTGCTGAGTGTAAAACTCTGAATGGGAAAATAATTGTCATTGCTATTTATATATGTATCTGTTACTCAAAAGCTCGATGACATTATATATTTCTTACATCATTCATTACTAGTATATAGTAATGCAGGTGGTGCTACTGGCGGTACGAGAGAAAGTAAATTACCACTAATTCTGGGTGGTGATTTTAATGTAAATTTTACATCTGACGATTCTTTACCATTAGTGGATTTTCTTCGTGACGAATTTCATCTACGTATTAATAATAATCCTAATATAGCAACAACAAAATCCGGGACCACAATAGATGCTGTTTTTACACGATACCTTAAAAATATAGAATCTAGAATATACGCTTCGTATTTTAGTTATCGCAGGCTATAGTGTCAGCTTTATCTATACCATTAGTAAACTCTTCCAGCGAGTAATCTGCAGTAGATTATTTCCAATCATCTAAAGGGTAGGAATCCTGTCGGATTCACAGTACTGTTATAGAAAGCGAAGGTGAACAAGAGATACAGTATGCATTGTGACGACCCCGGCAAGGAATGCGGTAGAGGGAAATAGCTGCGCAATGATTACTCTCGATGTAAAAAATGTTTTCAACCCGAAGTGATGGAACAAGATGATCGAGGCGTTGATCAGACTGGGTATTCCCAAATACCTCGCGCACACAATGATAGATTTCCTAAATGGGAAGACGCTGCACTGTGACTTCGATACCTAATATAGAGATCCCATGTAGAGGAGGACACAAATCTAGCAATACCTGCAGTACCACTCAGATATGAAGATCACAAGATGAGTGGTACCGGAAAATTCCCCCCATGTACATTGGAACCGGCGGAATAAGACCGAGTCTGATGACTATAGGGGTACCCAGCAGACCATTGGAAGGTGCCGCCTTTTCGCCGCCGGGCTACGACAATTCTGATGACTAAAGGATCAGTTCACGACTGGCAGCCCCGTTTCTACAGGAATCCTTTAATTTTTGGACTACTCATCTGTAGGGTAGTCCTTTTGGTAGTTTTTATTGCTCCTTTGTTACTTACTATTCATGTTGAATATGAAATCAGAAAAATTTACTATTAGTTAGTTTGCTTGTACGACCACAGTTCACAAGTCTCAAGGAAGCACGTATTCCAAAATCATCTACAAATACGATAAGAAGCTGTCGAAATCATCAGTACAAGGACTATGGCCTATTGCAAGTAGTATTCTGACCTTTCATCATGGCCGAATGTCATCAACGGCAATTGTACATTTACAACACAAATCGGTGCCTATAAAACCTACGGCCATTTTACATCCCAAACGCAAAATGTCTGTGGGATAAAAGAGCTCCAGAGCTGCTTTTCCACTTTGCGTTTGGGATGTAAAATGGCCTTTATTCTTACTAATGTCGGACAACGTACATGGTATGTTAGTTTCTGTATTATAAAACGAAAAAAATAGAAAAAACAGGTTATGTATAAATTTTTTCCCTTCATGAAATAGACGACTTTGACTCGTCGGACGGCGAAATCAGCAAACAAATTTTGTCGGACACATATCATGTAATTCCACATATTTTTTTAAGCAATCCTGAAATAATCGGTTGGTTATTAATAAATTTTTGGATGCCCATAATTTAGCAGGTTTGGGCTGGTAGAATTAAGGCACTCCGCACACGAGGCAACTGATTTGAACTCGCAGTTGCGTACGTAACTGTTTAGTGACCTTGCCTGTGTACGCAAGTGGGAACCCACACACGGGTCGACAGAAACGGGACCGATTAGAAACTAGTTTGCAACTGGTCGCGTGCGACTGTTCTTGCCGGTCGCAAGCGATTTCAGTTGCGTGGTTCCACTTCATCTGAACTACTTGACATATTGCCAAATGTTCGTGACTAAAAACTTTGTGGGCACAGAACACCGATTGATCAAAAATCAGTTGCGCTCATGTGTGGACAAGGGTCTCTTTTTGGTTGCAAACTGGTTGCGAACGTCATTATTGTGAAACCAGTTGCAAATTTGGATTGCAAAACAGTCGACTCGTGTGCGGAGGGCCTAACGGTCCAACATTTTTGTCGGACGAGTTTTGTTTCGCGCGAATCATCGCCATCTCATGTGGCTATGATTGGTAAAAAAAACAGTATCTATAAATTTTTTGGGCACCATAAAAAGGTCGACTTTCGAGCAACCTGGAGGATAAAAGCCGCGGTTTCGTGAGTTTTCGCAGAGGAAAAGTTGGTCGACTAGGTAGGTAATGCATACAAAAAGTTTTAAGAGAGTATGTAGAATTTTTTTTGTGGGCGGGCACTCTGACTATTAGAGAGAAAATATTGAATTGAAAACTTTGGATTGCCTCATTTTTCTAATGTCTGCTCCTGTATTTTTAACCGATATAATTCGTCGATGTTTTTACGCGATGAATCGACGATGTTTATATACGACGCATCGTAAAACATCGATGCAACGTTTCGATGTATCACATCGAATAAAACATCGATGTACACTCAGTCACGAAAGTCTTCGTACACCCCCTAAAATCTCAAGATGACCAAGAAAATGTTAAACTATTTCTTAAAAAACATGTTATATAGTTTAAATACCATAATTAAAGAGATTTTAAAAACAAAAACCTAATACATTTCCATTACATAAAAAAAACTAAAAAAACTGATTTCTTCATATCACAAAAGTCTTCGTACATATGGTAGTTTGAAAGGAAAAATACAGTTAGCTCCTTGGAGCATGCAACTATAGATATTTTTCCAGTCAGTTGTGTGCTTTTATAAGTCAAACAAGAGTTCAAAAAATATAGTGCAATAATTTGAGTATTTATTATGCCTAATCGAACAGAGACTAGTATTGACATTAAAAATTTAATAATTAAACTGCATAAACAAAGAAAATCACTTCGACAAATGGGGGAATTTGTTGGAAAAACGCACTCAACAGTTCAATACACAATTAAGAAGTATAAGGCAAACAATTCCGTGGAAAACAGTCCCCGTAGTGGGCGCCAATCGAAGCTAACAGTTAGAGAAAAAGATCTTTGTTAAGGCAAGTTCAAGAAAACCCTACTTTAAGTGCCCCAAAATTAGCTTCGCAGCTACCTGAAGACCTCGGTAAAGAAGTTTCTCCAGAATGTGTACCCCAAGTCTTAAGAGAAGCTGGGTATCGAGGACGAACGATGAGGAAGAAACTTTGTATTAGCGAAGTCAATAGAATAAAAAGATTGAACTTCGCTAAGAAACATTTGTTGGAGCTAAAATCTCCTCTAGAATATTGGAATCGGGTGCTTTTCAGTGACGAAAGCAAATACAACGTCTTTGGTAACGATTGTAGGTGGAAAGTGTAGCGAAAACCCAATACTGCTCTTCATCCAAAGCATACCATAAGAACAGCCAAACATGGGGGACAATCCGTTATGGTTTTGGGGCTGTATGGCGGCGACTGGAGTGGGTAATCTAGTTTTTATTGAGGGAAATATGAATCGGTTCGCCCTCCTGGACATACTCAAAACAAATTTAAAGGCTAGCGTGCCCAAACTAAATCTTCAAAAACCATGGGTCTTCCAAAAGGATAACGCCCCAAAGCACACCGCGCAAATTGTTAAAGAGAGTGTCTCATTTTTAATGTCCCTCAACAACTTCATTCACCACTCCAGCCGCTGGATTTGAATCCTATTGAACATTTATGGGATGAAATAGAAAGAAGAATAAGGAAGCACCATATAATCTGTCGTTAAACATTATAGCAGGCCATATCGGAGGAATGGACAAATATAGGGCCTGATTGCACCAGAAACTTGGTTCAATGCCACGTAGGCTGCAAGCTCTACTAGATGCTAAGGGAGGACCGACACATTATTAGTTTAGTAATATCATTTTCTTTTTTTGTTCTTTTTTATATTTTGAACATTGTGTACGAAGACTTTTGTGATATGAAGAAAGCTGTTTGTTTGTTATTTTTTTATGTAACGGAAATGTATTGTTTTTGTTTTTAAAATCTCTTTAATTATGGTATTTAACCTATAAAACATGTTTTTTAAAAAATAGTTTAACATTTTCATGGTGATCTTGAGATTTTAGGAGGTGTACGAAGACTTTCGTGACTGAGTGTATATTTGGCATGAACATTCCTAAACTGAAATCATGTTCAGCCAATGTGCACCGTACATTAAAAGGGTTTGTGAAAATCGCAGTAACTATCAACTACATCTAGACTTGGAACCTGCGAGGCATTCTTTACATAGGTCACGTAGTGCAGTGTTCTATTTTGCTTTATATTATTTATATCTAACAAACAATCAATTTGATGCAATAGTCCTGCCCGATTCCTTTTTTCGAATTGTATAAATTTCATCCATAGTTCGTTCAATTTTATAAGTACACCCCACTTCGGTACTCATTAAATTATACTCGCGTTTTATATCAAAATACATTCGCGTTAGCATCTCTAAAATTGTACAAACCAGAAAATTACAAATACATCCTCCGGAACTTCAAATTGAGTATTTGGAAACCCTAACCTAATCATCTATTAAAATAAAACCATTTGAAGTTAACCCTGTTTTAAGTAGACCAAAACCGTAAATTAAACGCGTTTTCCTGTCAACTTTGTTTACGAGAAATTCAGATGAATTGACACAATCAACAGTTAAATGTGTGAAAACATAGGGTAGGAGATCGCACTTTTTATACAATTTAATATATCGCACAGTTGCAAACGTGCCACATAATTATATTGCTCTCGTTATAAACCAAGCTACACTTTATATAAATTAACCCATATAGGTGACATTTCCTTTAAAGCCCTCAATTAATTTCGCGTGCTCAATTTAATGCTTGCTTGAGTCATGATAACAGTTGCTGGTAAAAAAATGTTTTCGCGTTTGTAGTTTGAAGTAGCTTTCCATAAACTTTTGAAACAAGATTTCAATCAGGATTTATATAAATATTCAACCTACCAACGCCATAAATATTAGGGCTTGTAGCACTCCTCCAAATCATATTCAAATTAGAAATTTTATACTAAAAAAATCCCGCACGATACGCCTAAAACAAGTGCATTCTATTGTAATTTAATAACAAGACTGACAGTAGCCTGACCCTTAGAATATAGAACTATCTAGAATATAGAACTATATATCTGAGGCCTGACACTTGGTCTCCACGGGCAACTTTTCTATAAGAGCAATGGCATTTTTGCCATTGTCGAAAAAACAACAGTGGAGAGACGCAACAACTTGTTCGGCATTATTTTCCTAAAATATTACCACAAAATAGGTCCAACAATTCTCTGCTTCTGGTGCTTGAAAACTTAGAATACAAAGGGTGCTTTCCATTTAGACACAGAAAGACAATTGTGTCCGACACAGCGTGTCGCTCTGTGTCGTTCTGTGTAAGCCCAAATGGAACACATAAGTTCATGAAAAATCCGCCACGGCGCACTTTCCTCGTTTTTATTTTTGTTTGGCAAGTAAATCGTAAATTTTATGTTGATAATTTCTTTAAATTAATTACCCGACATCTTATAAATGCTGGGAATCTTAAAAATGAAACAATATTGTTGTAATTATAAATTAACGATCACATTTCAATTGGCGAGGGTTGGTAGCATTGTCTTAGTTGTGCCCGGCTGTGCCTAACTGTGTCGTTGATGGAACACTTCTGTGTCGTACACAGTGTAACACTAGCTGTTTTCGATTTGCCACATTTATCTGATATGCCTCACATTTTCCTCAGTTTCACTGAAAATGTCTGTTCGATTTGGCGGTTCAGTTCCTATTTTACAACAGATGGCGACAGCTTCCAACTGATACAAAACCAAGTGATGTGATAAAAATATTTTTTCATCACATCAGTTGAGTAAGTGATTTTGAAGTTATGCACTGATGTATTTATTGTGGTTGAATATCTTATTTTGTAATAATTTCATATTCAGCAGCGGAAGTATTATGAAGAGACATTTTCTTTGATCTCGGTGTATGGAAAATTAATTTATAAAATTTTTATTATTTATCACATAAGTAACTGTTCGATTTGCTTGTTGCAATCAGTTACAATTTGACAGAACAAAAGTGAGGCAAAAGTGAGTACGAGATTTGACATGTGAGGAATATGTGATGAATATCAGATAAATGTGGCAAATCGAAAACAGCTACTGTGTCTCTCTGTGTCTAAATGGAAGGCACCCAAAACTTCTATATTCTAAGAGCGGGTTTAGACGGTGTGCTCCAGCGCATGTGCCTCACGAACTTTTAGGGTAAAGGGAGAAGTGGGGTGGTACCTATCTTCATTCCCACTCCTCCCTTCATCTAAACGTTCGTGAGGCACATGCGCTGGTGCGCACCGTCTAAAACAGCTCTAAGCTTGCAAATTGGAGTAGCCAAGTCCTTCTCAAGTACAGGCGTGGAAGCAGATTGTGTTTGCGTTGGTAATAGACCCATTATCTGTCAAATAGGAAGAAATTATATGGAGGAGGTAGAAGTTCGGGATATTTTGCCGTAAAAAGTCATAAAATAATCTATTTAACCAGTTTTTATTGCAATAGGATTACCAGTGAATAGTGCTTTAGTGATTTAATTAAGAAAATTTAAAAAAATCGAGTGGTTAAGTGTGTTTTAAGTGAGTTAATTGAGAAGGTGGCCAATTTTGTTTACATTCGCGGTGGTTTTTTCTTGTTTATTTAGCGGAAAAATGTTGAATTTGTGTAGTAATATAATAAAAAGTGCTTTTTGAGTGATTAAAGATTATTATAGAATAGTTATTAAACACATTAAGTGCAGGTACCACCACACAACATGCATAACAATAACTTTTTCACTTTTCCTTCACATTTTTCTGCACTTATGTTTTTAATAACTATTCTATAATAATCTTTAATCACTTAAAAGCACTTTTTATTATATTACTACACAAATTCAACATTTTCCCCTAAATAAAAACGAAAAAACCACCGCGAATGTAAACAAAATTGGCCACCTTCACATTTAACACATTTAAAACAAACTGAATCACTCAATTTTTTTAAATTTTCTTAATTAAATCATTAAAGCACTATTCACTGGTAATCCTATTGCAACAAAAACTGGTTAAATATATTATTTTATGACCTTTTACGGCAAGCTAATGCAAAAATATTCCGAACTTTACATCACGGCGTATAAATGCCAACAAAAGTGACAGCTTCTGGGACTACGAGCAGCTGCGTTAGTGTTAGTGAGATAGGCAACTTCCAGGCCTTTTACACTGCGTCTACAAATTCCATATTTTTCGCCATCGACTTTGCCATATTTTATGGCTTGAGCTGTCATATGTTATGGTGGTGGGCAATTCATGGCATGAATTTTCATGGAAAAAATGGCACATTTTCACAAATGTTATCGAGACAAAAATATTTTCAGAATTATAAACATGCGTACATGTATTTGCACCGAATCAAACTAAATTAAACTTTCCGCCATAGTTGTGTGAACAAACGTCAAATTATGGCAGATTTGATGGCCGGCCATAATGGCTTTCCATCGAGTTTGCCATAAGATCTTCCATCAAATATGGCCAACTTTCAGGGTCTACACGGTCCATGCCATATGGAAATGGCCATGGCCATGGCTAGTGTAGACGTTATGTTAGGCCCATTTTACACGATGAAACACGAAACAAAAAGTTTCATGCAACTTTGCTTGGTTTGAAGGGGAGAGGAGAGAGGGCTGGAGGGAACACGTGCTCCCTCAAACCCTCTCTCTCCTCTCCATCATAAAACCGAGCAAAGTTGCATGAAACTTTTTGTTTCGTGTTTCATCGTGTAAAATGACCCTTACACTGCGTCTACACATTCCATATTTTTCGCCATCGACTTTGCCATATTTTATGGCTTGAGCTGTCAAATGTTATAGTGGTGGGCAATTCATGGCATGAATTTTAATGGAAAAAATGGCACATTTTCACCAATGTTATCGAGACAAAAAAATTTTCAGAATTATAAACATGCGTACATGTATTTGCACCGAATCAAACTAAATTTTAAACTTTCCGCCATAGTTGTGTGAACAAACGTCAAATTATGGCCAAATTCATGGCAGATTTGATGGCCGGCCATAATGGCTTTCCATCAAGTTTGCCATAAGATCTGCCACCAAATATGGCCAACTTTCAGGGTCTACACGGTCCATGCCATATGGAAATCAAATGGCCATGGCCATGGCTAGTGTAGACGCTGTGTTACATGCATACTTGAAATCGGCTTCAAGTAGACTTAAAAGTCATGCAACCTCAAGCTGGAAGTACATAATTGCATTGCGTTGCATGAATGCGTTGACAGATCAAGTTTACCATGAATATTTCTATGATGGCTGACATTTTAATGCGGCACTCCATTTAATGCCACGCAATGCAACGCCCGAGTTGTTTAACTTTTAACTTTTACGCATACAACGCATTCAATACCCTGTCAGATCGGTAACTGTCAAAATATATCGGCTGTTTTGTTTACTCATTAAATATATTAAAAATGGATTTTGATGAGGGATTGTTAGAAGAGATAAAAAAACGAGAATATCTCTATAACATCATTTCATTAGATCATTTCAATGAAATTATATCGAAATAACGATTTGCGAGTGAAAGCGTGGGAGGAAATAGCCAAAAAATTAAACACACACTATTCATCCGTGTACAGGCGCGGAATTGTTCAGGATCCGTTTCCTTTAATGTCATAAAACTTTTTTCGAAGAAGCCATTTATGCTCCTATTAAGGTGGGCTCTCTTATCCACATTCTTCGCAACTTCTTATTCTTGCTTCCTTTTAATCTCATCAATTGTTTAGCGCATTCAAAAACATTGAACACACTGTACATTATTATTAATAATTTTTGTAAGTCGTCCATTTTAAATTCAATAGTTTTTTAATAAATTTTAATCAAAACAAACAATTCAAATGTCAAAACGCATTTAAGTGCCGACAGGCAACGCATTAATGTGTCAAATCCATAATGTAACGCATCGCATTGAATTCATTTAACAAGTATTGCAATGCACTGCAACGCAATTATGTATTTCCAGCTTCAGATCGGTTTCAAGTCTACTTCACTCAAGTCGGTCCAAAAAATTTGTCGGATCTACTTGAACTAGCCATGCAACCCCTGCTTCAGCGCTTGAGTTTTTAAATTAGTTCTCCGTTGATTGTGCAATCCATTTAATAAATTTATTTTATAAAATTGTTTCTTCCATCACGTATTCCGCGGCAAATTTATGCGGTGTCAAATATATTTCAAGCCAGCTTGAAGTCAAGCTCTCAAGTAGGTAAGCTGTCGCCGCGGATTAAACTGTCAGTTCAAGTTCCAGTCAAGTCCTCAGTCCGACATGCAATTCACTTTATAAATTTACATGCACATAAATGAGAAAAATAGCTTCTTCCATCATGTATTTCAGGGCAAATTTATACGAAGTGTCAAATTTATGTCAAGTCAGCTTGAAGTCAAGCTCCCAAGTAGGTAAGCCGTCGCCGCGGATCTGTCAGTTCAAGTCAAAGTCAAGTCTTCAGTCCGACATGTAGCCTTAGTAAATGGTAATTATTACTTTATTGCGCATTGCGTTATGTTTTCAAGTCGTGGGGAATTTAGAAGAAATCGCCGAGCGACGTCACCCCCCCCGTGTTCAGCTCGGGTGCTTGCGGCCTGCCGGACGGAGGGGCGACGGCGCGCGACGACTCCTCTTTACAAGTGTTAGTGCTGTCATTTTAGCGAGTATATAATGGATCGCTAAAAAAACTATTTACATTATGAAAATCTCATAGGGAGATCCAACGGTATATTTTATTACATGTTTTAGCCTAAAATTTTAATTACTAAAAGCATTATTTTATATTTTTCAAATTAGAGCGAAAATAAATTAAATAACAGGGAAAGCTACTTCAGTCCCCAGCTGAAAGGTCTGAATAATTAGACAATTTCATTATACAAACAATGGAAAATTGAAAACTTTCAGTAGTAACACTAATTAAGTACTAGAAGATTATTGATAAATAAATTATCCTTAAATGCCTCATGATTGAGGACAAGTTAAAAGGAAATTAAGACCAGAGTTATATATTCCTCACTTATAATTAACTTATTCCTAATAATGGAGTCATGGCACTGGTGGCTCACACGTAAATTGATATATCCGATTATGTTTGGCTCCAGTATGGGGTGTTCTGCTCAACATCCGATTAATGGAGGCCTTATAGGTGGTCCGGTTAATAAAGAATGCATGTCTTAGTTGGGTATAAGCCAATCAAAATGTTGTAACATGTTGCTCCAGTCAACGTGCCACAATCCATGATGTTCAGGTTACTGCTATTCTTCTGTTGTGCCATAACTGTGGTGTATTGTTGCCTCCCAACAACCGGACACCAGCCATGTGCTTCCAGAAGATGCCAATGTAGATTCCTGGTTTAGGCTCACTTCAAGCCTTAAAGATAATATTAGTATGAATTATTTCAACTATATATTAAATGTGGCCTCTTGTTATGCTCTGCATATAAAATGTGGTGTTTTGTTGTCCCACAACAACGTGTCACCATCAATGATGCTTCCCATAGTCCAGTTATCTTCTCTCCTCGGTGTGACAAATCCGTGTAAAGCCTATTAATCCCTCTTTAGTTGGTCCCTGACACTCTTCAATTAAACAATATTTGATATTGTATTACTATGTCAAAAACTTTATTTATTAATTCAGGCCCATTGGGCTAGATTTATTTAAAACTTTAAAAACTTGTAAACTTGACCCCTGGCGGCCATGTGCAATATTTCGGCGCTGCGGCCGCTGCCAGCACGTCTGACACAGTCGGCTTCCGAGACCAACCTACCGACAGACAGACAAACATTCAGTTTTGTATATTAGATAATGTGAAATGAAGTAAAAAAATATAAGGGGTATTCACTTTTATTGTTTAATTGAAACAAGCACTTCAATTAACAATATTTATTAACAAACTAATATGATATACATAAGGAAACAAAGGAACTTGCGCATCGTTCCTAGACTGCTGTGGTTGCCATCTTATCTCAGCCAAGTGCGGTGTCGAAGTGGGACAATGAATTAAAAGTCGGCAATGACGCAGCGGTCGAGGAACGAGTGACAATTACAACAGAAGAAATGAAACATGGCGTGCTGCCATACAAGTATATTTAGTACAATACATTCCTTAACGCCCAGTTGGCGAAAACCTCTCGGGTGGTTTCCGAGCTCGAAGTGGTCGTGCGGGCACAGCTAGATCCTGGTTTGATGTATTTATTTCTGAAGATGCATCGGGTGATACCGATAAGGCAGAAGTAGCAATTGATGGCGATGTTGGTGATGAAGTAGGAGCAGGAATTGAAGATGAAGTAGATGCAGACGTTGAAGTAGTAGTTGAAGTAGAAATAGGTACTGACGACGAATCAGAAGTCAAAAACGATTCAAAAGTTGAAGGCAATAACCATGATGATGAAGCTGAAGATTGGCATGATGATGATGAAGAAGAAGAAGAAGGTGCTGAAGTTGCAGGCGAAGACGGGTTAGCACCAAGACGTGAAGATGTAGAATATTCGTAGCGAAGTTTCAACTGATCAATATGTCGTCTTACAATTTCACCAGAACTTAATTCCACTGTATACAGTACATCACCAACTCGATCTAAAATCTTTCCTGGAATCCATCGATGTCCTCGTGAGTAGTTTCTTAACCAGACTAAGGTATCTGGATCGAATTGTTTGGTCTCAACCTGTAATTGACTCTTATCGTGAAGACGGAGGTGATGTTTCGGACGAAGTCGATCGAAATATGTTTGAATTTTCCTATTCAAAAGAAGTTCGCCCGGTGGACGACCAGTTGACAAACATGGCGTGGTATGCTGACTCAGCAGGAATCTCGCCAATCGTAAATGTATGTCACCATTCGGAATCTTCTTAAGATAGGCTTTTGTTTTCTTCACCATGATCTCCGCCTGTCCATTAGAAGCGGGATGGAAAGGTGCTGAAAGTATATGACGTATTAAATTATTTTTACAAAATAATTTGAACTCATTCGAAGTGAATGCAGTTCCATTATCCGAAACAATATATTCTGGCAAACCATGCGTGGCAAAAAGCATCCGAAGAACCTGTATCGCACATCGTGATGAAGTTGAAGAAACTTGATGAACCTCTAACCATTTGGAGTAAGCGTCAACTACTATGAAGAATGTATGGCCCAGAAATGGACCCGCAAAATCAATGTGAAGTCTTGACCAAGGATTATCAGGAATCTTCCATGAATGAACTGGAACACGAGGAGTTTCCGGCGAAGACTGCTGACAAACACAACAACACCTGACAGTTTGCTCCACCTCCTTGTCCATTTGCGGCCACCAAAAGAAGCTTCGTGCAAGTGCCTTCATCTGCACGATTCCCGGATGAGAGCTGTGTAATGCTTGAAGAATTCCTTTCTGGCAAGATGGTGGAATAATTACTCGGTCACCCCACAGAAGACAACCTTTTATAGTAGTAATTTCGTTCCTACGAGTATAAAAAGATTTAAATTTTTGATTGTTTCTTACCAAAGTCGCCGGCCATCCCCTTAACGCCCAGCTGAGAACTTGAGCGCATATGGGGTCTTTTGCTGTCTCAATTGCGATATGTGTTGCATCATAAATCGGTTTATCTAGAGTATCAATCATGAAAATTTCATGTTCTTCCTCCTCTGGGTTGGAAACTTGATCCAATGGTAGTCGACTAAGTGAATCAGCATTAGCCATTTTCTTCCCTGAGCGATGAATTAATTCGTAGTTGTATGCATTTAACAATAGTCTTCTCCTTAGCATCTGTGTTGAAATAATGTCTGGAATCTTTTTATCCCCAAAAATACTGATGAGCGGACGATGATCTGTCACAATAGTGAAATGTCTTCCAAATAAAAAATTATGAAATTTCTTAACTCCTGCGACTATTGCAAGGGCCTCGCGATCTATCTGAGCATAATTTCGTTCACTTTTCGATAAGGTTCGAGAATAAAACGCAATTGGTTTCTCAATCCCATTTTTGAAACGATGGCATAACACAACGCCGAGACCATAAGGTGAAGCGTCACAAACCAATACTAAGGGAAGCTTTTCATCGTAATGCACTAATATACTATCTGAAGACAAGAGTGATTTCAATTTATTGAACGAATCTCTATGTTGACCAGTCCACTTCCATTTCTCTTTTTTGTCTAAAAGACGATGCAAAGGTTCAGCAATATGTGCTTTATTTCGCAGAAAAGAATGATAGAAATTAAGTAGTCCAAGGAAGGCTTGCAATTGACGTTTATCGACTGGTTCTGGAGCATTTTTAATAGCAGCAACTTTATCACCTGTTGGCCTAATACCAAGTGCATCGATTTTGTAACCTAAAAATTCTATGGACGGAACACCAAAAACACATTTTGCCTTTTTTAAATGAAAACCAGCTTTGTGTATTCGATCGAAAACTTCTTGTAAACGGATTAGGAGTTGCTGTTCAGAATCACCAGTAATTACCACATCATCAAAATAAGGAAGTACACCTGGAATGCCACGTAACAAATTTTCAATTATCGATTGGAATATACCGGGAGCTGAAGATATCCCAAATTGTAGACGTTTAACTCGAAAAGCTCCTTTATGGGTTGTTATTGTTTGAAGATTTGCAGATTCATCATCCACAGTCAATTGCTGATAAGCTTGTGCCAGGTCTAACTTTGCGAAAATTTTTCCCCCAGCTGTACTGGTTATCAGATCATTAATAGAAGGAATTCGGAACGAATGTTGCTTGAGAACTTTATTTACTGTGGACTTGTAATCCCCACAAATTCTAACAGACCCATCATTTTTAAGAACTGGAACAATAGGTGTTGCCCAATCTGAATAGTCAATAGGCTCAAGAATGTCTTGGGAAATTAATTTTTCAATTTCTTTTTCTACTTTAGCTTTAAGTGCTAGTGGTAATCTACGTGGTTGCAGGCGAATTGGTTGAACAGATGAATCGAATTTTAATTTAACAGGAGGACCATTATATTTCCCTAAATCTGATGAAAATACTTTTCCATATTTATTTAATAATTGATCGATGCATGAAGATTTGGTAATTGAAAGAACTCCTTGAATACTAATCCCCAAAGGTGAGAACCAATTACACCCTAAAACATTCGGATTATTTCCTTTAACAATTATCAGTGGTAATGTTTGTTCAGGTAAATTTTTATATCTAACACGTACATCCAGAACACCACAAACCGGAATGTTATTATTCTGATAATCTAATAGAATGAAATTACATTGTCTTAACTTTGCATTTCCCGAAATCAAGTTATTAGTTTGCATATTCTTTTCAGAAATTATTGTATAATTTGACCCTGAATCAACCTCAAATAAAATTGATTTATTATTAACAACTACGGATGTTTTTCTTTTACCGTTACCACTTTGATTTGAAATTAAATTAATTGAGTTAGAACGTCTTTTCTGGTAGTTATTACTGTTTTTAATTTTATTATTATTAGCACTGTTAGACTGGTACGAAAAACTGTTATTGTTTTGAGATGAATTTCTTTTATGAGCAGAATTGAAATTTTTATTTTTTGATCTACACACCCGTTCCAAATGTCCCGTTTTGGCACATGCATTACACTTTGAATTTTTGAAAGGACACACTGACCTTAAATGATTTCCACCGCAACCATGACATGAATTACCGTTGTTTGTTGAATGAGATGATAAATTAGCACCATTTTTCTTATGTATGAATTTTACGTCATTTGTTGAATTTCGAATTTCTTGAAGATTTCTGTTAGCAGATTCTGCAATTGTAGCTCTATCTATGACTTTTTGTAGAGTAAGATCTCTTTCTGCTAACAACGCCCGCTGCACTGCTTCGTCACGCAGACCACAGACTAATCTATCGCGAAGCATACGATCAAGATAATCTTTAAATTTGCAATCCACAGCTAGCTTCCTTAATTCTGCTAGGTAGTCAGCGAATGATTCTTCTGGTATTTGATCCCTCTTGAAGAAAATGTAAAAAGCCGAAATTTCTGAAACACTTGGAGAAAAATGTAATGAAAGTGTATTAATTATTTGTTCGTAAGTGAAATCTTTAATTTTCCCAGGAGCAAGGAGCGAACGTAATAACTCGAATAAGGGAGCTCCGCACATAGTTAGAAATACTGCAATTCTTTTATCGCTATCGTCACTTTTGATATTATTTGCGGTGAAAAAGTATTCAAATCTTTCAATATATGACGACCAACCATGAGGGTTGGTGATATCGAAATTTTCAATTTGTCCAACGGAACCCGACATTTATTATAGCCTTTGTACTTACAGTTATTCACAAAAAAAAATGTCCTCTTCATTAATGTCCCGATTTTTTTCCGTTCACTAATCCGATCCTCGTCGCCACTTTATTGTTTAATTGAAACAAGCACTTCAATTAACAATATTTATTAACAAACTAATATGATATACATAAGGAAACAAAGGAACTTGCGCATCGTTCCTAGACTGCTGTGGTTGCCATCTTATCTCAGCCAAGTGCGGTGTCGAAGTGGGACAATGAATTAAAAGTCGGCAATGACGCAGCGGTCGAGGAACGAGTGACAATTACAACAGAAGAAATGAAACATGGCGTGCTGCCATACAAGTATATTTAGTACAATACATCACTCTTCGGTGTATTTGGCCTTGTATCGTAGCAAATTCTTACAAGCTTGTATCTAATTACAAATTGCAACAACAAAAACCACTCGACATATTTTACTTTAGATGTAAAAGTTAACAATAGGCGACGCCTCTAGCATTTGAAAATTACAGCCTTTTATTATCTTTTTTTTTAAATTGTCATTCAAATCAACTTATTGACTGAGCAGAGTTGTCATTTTAATCAGCTGACAGACATTTTACAAGGGAGTATTTAATATTGGATTCAGGGTGCTCACTCTTCATTGTAAAAAAATACTACAAACTTGCTATTTGAAGTAAAATACATCAAAGAGGGAATACCCTTATAGATTCTGCAAATCCAATCTTGCTTCTAAATCTTCCCTTACAAAGCCGGTGGCGTGTCCGCTGGCGTGCTAAAGAAGGGCCACATGTAGCACAATGGTTTATATTATGCTCCATTTTAAAACTAACTCGAACCGAAAAGTCCAGTACGTTTAACGTTCCGAGTTCAAATAAAAATTCCAATTCAAAAGTGCAAAAGATGTACGTATCGCAAGCGCAACCCAATTTGCAGCCGACTGTGAGTCCGAAATTGCATAGGTGTGCGGCGCGGCGACAGTTCAGTAGAGGGACCCATGTAGTACATTACGAGGGACCGATCGCCGTACACGAACGGTTTGTAATAAAGTGAAATAAAATAAATAAAAGGTAAATTGAGTAAAAATTAGGTTTGTTTGTGTCATTGTTGGTGTCATATAATAAAATAAAGCTATTCTGACAACCTTTCAAACGATATATATCACAACTTGTTACAGTACTGGGGACAAAACGCCCATTCTTCTTTAGATAATTCTCTAAATACGAAACTATCCGAACTCTTTACATAATTTAAAAACAGAATAGTGAAAAATGTTGCAACCTATCTGTGAGATTTGTTTTTCTGATTAATATTTTGCTTTAGAAATTCTTGAAATTCGGCTTTTTACAAGCTTTAATTGACTTCGTTCTCTGTGTGGGAAGAATCTTGCGATCGATTTTTCGACTACTTCCAGATATCCGGTGATGCTCAAATTTGGCAGAAGCCTTTGGTTCTGAAGGCAATGCAATATAGTTTATTCAATTTTATGGTAAATCCAATATGACGGCCGCCATAAAACGGCGGATATTTCTGGGGTGGAATCTTGCGATGGATTTTTCGGCCACTTGCAGATATCCGGTGATCCTCAAATTTAGCACAAACCTTTAGTTCTGAATACAATGTAATATGTATAGTATATCCAACTTTATGGTACATCCAATAGGGCGGCCACCATAAAATGGCGGATTACCTTTTTCTTTACAACCCCCCCCCCAACATGGGTGTCAAATGAAAGAGTATGACGACTAGAATATAATAAGCTATGTGACACCATTTTAAATCCAATATGGCAGCCACAACGAAATGACGCATTACCTTTTTCTTTACACATGGGTATCAAATGAAAAAGTATGACGAGTAGAATACAGTAAGCTATGTGATGTCATTTTAAATCCAATATGACGGCCACCACAAAAAGGCGGAATACCTTTTTCTTTGTCACCCCCGCCCCCGCCATGTGTATAAAATGACAGAGTATGATGAGTAGAATACAGTAAGCTACGTGATGTCATTTTTAATTCAATATTACGGCCATTACAAAATGGCGGATTACCTTTTCTTTACAGCCCCCCGAAATGAGCATCAAATAAAGAGAATAATCCTAATATATAAAAACTACGTGTCACAATGTTTGTAGACGCTAATCTCCGAAACCGCCCAACAGTTTAAATGAAAATTTGGGAATGTGTAGGGTTGGTTCCAGATTGAAAGATAGGATAATTTTGGTCCAGATAAGTGAAGGTGTTGTCGAAATATAGAGAATTTCAATGTTTCACTGATTATATTAAGTTGGCGGGGCGAAAAAATATTTAATTTTAATTGTCATGTACATATAAAAAACCGTTAGCTTTAAAAAAGCACTCCGATTTTTACGAGTGACAACGTATGAATTAGTGTATTGACTGTACTGAGTGTACAGTATGTACAGTGTACTGTGTTCTGTGTACTATATACTATGTACTATGGACTGTATACTATAACTACCGGAGCCCGCAAAAACACAGCAGTTGAGAAACATATAATTTATATACAAAATAAAAATATTTGTGAACATTGGGAAACCTGTAAAATATTAGCATCCATTGTTCTTTATATACTTCCACCGAAAAATGCGTAAAAGCTTTTAATTGGTGCGATTAAATTAAGTGTTAATAAGAAAATATATAAATGTCGAGTTTTTGCATTATGCCTCAGATTGCGGTACATCTTGAAAACGGTCAACGTGTATATTTCACTGAAGAAAATGCTTTCCAACGAGCTTTCCAGCCACCAAAAACTACACTTACTGAATTTTACACATTGTGTCAAAAACCTGATATTTTTGAACAATTCGCAAGAACATTGTTATATACCGACGTCACTCGCTATTATACATGGAACAAACCAGAAAAAAAAGGAAGCCACGTAGACAAGGCGAACCACATCCAACTATTGCACACGTATTGAAAGCAAAGACATTGGGACGACTTTACACAGTACATCCAAAACAACGTGAATGTTTCTTTTTGCGTTTGTTGTTGCTGAATGTTCTAGGACCAACGTCTTACGATTTTTTTCCAACAGTCAATGGTCAAATATTCAATACATTTCAAGATGCATGTCGCGAGTTGCAATTGCTGGAAGACGACAATCATTGTGATCTGACACTAAATGATGCAGCATTTGCATCCACGCCGAATAACATTCGTCAGTCAACTGTTCGCAATTATATTGACGACATGATACCCAACAGAACCATCGGTTTTGTTGGAAAAATACAATAACGGCATGACTGAAGACATACTTCGCAGAATTAGACAAACACACGAATATCCAAACTCTCGAACTTTTATAGGAATAATTAGTTTTTCGTTAATGGTTATAAATATTTGTTGAAGAGTTGAATTTGGATTGAATGATATTTCGATTAATTTTAAATGTCTTAAGGTTGGGTGCAGCGAGTCGAAAAGGCATCATCTTTGTTTATTTACGCGCCGGAAAACAAAACCAAAAACATAGTTTACCAGCAAGTTTTGTAAAAGAATACATACATAGGTAATTTTGGTCACACTTAATATGAAAGCATAGTGAATCTAATGTCTCCAAATTTTACAGAAATAAGTATTGGTTCTTTCCTTAGATATTGCCAATAGTTTGATTTTCAATATTTGCATTAATTTCACATGTTTTGACGAACATAATTTCGCAATATAAGAGAAAATAAATGTTGGTTTTTTGGCATTGCTTTTCCCAACTATAAAATATTTGTTTCATTTTTCGATTTTGTTTTATTGTTCTCGAAAAATTTTGTTATTGAAGACTTCTAGATTTAAATTAAAAAACCTATAAAAAATGGCCCTCGAATTTCGAGTGGTGGATGTTGCTATTTGCATTAATTTTAAATCGTTTAACGTTCATTGTTTTAACAGAATATACAGGCAATTTTGGTCATAGTTCAAATAAATGTATTTTGAATCTAATGAGTCCAACTTTTATAGGAATAGTTGGTTTTCGTTAATGGTTCAGAAGAGTTGAATTTTGAAGGTTTGGATATTGTTCTGAAAACAAGGATAAGGATTGAAGTTCAATATATTTTTGGAAGATTTATCTTACCATTAATGTTCTCTTAAGGGTTCCTTTAAATAATACACTTCTATTTATACATATAATTAAATTTATTCTAACGTTAAACTCAATACATTTATTCGGGAATTATAATTTTACAAAATGGCAGCAGCCGGCAAACTTGTTAAATCCGTACTCTTCTTCTTCCTTCTTTTTGAACAAACTCAAAACAGTTCATTTGTTGTTCAAGAACTAAATCAGTTCATTTATTGGACCCGTTCTATGCGTTCTACTTGGCAACGGCTACAGTACCCCCCGCTTAGACGAAAGCACGGTGTGTTCTTATCGATAACGGGCAGGGATTGTTATTTTCCTACCCGATCTAGCTGTTTTCGTCGGAATGATTTCTGTGGTTTCGTTTGTAGCTGTTGACTGATTTGGTCTTGCTTGCATATCTACAATGTATGCTGGTTTTAATCTGTCGATCGACACTTCGATTTCTCTCCCTTTTACGTCGACTTTGTAAAATTTGTCTGTTCGACTCATGATTCTATATGGACCGTCATATGGATGTGACAAATTTGGGCGAACTGAATCATTTCGTAGGAAGACGTGAGTTGTTGTTAATAAATCTGGGTGAATGAAAATTTTTTGTTTTGAATGCCATGCTGTGTGCGTTGGTTGAACAGATTCCATAGCTTTTCGAAGTTCAACGACTGTTTCCGATTCAGTTTTATTTGAAGTGTTGTTGTCGAAAAATTCACTTGGAATGCGGAGAGTTGTTCCATATACCAATTCGGCTGGCGATGCTTTTAAATCTTCTTTATACGTCGTTCGAAGAGCTAGCAAAATAACCGGTAGGTATTCAGACCAATTCAGTGTGTCTTTGCACAAAATCGCTGCTTTTAAGGTTCTGTGCCATCTTTCAATCAAGCCATTAGACTGGGGATGGTATTCAGCGAACAGGGTGGATTCAAATTGTCGTCCTTGATCTGAAGTTATCTTTTTGGGCACTCCAAATTTTGCAATCCATCCAGAAATGAGTGCTTTTGCGACGGTCGGGGCTGTCATATCTTTGATTGGGGTAGCTTCTGGCCAACGAGTGAATCTATCGATAATTGTAAGACAGTAGCTGCGATCCAATGGGCGATTTTTTTACTCGCAAGTACGTGCGAGCACATCACTAATGGAACACGATTTTTGACAATTACCAATGAAATGTATGTGCCCAAAAACAAGAGCAAGGGTAGTTGCGAGTAGCTAGCAGCAGTTTTGAGTAATTTACTAGTCCCAATGGATCGCAGCTAGTAGCGATTCTCGTTGCTAGGTGGAAAAGGGCCAACTAAATCGATATGAATGTGTGAGAATCTTTCGCTGGTTTGATGGTATTGTCCTAGTGGAGATGACGTGTGACGGTTTACTTTTGACCTTTGGCACTGCATGCAATTCTTGACGAATTTACTGCAGCCTCGTTTGATGTCTGGCCAGATGAATCTGTCTATCATCAATCTGGAAGTGGCTTTTTTTCCACAATGTGAAAGATCATGTGTAGCTTTGATGAATTGGTGCCGAAGGCTCTTTGTAATGAATGGACGTAATTTTCCGTTTGAACAATCGCAGTAAACTTGTTTGGTGCTCCCGGGAATATTGAATAACCTCAAATCGAGGGATGGTTTTGTGATACCTGATTCCAATATTGTCTTCAGCTCCTCATCGTTTTCTTGATCTGCTGCTAATTTTCCGTAGTCGATAATTGTTGAGGTTGTTACGGCTTGAATTCGAGAGAGCAAATCGGCTGGAATATTTTCAGCTCCCTTCACGTATCGTATATCCGTTGTTACTTGAGCGATTCGATCCAGTTGTCGAGCTTGTCTTTCTGAGGCTTTATCCAGTTTCTGTTTAAATGCAAAGGTCAGTGGTTTATGGTCTGTGTAGATGTGACATGTCCTGCCTTCGATCATATATCTAAAATGTTTGACTGCCAAGAACATTGCGGTAAGTTCACGATCGTACGTGCTATATCTTAACTGAGCATCATCGAATTTTTTTGAAAAAAATCCTAATGGCTGAAGTTCGTTGTTGACAACTTGATGAAGTGCTGCTCCTGCGGCAAAGTCGGGAGCATCTACATAGAGTGAGAGTTCAGCTCCCATGATGGGATGCGCTAATGTTGCTGCGTCGGCTAATTGATTTTTGCATTTTTCAAAAGCTTCTTTTCCTTCATCTGTCCAAACTACTAACCGTTTGTCGTTTTTTCGATTGTCCGGAATCAAGTTGAATAAGGGCGCTTGCAGATCCATGGCACGTAATAAAAATTTACGATAGAAGTTGATCGTGGCTAAGAAACTCTTTAATTGTTTGATGGTGGTTGGACGTGGGAAATTTCTGACTGCTTCCACTCTTTCAGGAATCGGTTTGATGCCGTCTGGTGAAATCATATGACCCAAAAAGATTAACTCTGACTTACCAAATTCGCATTTCGCAACATTTATTGTCAGGTTATGTTGTTTCAGACGTTCAAAAACTGCTTTGATATGTTGTCGATGTTGTTCAGGAGATGATGATGCGATGCATAAGTCGTCCATATATGGAAAAACAAAATCGAGTCCTTTAACTACTTCATGAATTAAACGTTGGAACGTTTGTGCTGCGTTGCAGAGGCCGAATGTCATGAATGGAAATTCGAAGAGGCCAAATGGTGTAGAAATTGCAGTTTTCGCTACATCTTCTGTGGCAATTGGAACTTGGTGAAATGCCTTTTGCAAGTCGACTTTTGCAAATATAGTCTTACCTTGCAAAATTGATGTGAAGTCCGTTAAGTATGGTATTGGGTAGCGATCTGGAACAGTAATTGCGTTGAGTGCACGGTAATCACCGCATGGACGCCATGATCCGTCTGGTTTTTTAACCATATGCAAAGGGCTGGCCCAATTGCTGCTTGATGGACGGCAAATGCCCGCTGCCATTAGTAATTCAAATTCCGCTTTAGCTGCTTTTAGTTTTCCAGGCTCCAAACGCCTGGGTCGACAAAAAACTGGCTGTCCTACTGTTTTAATTTCATGAATTACCTTGGTTGATGTTCTCGTACAAAGCGGTGCGAGTTTTGTAATTGATTCATACTCACTCAGTAGATCGGCGTAAGGTAAAGTTCTTTCGAAAGTTTTAATTGTGATTTCGGTGATTATTCGTTCGGTGAAACATTTTGTCTTGAGACCCGTTAGGCCGTCGATAAGTTGTTTGCGTTTCAAATCAATGAGCAGTCCGTAATGTTCGACAAAATCAGCTCCGATGATCGGATTTGTCACTGCTGCTATGTAGAATGTCCAAGGAAAATCTCTTCGAAGACCTAGATTAATTTTAAGATGGACTTGTCCATAAACGTGGATGGAAGTTCCATTAGCGGCGAAAAGTTTTGTGTCTGTTGGTTTAATCCAAGCTGCATTTACCCCAGGCGGGATGACTGACACATCAGCACATGTGTCGATAAGAAATTTCCTGTTTGAATTTGTGTCGGTGATTTTTAGGCGAAATATTTTCTTTGAATCCATTTCCAACTCGCCGTTACTGGAAACTGTTGCAGCTGGAGGTAGTCATTCACTTGCTCTGTTCTCAGTCGCTTGTGGCTGGGAACCGTTCGGTTGATTTCGATGTTTACATGGACTCTTGCATCGACGTGCATTCCTACCGAATTTGTAGTGAAACCAACATTCGTCGTATCTGCCTCTACTTTTAGTACGATCACGACTTCGTCCTACATCTCTTGATTTTGACCGGCCGCGATTGTTATTTATGAACTCTCCGAACATGGCTTGTATTTCCGCTTTCATTTCCGACCAGTTTGTAGGGCGGTTTTTTGGCTTGCATTAGGGACCGCTAGAGCTTGTGTTGTCGCAGCATTAACCTGATGGCTGTGCCGTAATTTGTGATAATCCGAGAGCTGATCAGCGATTATTAGCCATTGATGCCTGTTTGACTTGGCTGCGACAACCGATGGTTGGTAACTTTCAGGCAATCTACTCATCCATAAGTCAAACAATGCATCCTCACCAAGTGATCCATTCGATTTCCGAGCCATTTCGTTGTATAGTTGGGATGGCTTTTGGTCGCCGAGTGGCATTGTTGACAGAACATCCCGTAATTTTAGTGTTGGACTGATGGAAAAATGTGAGATGAGATTTCGTTTAATGTAGTCGTATTTATTTGTTTGAGGCACTTGCGCCATTATTGTGCGAAGCTCGGCTAATTTTGGATACGGAATGCTGGCCATGACCGTTGTGTATTTCTTTTGGTCTTGTGTGATGCCGGACGCTGCAAACCAAAATTCGAGTGATAAAAAATATAGGTCGATTTCCGCTTCGGATAAAATAGGCAGAGGGATTCGTGGAATAGCTCCTGCTGCATTGAGCATAAGCTGAGCCTGCTGAGGTGGCAATTGTTGAGGTGGCAATTGTTGAGGTGGCAATTATTGAGGTGGTGTATTGCCTTCAGCGGGTGGTGGTAGTTCCGGTGGCGGTTGTCTTAACTCGTTGTCCATATTGTTTGAAAGAATATTTTTTTCTCTTTTTTTAAAAAAATACTCACCCCGGATCGATGCTTAAAATTCACGGTTTACCGAAAATTTCTCTAGAAAAAAATAATTTCCAAGAAGCTTGTTTGTAGTTAATTCACTAGAGCACTAGAAATTGAATCTGTTTTCGATGTTGGGTTTGGAATTTAAAATCGCGAAATGTAAATAAAAATTCTAAAAAATTCAATTAATTTGACTACAATTTATAAAAATATGGGTTCCTGTAAAGACCGTATACGGGCGAAGTTTTAACGTGATAACGTCTTTTTTGTGTTATAAGTTTTTTGGAACAAAGGATTAAATGAAGATTACACTTTTAAATTCATATAAATTCAATTCTTCATTTTTAAAGAAAACATTTATTGTAATTAGAGGTTAGAATTCTTTCTGAACAGATTTAAAATTTAGTTATCTAATTTTGTTTACCACAATCTGTCACAAACCGAGCAAGCGTGGCCAAAATCGTTGTCCAGGAAAGTTAATTTGAATCTGTTTATTGACGAAGCCCATTTATTATACCACGTAGATTGTATCTGTTGCACCGCTGTTTGGTTTGATGAAGTACTCGGTTGTAGAGCAGCTTGCACTGATGCAGGTCTACGCTACGGAGCACAATTGCCAAAATTAGTCCGCCATTTTGAATTTTCAAATTTTAACCACAAATTCGTCATTTGAAATCCTTAAAGCCCCCCGATACTGATTTTCAGTACAATCGGAACACAATTGCCAAAATTAGTCCGACATTTTGAATTTGCAAATTTTAACCACAAATTCGTCATTTCGAACCCTTAAAGCCCCCCGATACTGATTTTCAGTACAATCGGAACACAATTGCCAAAATTAGTCCGCCATTTTGAATTTTCAAATTTTAACTACAAATTCGTCATTTGGAACCCTTAAAGCCCCCAAATACTGATTTTCAGTACAATCGGAACACAATTGCCAAAATTAGTCCGCCATTTTGAATTTTCAAATTTTAACCACAAATTCGTCATTTGGAACCCTTAAAGCCCCCCGATACTGATTTTTAGTCCAATCGGAACACAATTGCCAAAATTAGTCCGCCATTTTGAATTTTCAAATTTTAACCACAAATTCGTCATTTGAAATCCTTAAAACCCCCCGATACTGATTTTCAGTACAATCGGAACACAATTGCCAAAATTAGTCCGACATTTTGAATTTGCAAATTTTAACCACAAATTCGTCATTTCGAACCCTTAAAGCCCCCCGATACTGATTTTCAGTACAATCGGAACACAATTGCCAAAATTAGTCCGCCATTTTGAATTTTCAAATTTTAACTACAAATTCGTCATTTGGAACCCTTAAAGCCCCCAAATACTGATTTTCAGTACAATCGGAACACAATTGCCAAAATTAGTCCGCCATTTTGAATTTTCAAATTTTAACCACAAATTCGTCATTTGGAACCCTTAAATCCCCCGATACTGATTTTTAGTCCAATCGGAACACAATTGCCAAAATTAGTCCGCCATTTTGAATTTTCAAATTTTAACCACAAATTCGTCATTTGAAATCCTTAAAGCCCCCCGATACTGATTTTCAGTACAATCGGAACACAATTGCCAAAAATAGTCCGCCATTTTGAATTTTCAAATTTTAACCACAAATTCGTCATTTGGAACCTTTAAAGCCTCCCGATACTGATTTTTAGTCCAATCGGAACACAATTGCCAAAATTAGTCCGCCATTTTGAATTTTCAAATTTTAACCCCAAATTCGTCATTTGAAATCCTTAAAGCCCCCGATACTGATTTTCAGTACAATCGGAACACAATTGCTAAAATTAGTCCGCCATTTTGAATTTTCAAATTTTAACCACAAATTCGTCATATGGAACCCTTAAAGCCTCACCCGTCCGAACTAGTCTCGTGTGTAGCACCCCCCATTGAGACGTTTTCTTTCTTTTGCTCCGACGCTAAGAACGCGAGCCTCTTTCTCGAATGTTGCGCGAGCATCGTAACGTTACTGGACGTTAGTGGCTTCGTTACAACTTTTTCGTGAATGCCTTCCAACCGCATCGATTTATAAGACGTTATCACGTCAAAATGTCGAAATCACTTTTGCCCTTTTCAATTAATTAATTTTTTGAGTTGATTGTATGTCGCTATTTGTCACTAGGTGGCGGTAGCTTACAAAAAATTTATACGATGAATTGCTATTTTTTGGAGTCTCGATTTGGCCACTGGTACACTTGTTCCATTATCACTTGTTGGTGCGTATTATTGATGCAATCAGCAATAAATCGGCGCGCCCACACAATTTGTGGTTGCCACTTTTCGAAGGAGCCCTTTCACGACTCGGGTCACCAGTTTGGAAGATTTATCTTACCATTCATGTTCTCTTAAGGGTTCCTTTAAATAATACACTTCTATTTATACATATAATTAAATTTATTCTAACGTTAAACTTAATACATTTATTCGGGAATTATAATTTTACAAAATGGCAGCGGCCGGAAAACTTGTTAAATCCGTACTCTTCTTCTTCCTTCTTTTTGAACAAACTCAAAACATTCATTTGTTGTTCAAGAACTAAATCAGTTCATTTATTGGACCCGTTCTATGCGTTCTACTTGGCAACGGCTACATATTTTTTAGAAGTGACAAAGTCTATAACTTTTGTTTTCATAATTAAACACATAGGTCACATCACTAATTCTTATTAATAAGTTTCAATATTAATTTTAGTATAAATGTATGTATTTATAAGTGGGGCTCCAGACTTAACCGGCTCCAAAAAAATTTCCACTCGTCTAGGTAATTTATAATAGGTAATTTAAGGTGGGGTAGGTATGGGTTTTTAAGAAAAAACAAATTTAATAAGGAAAATAACTGAAATTCTCAAGGCTAATTTCCAAATTAAGGGAAATTTCTAGATATTGAATAAGCTTTATATTGATTTATTATTGTTTTGGAGCGAATTTAAGGGTAAGTTGTGGGATCACCTTTCTTCGATTAAGGGGTAATATCACCTTGTGACTTTTTTTCACCTTTTTTTCTTATTGGCTTAAACACTCCATAAAGTATCCAAGAATGATACAAAAATTCGATTATAAGGGGATCAAAACTTTAACTTCAAATATGTCGGCTCCACATTTTCCAAACTGGGCGTACCAGTAACTTCCTCAATTTTTATCAGATTGACTTGAAATATTAACTGCAAGTTTAATGCCCATATTCCCGATTTCACTCACCTGAATTCTTTTCACTCATTAGGGCCCCATACACTACAAGGTTTTATGCGTACAAACATGTCCCGCAGTCTTTGTGACAAACTTGTTTGTACGCTAAGCCTGCCCATACACTATAAGGTTTTACAGCAAAACTAAATAAATAAATACAGCAAAATACTAAAAACACCGAAACAAAATAAACAACACCAGAGTAGACTTTTTTTATGTTATGGAGAGAACTGTCAGATAAAACCACGAAAAAATCAAAACGTTTTGATATTTGGGACAAACTTGTGACAAACATAAAACCAAAAACCAAATTCACCACACACTGTCAATCTTTGTTTGAACGCCTTGTTTGTACGCATAAAACCTTGTAGTGTATGGGGCCCTATTCAAAAGTCGTTCACTTTGTAATCGGTATTCCCGTTTTCACTTTTTTTTCAGGTGATGCGATGCAATGCGTTACTCGAATAGCTGTCATAATTTCGTGTTTTTGTATACAAAATTTTGATGAGATTTTTCAGTAGTTGTTTGTTCCAAAGCCTACCATATTTTCATATTTCTCCTCCATTCACCAAAAATTCGCCCAAAATTTATGGGTGAATTGCGACTGAAATGAATGTATGGAAAAGTGAATGTGAGTGAATGCGGGTGAATATCGGGAATACCAATTTCAGTCACTCGCCGGATTTCGACGGGTGAGTGAGTTTGGGAATATAGGCATAAACAATATTTTCTCGTGAAAGTCGTAGGAGTTTTTTCATAAATTGTTTTTTAAAGATTTTATAAGCGATTTTCGGCCGATTTTTTTCGAAAAAACAAGAAAAAAAAGTTCAAGTTAACTCAATTTTTCGAAAAAATCCTACGACGTTTGCTAGATTTTGGACTATATTTTAAGAAACTTTTTGGTTTTTTGTTTGGTTAAAAATTGTGGCCCATGTCGACCGTCCGTGTTTATTTACCTCGCGTGCCCTGCTGTCCCGCCATTTTGTATCGTAAAATTAAAATAAAACATGTTTTTTGTAGTTAAAGACTAGTACTTTCATGTCTCAGAAAATCACGTGAAATTTAGTGAACACAAGGTGATATAACCCCTTAACCAACGAATGTTGCGGTTTCATCAAGTCTCGAATTTCCCTTTCAACAGCCCATTTCTCAAGGACGCATCCTACTAAAATATAAAATATTCTTTTATGATGTCGTGTAAGATTTATCCCATTAATCCTTTTACTGATACCAAGCATTTGAAAATAAGGTAATTATTCAGATTAACCCCCACCCCTCCGATGACCTTGAAATTGTAGTATGTGTAGTATTCGTCATCCTGATCAAGAGTACACATAATATCTATGTATGTTTGGCGCGGAAAAAATAACTAAGCAGTAGTCATTATTAAGGTTTATCCGAGATATAAAGAAAAACACGTCCTTTCTGTTATGAATGTTTTAGTGGAGTGAAAATTCCTTTATTGTCAAATCGTAAAATTAATTAAAATACTTAAGGCTACTTCGATTTGTCAAAACATTATTTCAACACTCCCACTTTTTGACATATTTTATACCCATACATGTTTACAATAAATTATTTCGTTTTATGACTTTCATCATATTTCGCAGCTTCTCATAACGTCCTTTTGCTAATTCTTTTGTAAGAATGTCACCCAGTTGTTCATCTGTTGATACGTAATTCAAGCTAAAAAATTCCTGCTCATACTTCTCGCGAATGAAATGATAACGAACATCAATATGTTTTGTTCGTTTATGAAATTCCGGATTTTTTATCAGCCGAATTGCGCTCTGGTTGTCCAAAAACAGCTCTGGAAGTTTCTTTTCATCGATAAGATCGTTAATCAATCTCTTTAGCCAAATTAACTCTTTTACTGCTACAGTAGCTGCAATATATTCTGACTCGGTTGTCGACAATGCTACAGCTTGTTGCCTGGTTGATTCCCAACTGACTGGTCCACCATTTAATAAAAATATTACACCTGATGTTGATTTTCTAGTCTTGGTATCCCCTGCATAATCAGCGTCGCTGTAACCGATTAGTCCTCCTGTTGCCTGTGGTTCATAGTAAACGCCATATTCTATCGTTCCTTTTATGTACTTAAAAATTCTCTTCACCATATTTACATGGGCATTTGTAGGCGATTCAAGATACCGGCTCACAACCCCCACTGCATATTGTATATCAGGCCTTGTTCCGACACATAAATACATTAAATTTCCGACAGCTTCTCTATAAGGATAGACTTTGTTAAACTCAGAATCTTCAAAATGATTTACATTTTGATTTATATCAATCGGAGTTGAAACCGCATTACAACTACTCATGTTAAATTTTGAGAGTATTTTTCGAGCATAAGCTGCTTGACTTAAATGAATGCCTCCCTCTTTGTCTCTGAAGATTTCCATTCCTAGAAAAGTATCTAGATTCGTTGTCTTGATCTCAAACTTCTCACGCAAATGTTCAAGGACTGGTATAACATCTGCTTGATCATGCGCTGCAATCAATCCATCATCAACATAAATTGCTAAGATGACCTTTTTCTTATTGTTTTCTTTCACAAAAAGACATGAATCCGCTACAGAAGTTTTGAATCCAAATTTCTCAATAAATGTTGTAAAACATTTATTCCAGCATCTAGACGCCTGCTTCAATCCATATAAACTCTTTATAAGTTTACAAATCCTTCCTGAACCATCGTTATAGCCTGGTGGTTGATTCATGTATATAGTTTCTTGAATTTCTCCATAAAGAAATGCAGTTTTGACGTCAAATTGACACAATTTCATATTTTCTGATGCTGCTATTGTGCCTTTCCACATTTGTATTCTTTCGGCAGTATGCAAACCGGATTAACAACAACCGCGATTTCCACACCCGTATTCTTGCAGCGGCGCAAGCATTCATATTCCGATTAAGTACTTGAATGTGTGCGTGTGCTTTTCTGATCATTTCGCATTGAGTGCTTGACCCCCCAAAAGTGGTTCTCTACTTGTGTTAGTGAGTTGAAGCCGAGAAATAGGTTTAAAATGTGCTGCACATTTCTCTCCACGCTCATCACTTTTTGTAGAGAATTCTCTTTGATTCTCTTACCCCTTTCCTAAAAACTCGGTTTGAATACTGCAGCAAGAATACAAGTGTGGAAAGGCCCATTGATAAGATCGCCCTTATGGATGAGAACCTTACTACTGCACTAAATGTTTCCTTGTAATCCACTTCATATTTTTGCGTAAAACCTCTGGCTACCAGTCTCGCTTTGTAACGTTCTATTTTACCATCAATGTTGTATTTCACTTTATAGACCCATTTGTTATCAATAAGTTTTTGATTTTGTGGCACTTCAGTAAGTACCCATGTTTTATTTTCAATCAAAGACTTATATTCTTCATCCATTGCCTTTTTCCAATGAAATTTGTCAGTAGAGTGAATAGCTTCTTCGAAAGTTGAAGGCTCATCAACTATTGAAAACATTGCTTCTGCCATAGTTACCTCACTACCATGATGCGAGAACTCATCACATTCTAAACCGAAGCCGATTTTCTAAAATATTTTAATTATCTAATGTACACCAACCTGACGTTGCTGGTCTTTCCCTAATGATTTCTTCATCTGTGTGGTTTATATTTCGTTCGTTATCTATTTGTTGTTCACCATGATTTTGTTCGGTAAGATTTTGTTCTTGTTGGTTTCTGAAAAATATATCAATTGTACTATTTTGATTGGAATTATTTTTCTCATTTTTCTCCAGCACTTCAAAAAAATCTTTTTCTATAAACTTGACATCCCTGGCTATCTCAACTTTTCTTGTTTTAGGATTCCAAACACGATAGCCTTTAACATTCTCATCGTACCCCACAAAAGTACATTTCGTTGCTTTTGCATCAAGTTTTTGCCTTTTCTGCTTCGGAATATGCACAAAAACTTTTGTCCCGAAAACTCTTAGATGATGAATGTTCGGATTTTTATTGTGCCATAACTCATATGGTGTTTTCTTCAATATACTGCTTGTGCCAGTTCTGTTTAAGATGTAAACTGCGGTATTAGCAGCCTCTGCCCAAAACTTCAGTTCTATGCCCTTGGCGTATAACATCGACCGTGCTGCTTCAACTACTGTACGGTTTTCTCGTTCAACTGATCCATTCTGTTCTAGAGTATATGGTACAGTACGTTGATGACAGATTCCATGTGACTCCAATAACTTTTCCATTTTGGCATTTAAGAACTCCTTACCATTATCTGTTCGTAAAATCTTGATCTTGTGACCATGCTGATTTTTAACAAAATTAATAAATGCTTTTATTTTTTCAAAAACTTCTGATTTGTTTTTTATAAAATAAATAGTACGAAAATGCGAAAAGTTATCTTTAATAAGTAAAAAATATCTATTTCTACCAATGGATTCAGCTTGCATTGGACCGCAAACATCAGCATGAATTATTTCGCCGCATGTATTAGTCTTCATTGCATTGGTTTTATACGGGTCTCTGTGTTGTTTCCCCATTAAGCATCCTTCACACATGAAGTCTTCATCGACAAACTCAATATTATATTCCTTTAAAAAGGTTCGAACATGACTTAAATTTTGGTGCCCAAGTTTTTCGTGCCAACTTTTCAATGTATTGCACTTTTCTGCCATGTTTACTGCAATTGACTTTGTTTGAACTTTGAACTGCATCTTGAATAAATTTCCATCGCGAGCTCCCACTGCCACAACGACATCGCCTCGCTTTAGTTCACACTTGCTTTTATCTGAAGCCAGGGTAAAACCTTTATCTAGAGCTTTAGCTCCAGAAAATAAATTTCTCTGCAAGTCTGGAACGTATAGGACATCCGTTAGAACTTTTTCGCTCCACTTCTTTCCATTAAAAACAAGGAAGTTAATTGTTCCACATAACGGTGCCTTTAGTATCCCACCGTTTGCTAATTTTACTTCTTTTGGTGGATTTAGCTGACGAATATCCTGAAACCAATCTAACTTGTGGCTCATGTGGTCACTTGCACCGGTATCCAGCAGCCAATGATCTGCATTTGATCCGTTTGCCGAACGCATAAAAGCTTCCCTATCAGATTTGCTAGCTGCTGGTTTATTTATTTTCATATTTATTTGTGGGCAATCCCGTTTAAAATGTCCCTGTTTATGACACAAAAAACATTTATATATTTTCTTGTCATTTTGAGGTTTTCTTTGTGATTTCTCGTGTGCTTTGTTCCGGTAATTCCGTTTTGAAAATAACGCTTCACCTATTACCGTATTTTTATTTTCCACACGACTTTCTTCCATCACTAAACGTGCTCTTAAATTTTCTAACGTCCTGTCAGCTTTACTCGTAGATTCCCACGCACTTGCAAAAGCATTATATTCTTCAGGTAGCGCCATGATAATTTTTGCAATTATCATTTCATCAGAAATTAACTGCCCCAACGACCTTAAACTATATATCAGGTCCTCCATTCTTGCGATGAATGTTACCATATCTGAAAAACAATGAAAACGCACGGTGTGTATTCGGTTACGGTTTCATACAGACTGGGGAGTCTCTCTTTATTAGTTAACAGTTTAGTACAGATTAATGTGTTAGACTTAAATGTAGTTCTTATACTCTTACACCTCCCCTTTTAGTAATATACAATTTTCTTACATCTCTAGATGTCTTATTATTTAATTATACATTGTTCATATACTTTAGTTCTTAAATTCATTAAGTACAATTTCGTTATATAATCCATTTGCATTTGCATTTGTTTTTATAGAATTAGTTCATTTTTGTAAATATAATATTCTAAATGTACTTGTGCACCTAAAACTATTCACGTATTCCATTTATTTTTCTTTTCGATTTATCTATAATATCCTCAAATATAATAATTATTTAATTTTTTAAACTACATATTCACTTATTTTATTTGTTTTTCTTTTCAATTTATCTTTAATATCTACAAATACAATAATTATTTTTTTTTTACACCATGCGTGGTCGCAAAAACCATGAATTTCTTCTTAGTACAACACCATCGTTCGTTTCTACTACGTAGGACCGTGGAGTCGAATGTTTTGCTCTTACCTCTCCTTTAATCCAACATTTTCTATCTTTAATCCAAATTTTTTGGCCTATTTGCAATTCATCTTTACCCTTGGATTTTCTGTCGTAAATCCGTTTATATTTTTCATTATTTTTTTCTATCAGATTTTTAACTAGTTTACTTTCTTTAGTTTTCAATACATCATTTTTAGTAGGTAACAATGTTCGCACTTTACGCCCCATTAAAATTTCCGTAGGTGACTTATTGCTATTTAAAATAGGGGTATTTCGATACTCTAACAAACATTCCCATAATTCCTCACCTGCATCTTTACTTTTCTGGATTAATCGCTTTGCAGTTTGTACCGATCTTTCTGCGAGGCCGTTGGCTTGTGGATAGCGTGGACTTGTAGTGACTATTTCCACGTCATACTTGTTACAAAATTTTCTAAATTCATGTGATCCAAAAGGCATGTTATCAGCCACAATAGTCTTGGGGATACCATGAACCGAGAATAGATTTTTCAGTTTAGTTATAATTTCCGAAGATGTTTTGTATTTTATGGGAATAATATCTAAATATTTTGATAAATAGTCGGTAACCACTAAAAAACTTTTCCCTGCGAGTTCACAAATATCCATCCCAATTTGGTTAAAGGGAATGTCTGGTACATCATGGGATATGTATGGCTCCCTTACATTACTATTTCTATACTTTTGATAAATCTCGCAACGACCTATTCTATCCTCTATGGCTTGATCTATGCCTGGCCAATAAACTGATGAACGAGCTCTACTTTTCGTTTTACTGATGTGGTTTGTGCAGTAAGTTCATTATTTCGGATCTCATTGAACTGGGAATAACAATTCTATCATTACAAAATATAATTCCGTCTGATAATACTAAATCATTTTTTAGTTTCCAAAAGTATTTTAGTTCTTCTTTCAATTTTGCTTTATTGCTTGGCCAACCTTCTTCCAGTATTCTTTTCAATTCTTTCAAGATTGGATCGTTATCAATTTCTGCATGTAACTGTTCTTTCTTTTCATTTCCTACATTTATAGTGTGCACAACTTCATCTAGATCAGGAATATCGGTTTGCACGTTATCTTTATCAAAGTTTCTTGAGAGTAGATCTGCTATATACATAAACTTTCCTGGAGAATGTCTGAGTTCTATTTGATAGTTGAAGAGCCTCAGCATCATTCGCTGTAGACGGGGGTTAGGAATTTTCCAAAGATCTTTTCTAAATACACCTAGTAAGGGTTTGTGATCTGTTACTACTTGGAATTTTTTCCCATAGATGTAATTGTGGAATTTTTTACACCCGAATACAATAGCGAGCAATTCTTTCTCGATTTGGGAATATCGTTGCTCTGCTTCAGATAAACTTCGAGAGGCGAAAGAAATAGGTCTCCCATCCTGTAAAATACAAGCTCCAAGGCCGTACTTTGAAGCATCAACTTGCAATGCTACATCCTTTTGCGGATTGAATACCCTTAATGTTGGTGAGTCTATTATTGCTTTTTTAATATTTTCTAGACAAGTTTGATGAATTTTTTCAAATTTAAAAACTACGTCTTTTTTGAGTAATTCCCTAAGAGGTTGAGATATCTCAGACAAATTTGGTACAAAACCTCTCACATAATTAATCATACCGAATAAACACTGGAGTTCTTTTTTATCTTTCGGTGGAGATATTTTACTAATCGCCTTAATCCGTTCCGGGTCACACGATATGCCGTTTTCAGACAAGATATGTCCCAGAAATTTTACTGCTTTTACTTTATATTGGAGTTTATCTTTATTAAACTTCAAGTTTACTTCCCTCGCCCTTTTAATAACTTTTTCTATAATTTCATCATGTTCTTCCTCTGTGTGGGCAGAAATGAGTATGTCGTCAAGATACACAAAAACTCCTTGAATATCTTTAAAATTATTGGCGTTGTATTTTTGAAATACCTCAGGGGCTGTTTTGATCCCAAACGGCAACCTTTTAAATCTATATGTGCCATTTGGAGTACTAAACGTACATAGCTCGCTCGACTGTTGATCAAGCTCGACCTGCCAATAACCGTCTTTCAAATCAAGGACGGTAAACCATGTTTTATTTGCTAAATTCGCGGTTATTTCTTCGAAAGTGGGAATTGGGTAGTTTAATGGCTTTATAGCTATATTCAAATCCCTGGGATCTAAGCAAAGTCGAATTTTTCTATTTGGCTTTTCCACTATCACGGCGTTCGAGATCCATTCGGCTTACCCATCAGCTTTTTCTATTATTCCTAAATGTTCCAACCTTTTTAATTCTTGGACTACTGCGTCCTTTAGAGCTAATGGAATTCTACGTGCCGGTTTAGCAACTGGTACCGCATTATTTTTCAATTCAATATGAAATTTTTTTAAGAAAGACCCCAAACCCTCAAAAAGATCTCTATTCATCTCTATAAATTGTTCTCGACTCACGGTTTTGTTCAAGCTATCTATACGTTTTACTAAATTTAATTCCTCGCAAGTTTCAAGTCCTAGTAGAGGCTCTGATCCAACCTCACTTACTACAAATTCAATTTCTTTTATTCTGTTCCGTACTATACATTTTAAATTAACTACACCTAATGTTTTTAAAACTGTGCCTTCGTATGATAGAATTCTTGTTTTTGAGTCTGCAACACATAAGTTTTTTATGTGATTTAACATGTGTAACGGCAAAACATTGACGTCCGCGCCTGTGTCTAATTTAAACCTGACCAATCGGTCTTCTACTTTTATTACTTCATACCACAATTTTTTCTTAGTGCCGTAATTATTTATTACGTCTATATAAAGCGACTCAGTATCGCTATTACTAAAATGCACTTCACTTACTTGCTTAATTTTAGTTTTACAAACTATCGCGTAATGGTTTTTGCGACCACATCTGTTGCATGTTGCATTATAAGCTGGGCACTTCCTAATTTCGTGTTTTTGTGCACAGCAGTTACAATCAATTATTTTTTTACGACTATCCTGGCTGCTTCTACTACCGTAATTCTTCCTAAAATTATTTTTATTAGTATTGTTAGTTTTCTTATAATTATCATTAAAACTTAGCTTCGGAGATTTAGTCACCGCGTTTATAGATGAAGACGTCGACGCTCCTATCTGCAGCCTCTGAACTTGAGAGTTTGATACCTCAGCACCACGTGCCATCTCTATTGCCCTTGACAAGTCCAAGTTGTCCACTTCCAATAATCTTTTTTGAAGTTGCTTGTCGTTCGTTCCCAAGATTATACGATCTCTCAGCATGCGCGATTCATGTTCACCGAATCCACAGTTGCGAACCAATTTTTTAATAGCCATAAGGAAATTGTCAAAAGTTTCTCCCGATTCTTGCTTCCGGTTGTGGAATACAAAGCTCTCAAATGCTTCGTTTTTTTTAGGGCGACAAAATTCTTCAAATGCCTTTGTCACCTCCTTGTATTTTTTTCTTTGGTCGTCAGTCAGGTTGAACGAATTGTAAATCTCTACTGCATCTGGACCAACGGCATTAAGGAATACCGCTACTTTAACCTCTTCTGATTTTTTATCTATCTCGGCAGCAGTACAAAAGATTTGGAAATTTTGCCAGAAGCTTCTCCAGCTTTCAGCTAAATTAGATCCCTCCAGATCTAATTTTTCCACCTTTCTTATGTAATCCATTGGGATTGAAACCGTTCTACTAATATATTTCACACTTTTAGGTGGCCTTCCACGTGGTTTCGGTGCTTTATAAATTTCTACTAATTTTGGGGTTTTCCCCATTCAACTCGTTTTTATTTTTAATTTCCACCGTTTCTAATATTTTCCACTTAATATCTGCACTTAATGCCTGGTTTACATTTGCAAGTACTTTCGCGAAAGCAAGGCGTTTTTGACACGAAAGTAGAACTTTCGTCTGCACTTACGCCATGTAAACACTTGTATTTCGTGCAAGTAGAGGCACATGAAAGCGACTTTCGTGAAAGTACTTGCAAATGTAAACCTGGCATAAATCACTTATTCCGACTTGCAATAATTGTGAGACCTCGTTACTGCGACTACCGACTGCGCCATGAAAAACAATGAAAACGCACGGTGTGTATTCGGTTACGGTTTCATACAGACTGGGGAGTCTCTCTTTATTAGTTAACAGTTTAGTACAGATTAATGTGTTAGACTTAAATGTAATTCTTATACTCTTACAATATCCTCGGTTACCTCTTTTGCTATTGAAAAGAACTGTTGATTCAGCATTAAGATGCTGGATTCATTTTTCTTTTCAAACACAGCACTAAATTTATCCCACATTTCTTTTGCCGTGTTGCAATTAACAATATGAGGGATAACTGAGGCTGATACTGTTGTCCCGATTAACCTTTGTGCTCGAGCGTCCTTCTTTACCCAATCTACCTGTAAATCTCCACTTTCAGTTGGTTTAGGAATTGTTCCATCCACCAAATCATAAATATCCAACGCCATTAGACTCAATTTGCTTTGAAATCGCCAAGTCGTATATTGCGTTGCATTTTGCAATTTATCAATTCTTGATACCTCGGCCTCCATTTTTAAATTTTTTTTTTTTATTTTATAAAATATCTAAAATGTTTAAGAATTAGTATTATTTAATTTATTAATTCCTAAACCTTCAAAATGCTGGGCCCATAACCTATTAAGGTTTATCCGAGATATAAAGAAAAACACGTCCTTTCTGTTATGAATGTTTTAGTGGAGTGAAAATTCCTTTATTGTCAAATCGTAAAATTAATTAAAATACTTAAAGCTACTTCGATTTGTCAAAACATTATTTCAACAGTCATAATCCTAGTTAATCCAACCAACTTTTTCCTAAGAAAGACCATCGTGAAACATTCGCATGAAAAGTGTGGTTGGATTGATGACTCCTATCTGAATAGAGTTCTTCCTGAAACATTCGGATGAAGAGCTGTGAGAATTTGGCGTTACGAACTTAACCTCTACCCTCTCTTTCTTTCTTATCGATGAGCATGGGCTTTTTACCGACTGAACAGGCGGACTTGAGCGATAGAAAATATGTCATCGATGGAGGGTTTTTGTTACATCAGAAATTTCCACCAGTTATGTATCATGTCAAGTCAAACAAGAAATCTAATTTTCGATGACTTCCCTTACGAAGCTAATGAAAACAACAAGCGATTGAGAAGAGAGCAAAGAATATAATCTGCCGCAATATCATTAACAGAATCGATGGTGCTAATTGCCTCGCAGGATAGTTTCCTAGCAAACTCCAAAAACAAGAGCCGGCCTGTATCTGTTATTGTGCCTTAGATTACAGTTGTCTCAAACCGTCTAGAATCTCCATCTTGCTGCGATATATTATTCCTGCACGACATGAGTAGTTATGACACCACTTCTGCTTTTTTAATTAGGCGAAACTGAAACTTCTGAAATTACTGCAGAACAACGATGACTTGCAACCAGTTATTGATGTTTTCAAAGACCCTCATCCAAGATCGCCAAAGCAGGAAACGTGTTTCTCATGGCTCTGTATGGGAAAGGACATGAGATGAGCCTGAACGATTTGAGATACAGGCAATGTATCTTAATCGTACAAAAGTAAAACGACCATCGCCTCCCTACCACCTGAAGCTGCTGCCCGACAACATTCACTGAGAGTCTACCGACAGAAAAAAGGAGACCAGGACGACCTAAGAAAAGATATGTAGACGGCGTCGAGGAAGACATAACACAATTAAGAATAAGGAACTGGATAAACTGGAGACAGACAATCATGGAGGCGAACGCTGGAGGAAGCCAAGCCCAACAATAGGCTGTGCTTCAATTGTTGCTTGATATTTAAACCCGTATTCCATGTAGCCCCGTGACACGGTATCCCCGTGCACCAGTAAAGATAGATAGCCGCTTGTTTTAAAAAGGCTGTTAACGATTATTTGCCGTTTTTGCTCCTATTAATGTTCATATCTATTAGTTTAGTATGGATGGATATAAAAACTATTTATTTTTTTCTTTCCTTAAAAAATAAGGGTTAAAAAATAAACATTCGCAACAGTATTGAATATCTCGGAAAAGAAGAGGACATAAAGTACTTTGAAGAGAAATTTGGCGTACCCCTAGAATTTTCTGCGTACCCACCCCACTGGTCTAGACGGTTGAGCCATGAAGATGTTCACAATCTATAGGAATCTAGAAATCAGCATAATTACCCATAACCTGCTAGGTGCATAACTAATATAGAATTAAGTTAGAGTTGGTCAATTTTATAAACTCAAGAAATAAAGGCATACATTTAATTTGTAAAACATTTTTTTATTCGATTCCGAAGTATAAATTATACCTGAAATCTACGGCCGGAAACAAAATGTAGCATAATGCCTTAAATACGAAAAGTAATCTAAAAAGAATATTCCATTTCACCGGAAAAATAATATGCCCGCATGCAACAAAAAAGCAAAATCATGACCTGCGACAATTCACCATTTCAAATAACCATATTAAAAAATTGGAAATTAAAAAATCCATCCGGTCGGCGGTGCCCTGCGCCTGAGGCCTTGGCTAATCAAATACAATTCAAATAGATTATGTCCCACGCACCTGAAATCTTAGGCCGGGAAATCCGAAATGTAGCGAAATGAAAGAATATTCCATTTCATCGGAGAAATATCATTGAATGCCTGAAAACCACAAAAAAACAAAATCATCACCTGCCACAATGGCAATTAACAAAAAAATCCATCCTGCGCGTGAGGACTTGGCTATTCAAAAAAAATTATCTCGTCTGCTGCCTGGCTGGTATGGCAAAGTGAGTGAGGGGTGGAGCAGGCGAAAAAATACATTTCGTCCGTGCTCCGTAGCCACCATGCCCTTCCTCTCTTCCTTTGTCTATCAACAGAGAACTTGGGGAAATGCGCGTAGAGCTTTGTGGAATGTGTATTCTAAAGCTTCGCCTTACGAATCGAAACAAATCCTACCCAGCAATTTGCGTGTGCCAAAATTTTGTATGAAGCGGAACATCTGTATTACAGATAGTTAAGTCTGTGGTGGAACCGTGTACCTTATTTATGAAAATAGGTCATAGGGTTACAAAAATACAGGGTGATATGCAAAGCACTGAAAAAAATTCAAAAAGCCATAGCGGCTAAACTGTTACGATTCCCCCCCCCCCAAAAAAATCGGGCAAAACCAGTAATACATGTTACTTGGAAATAATACTAGGCATAGCTTTCGATTACATATATTAATATTATGAAACAAGTCCAATTGAATTTAATTAAAAAAACATAATTCAGTCTTCCATATAAAGCAAATTTTAAATAAATACGAATCTTCGAAAAAAAAATTGAAGTAATATTTTAAAGTGTAATATAACACCTAACAGTAACTTAATTTAAATATCTTCGTCTTCAAAAAGAGGTAATGATTGAATGGCATCATCCAAAAAACCTCTATTAAGTTTTGCTAACATAATATTAATATTGTTAAACAAGTCAAATTGAGTTTAATTAAAAAAAATATAATTCAGTCTTCCATATAAAGCAAATTTTAAATAAATACGATTTTCCGAAAAAAAAAATTGAAGTAATATTTTAAAATGTAATTTAACACCTAACAGTAACTTAATTTAAACATCTTCGTCTTCAAAAAGAGGTAAAGATTGAATGGCATCATACAAAAAACCTCTAATATGTTTTACTAACATAATATTAATATTATGAAACAAGTCAAATTGAATTTAATTAAAAAAAACATAATTCAGTCTTCCATATAAAGAATATTTTAAATAAATACGATTCTTCGAAAATAAATTTAAGTAATATTTTAAAATGTAATATAACACCTAACAGTGACTTAATTTAAATATCTTCGTCTTCAAAAAGAGGTAATGATTGAATGGCATCATCTAAAAAACCTCTATTAAGTTTTATTAACAATATATTTTCTAAAGTATCGTGGCTCAATTGGTTTCTTAAATCCGACAAAACTCATTTTAAGGCCGAAAATGCCCTTTCCACAGTTACCTGGGTTGGGGGGATTGCAAAACATACATTTGCTAACGCGTATAACTCTGGATCGCTATACATTTTCGTTTTCCAAAAATATAGTATTTGCACTTTAGTTCCGGAAAAGGTAAGAGAAAATCGTTCTAATTTACTCCTTAGATCTATGTCCTCTTGTGACCTATTTTCCACACCCTGTAGCAGATAATTATTCAGAAGAGTATTTTCATCATCTTCATCTTCGACATTAGATGAATTTTCTTTCAAGGAGTTTGCTTGAGAATTTAAAGGAACGGATAATTCAGGTTTTATCGTTTTTAGTTGCTCCCACAATTTTAGTAAAAATTTCACCACTTTACTTTTCTTTTCTGTATTTAACAAGTGATTAAATCTGGGATCAAGAAAAAGACACGCGTTGAAACCTTCATTAGCCACTAGCTTATACTCTCTTGCTTCAAACGAAGCTAGTAACTTTTCTCCCATAGATTTTATGAAGATAATTTCTGAAACATTATCAAGCTCTGCCACACTAACAATCTGTTTTGTTCGTAGCTTGCACTTTAGCCAAGCTGCGTAAAAACCTCCATAATGTAATTGTTCCTCTTGGATTTTCATTATGGTCTTTTGAAGCGGACCAAAAAGTTTTATGTACGCTGAAATAAAATTCCACAAAGATTCGTTTACTTCAAAATTTTCTTCATCAGATATGTTGTGTATGCTATCAACATTCTTTTCTATTATACATTTCGCATTTAAAAGGTCCTCAAGCATTTTGTATGTTGATCCCCATCGGGTGGCACAATCAAGGGAAGGAATTCTCAAGGCATTTATTTCGAATAATTCTCTAAAGCCATTTGAGGACTTTCTAAGGAATTTTGTTGCATTACGACATTGCAGTGGATTAATTTTTACTGTAGCGTCTTTCGTTACATCCAGTGCACATTGCTGACAAGTATGTGCTGCGCATCGGCAATGTGGGGTGCCAGAATTGCTCGTAAATTAGGTGAATTTAATACATTAAATGGAAGACCATCCTCAGTGACGAGTCCAACGCAGGCTTTAAAAAGATCTTTTTTGTTAGATCTACTTTAATTGTGGTCTTGTGAATCCGTTCCAAGCGTGTCTTTAAATTGTTAGCTCTATCACCTTTCATGTTTGTAGGGCATTACCATATTTCATTTTAAGCAACTAATTTTTGTATCACCCTGTACTTGGACAAGTTCAGTGTACGCCAGTGTAAAAGAGTTGTCGTTGATAGAAGCTAGAGTTAAGACGCCATTGTAAAGAAGACAATTAATAAATAGTTATCGAAGAAGAAAGGCATTAGTTATTTCTTTCGCGATTAGAACTGATCATTTTGTGGAATTCAAGCTGAGTGAATATCGTGCCTTTGTGACCCTGACTCCTGCTCGAGCCTACAACTATCAGGTGTGGGGTAATAACCTGTAATAATCCATTCAGTGATAATAGCCGGTCAATGTTGGTAGCCCGGTCAATTATGGAAAAAGTAACGAAAAAGGATTTAGTGAGACAGCTGAAGGAGTTGGGTCTGAAAACCAGCGGTAATAAGGCATCGCTGGAAAAGCGTTTGAAGGAGGCTACACATATCGCGGGAGAAAGTGATAGTGTGGGTAGGACGCCGAAACACACACAAGACAATGTGGAAAACGAGACACAACCGGAAGGTGAGAATAGCTACTGGGTTGCAGATGGCACTATTGTCGACAACAGCAATGAAGAAAGGGCGGAGGTTCAGTCCCACGATGAGAGTGCCACAGGTGGTGAAAGTGACAATGACAGCAGTAACCAGGCAACTGTCAGACGAAACAGAAATGTCGAGACAACAAATACAAATTTGTTGGAACGTGAGAAAAATTTGCTGGAAAAAGAAATTCAATTGTTAAAAAGGGAACGAGAGTTGTTCCTGAAACAAAGTAGTGCTAAGATGGGGAACAAAACAAGTAAGGAAAAAGTTTTACATCCGTCAGAAGTTATTGAAATAGTTCCTCCATACGATCCCGAGTCTGAGTCTGGTTTGACATCTCTAATGTGGATAAAGAAATTAAAGAAGCTTCAATGTTTATATGGTTGGACTGATGATACACTTCTACATTATGCTTCTATGCGCTTAGAAGGGGTAGCAAAATTGTGGAAGTATGGTGCAGATGAAGACATCATAACATGGCAGTGCTTCGAGGATGCATTCCTAAAAAAGTTTCCGTTCTTGGAAGACGAAGCCGACGTTCACAATCAGCTAGTCAACAGAAAACGTAAGCCCGACGAAAGCTACGAGAACTATATGTTTGTAATGGTAAATATTGGTAAGCGTTGTTCACTATCGGAGAAAGCAGTTGTGAAATACATAATCAGAGGCCTACAAGATCCAGCTCTAGAAGAAATACTCATGGTTCAGAATTTTCAGGCGGTTGATCCTCTTTTGCAAAATTTAAGGAACTATAATTCTTTTAAGAAGACAGCTACAGAAAAGGTCACAGGTAAATCAAAACCGCAGACACACCCTTTTGTTTCGCGTGAAAAAAATGAAATGCAGAAACAACAGAGTGTTCCAGGTAATGTTAAGTTTCGAAATGGAAATATTCGTTGTTTTAATTGTAATCAAAGAGGACACCTTATAAATAATTGCCCTAGCCCGTTAAAGAAGAAAGGTTGCTGTTTCAGTTGCGGGAAAGATGACCACCTTATTAAAGATTGTCCTAATAAAAAGGTTTTCAATTTAGCTCCTCCTGATGTTTCAAACAACGAATATATAATTAATGTAGTTGTAAGTTTTTGTAGCACGGATAATGTAGATTTTAAGATAAATTCAAAAGCTTTAGTTGATAAGGGTAGTCCCGTCAGCGTTATTAAACAGTCTATGCTACCAAATCGTAGTTTGCAAAATTTACGGTCGAATAACAAAACTTTTACGGGAATCAATGATAGTGAACTCGAGATCTTAGGTTGGTATAGTGTCATAATTACTTGTGAAGGTCATTTTTATGAGCTCGATCTATGCGTTGTGCCGGACCATACGATGAATACCAATTTGCTTCTAGGTCGCGATTTCCTGAATAAAGCTTCAGCTAAGTTGTTTATAAACGGTGGAAACATTTTGGAAAGTAATAGTCCATCTGAAATGATTGAGATACCGGATATTTTTAATATAGACATCTCAGACCGTACAACTGAGAATGGTCTCAGTTTAAATATAAATCCAAATATCCCAACAAAGGTGGCTACGGAAGTTCGTAACATTTTTAGTACATAATACGTAGATGCTGTTAAACCATTCGCCCCAGAGGTCGATTATGAAATGTATATTAGGTTGTCGTCCGAAAAAATTATTTCACAAGCACCCCGTCGTTTATCTGCTTTCGAGAGGAATGTAGTTAGGAAAATTACAGATGAATTGTTGAGGCAAGGTATAATTCGGTATAGCGATTCACCTTATTCATCACCAATAGTGCTGGCAAAGAAGAGAAATAATGAATACCGGTTATGTGTAGATTATCGCAAAATTAATAGTATTACAGAGCGCGATAATTACCCATTACCTTTGATTGACGATCTTATTGATCAACTGAATAGAAAAAAATATTTTACCAGCATAGACCTTAGAAATAGTTTCCATCAGGTAAAGGTCGCTGAGGATTCGATTAAATTCACTAGTTTCGTGACACCGGATGGACAATTCGAGTACGTCAAAATGCCATTCGGGCTTAAAAATTCGCCATCCAATTTTCAACGATATATACATAAAGTTTTTAGGAGTCTGGTGGACAAAGGAAAAATACAAATCTATCTGGACGATATTCTTATAGCGACCAGCGGTTTAGATGAACATTTCTCTATTCTTAAAGAAGTTCTTCAGACCCTTTCTAATAATCATTTGGTGTTAAGGTTAGATAAATGCAGATTTGCGTATGAAGAAATTTCATACCTAGGGTACGTTGTCTCGGCAGATGGAATAAAGCCGAATCAGGAAAAGCTGCAAGCTGTCATGAATATGGGCATTCCAAGAAACTTGAAGGAATTAAGAAGTTTCCTTGGATTGATATCTTATTTTCGTAGATTCATACAAAATTTCTCGATTTTGAGTAAGCCACTATACGATCTTGTTAGGAAAGACTCAGAGTTTGTCATGAATGAAGAGCGAGTGCTAGCTTTTGAAACACTTAAGATGAAGCTCGTTGAGGCACCTATTTTGCAGGTTTATTGTCCTACGGATTATACAGAGCTCCATTGTGATGCCAGTTCGCAGGGCTTTGGGGCAATTCTAATGCAAAGGAAAAAGGATGGTATGCATCCAATCTCGTACTTTTCCAAACGAACAACCGAGTATGAAACTAGGTACCATAGCTACGAACTAGAGACCCTAGCCGTTATTTATGCACTTCGTAGGTTTAGAGTATATCTGTATGGTGTAAAGTTTAAAGTGATTACTGATTGTAGTGCTCTAACCATGACCTTGAAAAATAACCTTGTAAATTCAAGAATAAATCGATGGATGCTCGAACTTCAAAATTATGATTTTGATGTAGAACATCGTACGTCTCCAAAGATGAAACATGTCGATGCCTTAAGTCGCTATCACAATATTTTAGTACTACAAGAGAGCCCGTTCGAGCAACAATTAGCGTTATGTCAGTTTGAGGACCCGAAAGTTAAATCATTACGTGAAGAGTTGAAACTAAAAGAAAACCCTTTGTATGAGGTACGCGATGATCTGGTTTATCGCAAAACGGAAAAGGGAAATCTTTTGTTCTACGTTCCGGAGGCAATGGTAATACATATACTAAGAAATGCACACGATCTGCATGCTCATGTCGGGGTTGATAAGATGTTTGAAATTGTTAAAAGATCTTACTGGTTTCCTAACATGAAGTCGGTTATCAGGGATTATGTTGCGAATTGTATAAAATGTATAGTTTATAACAACCCGTCAGGCAAGAAAGAAGGTTTCTTGTATCCTATACCTAAGGGGGATGCACCATTTATAACCCTTCATATTGATCATTTAGGACCTCTTGAAGAGACCCCTAGGAAAAGAAAGCATATACTAGTAGTAATTGATGGTTTTACGAAATTTGTAAAGTTCTATGCGGTTAAGTCCACGACAACCATCGAAACAATTAACTGTTTGAAAGTTTATTTCGCGAATTATAGTACACCTCTACGTCTGGTCTCAGACAGAGGGACAGCCTTTACTTCAAGCTCCTTTAAGAAGTTTACGAGAAGTAATAATATCCAGCATGTACTAGTAGCATCGGGTTCCCCCAAATCAAACGGTCAAGTCGAAAGGATAAATAGGGATTTGGTACCTATGCTAGCCAAACTTGTTGATAGGGATAAAAACATCCATTGGGATCATGTCTTGTCTACAGCAGAGTACGCTTTCAATAATACATCGAATAGATCCACAGGATCAAGTCCATACAAATTACTATTCGGGGTAGACCAGCGTAACAGCAATTCGGACCGTTTGGCGGAGTATGTAAATAGTCGCGAAGATGTAAATAACTGTAGAGAAGAGATAAGGCTGCGTGCAATTGAGAATAATTCAAAGAGTCAGGTCGCAAATAAAATTCGTTTCGACAAAAAACGTAAAGCTCCTAGAACCTATCAAGTCAATGACCTTGTTATGATAACAAATGTTGATAACACCCCGGGTGTGAATAGGAAGTTAAGTCCGCGTTTCCGAGGTCCGTATAAAGTTATGAAAACTTTGGGAAATGACCGTTATTTGATCCGAGATATCGAAGGATTTCAAATCACGAATAAACCATTTGAAGGGATTTATGATGTAAGTCGTATTAAACCCTATATTAATCTAAGATCTTGTAGAATCTAGCATTCGGTTATAAATGGACCAATAGGTACTAAGTATTACAGTAGCATCTTGTTTGTTAACGTATTATAATGAATTTGCTCTCGTGTTATGAGTCCGAATATAAATGAAAGCTTTTATTGCACAAAAGAAGATGTTTATATGTATTATATTTCTTTTTATTTTATGTTTATGTAAAGGTCTGTTAACGATAGTTAATTAAGAAAAAAAAAAAAAAAAAAAAAAAAAAAAGAGAGAGAAAATAAAACAAAACCAAATTGAAATGGTGTAAACGAACAACTTAAGGCCTATATCTATAATATTTACTAATACTTTAGGCTGATGGAAAGAAAATGAACTAGTTGATTTGTTATGTTAGTAATAATCTTTTCAGAAATATATTGGTGTGTAAACCATAATCGAGGGCGATTATTGGTCAGGTAAGCCGAGTTGTAGGGCATTACCATATTTCATTTTAAGCAACTAATTTTTGTATCACCCTGTACTTGGACAAGTTCAGTGTTCGCCAGTGTAAAAGAGTTGTCGTTGATAGAAGCTAGAGTTAAGACGCCATTGTAAAGAAGACAATTAATAAATAGTTATCGAAGAAGAAAGGCATTAGTTATTTCTTTCGCGATTAGAACTGATCATTTTGTGGAATTCAAGCTGAGTGAATATCGTGCCTTTGTGACCCTGACTCCTGCTCGAGCCTACATGTTGATTCCATATTTTTTACATTTAGCATTGTTCTCATTATTTTTTTCAAAATATTGCCACACTGCATCTTTTCGAACCGTCATTCTACAAAAGAAATTAGTGAATAGGAAAATATTCAAGTAAGTCTGCCTCACACGATGGTACTTTTTGCCACACAATATTAATTGATGAACCATTTAAAATTACTTTCGTGAAGTAAATATATTCCACCAAAGCGAAAATGTATAGAGATCCAGAGTTATACGCCCAGGTAACTGTGGAAAGGCATTTTCGGCCTTAAAATTAGTTTTATCAGATTTAAGAAACTTAAGAGGGATATTTTGGGTGATGCCATTCAATCTTTATCACTTTTTGAAGACGAAGATCTTTTAATTTAAGTTGCCGTTACCTTCATTAAATTTTAAAATATAATTCGTAAATAAGAAGAAACTCAACATAAGTCTGCCACTCACACAAGGATACATTTCGCCACACAATATTAATTGATGAACTTCAGTATGTAACTTCAATAGTGGAATATATTTATTCCACGAAAATATCTTTTAATGTTTATTAAGATTGTTATATAAAAATATCTTTCTCGAATAATACCAAATACATTTCCACCCAAGTACCCACAACTCAAAATACCATCATGGGAGCCACGCTTCAGACATTCTTTACATACTTTGTATAATTAAATGAAAAATATACTACAGGAACAACACTAATTATTTATTTATATACTTTTTTGTCGTTACACAAGTCTTAATTAGCAAAGGAAGTGCGCATGCTACACAGAATGAAAAGCTCACCAAAGTAATTTACAGACGTGGACAGCAAATCTTTGAAAAACTGTTAGGCTGTAAGCAAACAAACGGCATTTTACAGCAAAGCATATATAAGCCGTGTTCCTTTTCTACTTTTAAGTACTCCGGAGTAAAAAATTAAAGGAACGCAAAATTTGTCGATATGAGTAAAACATATGAATTTTCTGTGAGAGCAGGAGTAGTTCCAAGCAAATACGAGTAAAAAAGAGCAGAAAAAGAACACGGCTATAATAAACCCGAAGCATTCACAGCCGGACCAGCATGCCTCTGAAAGCTTTCAAAAGCAATATGAAACACGCAGCTTTCACAGTTTACTGCAAAAAGTTTGAAAATATGAAGGTGAAACCCCAATGTAGGCTTGGCTTGCTTGAACTTGGTGAGCTTTTCAGTTACCACGTGCCGGAGCAAAACAAGCCCAACAAGCCAAAGCAAAACAAACCCAAATACACGCTTTGCTTTAGTTACTTTACAGTTTGCTTTTCATGAGCACAGGAAATAGAAATAGTACACCAAAGAGGTAAGAGGTATGAATTTTGCGGAATTTTTCCTTTGGAATGGACATTATTGTTTTTTAAAAAGAACAAAGGATCGAATGTAAATATCTATTATTGTGTAGTGATAAAGAAGCACAAATGGTTTATGGCATTAACTGTTCAAACATTTACGAGAAATTTGTTAAAATGGGATATAGAAATAATTGTCTCAGATTAATTTTGAACTCTTAAATATATATAGTTAATGTTATTCCCAAAAAAATAATTTCTTTATGAAATAAATTTTCTCAAACCTCTACATACATTTATTTCTCTAAGCAAAGTAAATATTAAACAAACGCGAAAGCATACAAAGCATTTGGTCATTTGGTTTTGTCCCATAACAAAGCACTGGTTTATTTGATATGTCAAAGCAAAGCAAAGCACTCAAGCAAACCAAGCCTACATTGGGGTTTCACCTTGACTGCTGCAAAGCAAAGCAAAGCAAATCGCTGTGATCTTCTTGCAGCAAAGCAAAGTCAACAGCAACAGTATTAAAATTGCTGGAGCAATTTAAACCCTGCCGATAACACTGCAGTATAGTGTACTCAACATACCGTTGGATCCATGGCGGTCGTCTCAAGAGGGCGGATTAACATTTTCTTCACAACCCCCTCGACATGGGTATCAAATGAAAGAGTATGGCCGGTTTAGGCCCAAGTTAATTTAACTGAGTTAGCCAAGTTAACAACGGCATAAACAGCAATTTTGTTAGCGCTGTTCTGCTTTTTGGCTTAGCTAAAATATAGCACAGCCAAAATGAATTAACGTTTGCTTGTAGATTTTTGTTGTAAGCAAATAATTTAGAAATATTTCAATGCAGCATGAAGATATTATCGTTATTATTCTTTTTTTAGCTTTTTGTTATTTGTAAAATGAGAAATGTTATTATTTTTGCTGTTATTAGCTGTAAAATGAGAACTGTCAAATGGCATGCTAGAAACGGTGCTAAGTTAACAGCGCTAATTTAACAGAGTTTAAATCACTCAGGCCTAAACGCGCCCTATGACGAGTAGAATACAGTAAGTGTTTTGACGTCATTTTAAATCCAAAATGGCGGCCACCGCAAAATGGCGCATTACCAGTTTCTGTACAACCCCTCGATATGGGTAAAAGTGAAGGGTTTTGATAAGTAGAATACAATTAGCTGTGTCAGTAAGATATATGACGGCATTTTAAATCCAAAAAAGGCGGGCATCACCAAATGGCGCATGAGACTGAAAAGTGGAAAATAAACAATAAAAAAATTTTTTAAAACAAAGTTAGATAAAATAAAAAATATTAAATAATAAAAAAATTTTTAAATATGCGTTAATAAGGTGAACTAAAAAGCACAAAATGTATTTTATATTTTTTAATCCACCCTTATGGAACTACAAATAAAAGCTTAAAGTTCAGTTTACAAATGTTTCCGATATTATAACAAAAATCCAAAAAATAATATGATTTAACTAATAATTAAGAAAATTAATTATGTTACAATTTGATAAAGCGCCTCCAAGCTTTTAGTTGTAGTAACATACGAGTGGGTGGATTAAAACAAAATTATTTTATATATTTTAGTTCATCTTATTAACACATAGTTAAAAAAAATTTATTATTTAATATTTTTTAATTATCTGTTATCTAATAAAACCTTGTTTTTAAAAAAATGTTTAATGTTTAGTTTTATTACAGGGAAAGAAAACGTAGTTTATTTATATAACTCATTTTCTTTTCGTTATTTTTAAAATGAAATTACATCACTAAACTTCTTTGGAAAAAAAAGAAATAAACTCCCCAAAAATACTTTTAAAAAAGTAAAAAATTGCACGACACGACAATTGTATGGTTGATATTCTTAAAGTTTAAAAGCTTATTTTAACGAATAAATAATAAAAAATTAAAGGAATTGAAACTATTGATTTTATTGATTTTAAAATTACATATTTGATCCTCTCAAGTAACTGGAATCAATTAGGTTACGACCAGATATATTATATATAATCTTAAACTCATGAACCTGATGAAAACAGGATCTTGTAATGCGTATATAGTCTGCAATGAAATTTATGAAATTGAAATAACTAATTTTAAATTTGAATCTCCTCTCAATTTAGTGAAATCAAGAAGTCACGACAAAATGCGTAGGTATACATACAGGAAACTTCAAAAAATAAAGTTTATATTCACATTTTGAACACATAGAGATCTGACCATCTGAGTATAACACAATTAATTTGGATCTATATTTTCTTGATACAAATTTTTTCTACACAATTTTTTCTTTACATCACAAATTTTTTATACAATCTTTTTTAATTGTTTACAAAAAGAATTTTTGAAATATATTAAACTACCATCTTTAATAACAATACACGAAATTAATTTTAGGTATATATTCTTTTTTAGTCTCGATATTTTCTTTCATTCAATGTAGTCAAATTATTATATTTACACCCGTATTCTAAAACCAGTCATAAGTCATAACCCAATATCAAGTGTGCGGTGAGTATCAAGTTGAGACAATTTGGTATTCCAATTTTGGTCTCGCAATTTTGACAATCCGCAAACAGTCTCAACGACTCTCAAAATTATGACTGTATACATAGCAGGTCACAAGGGTATAAAGAGCACGTTTCTAGTATATTTTTCAAAATTCCACACAATCTCGACACACAGCCAGCTTCGATGAGAGGTGCCAAGACCCTCGTAAGTACAGGCCTGGAAGCAGCCAGGCCAACTAATACTAAGGCTAAGCCTACACTGCACCGAACAACACCCAAACAAGTAAAACGCGATTGTTTTGACTGGCTCCCAAAACACATCAAATCGAGTAAAACAAAAACAAAGCAAAAAAATATTTGACGTGCTTGATTTAATGTGGGTTGTACCCAGTCAATGCGGCAATGTCATCGGAATCGGAAGAAGAAAGTGATGTAGTAATGGCAACTTATTTTTTTTTATGTGGTAGTTCCAATCTCATAAGTCACCCTAGCAGTCCGTTAACTAACATAGCTGAAAACAGGCCAAAAACATTCTGACAGTTGTGGAATTAACATGGCCGAAGCCATACGAAGCAATTTTTTAAGTTTGCTTTTGCACTAAAAAGTGGTAAAATATTGTATATTATCACTTTTTGGTGCACATGGATTTGTTTGCACTTTTTTTTTCTGCTATTCAAGGCTGTTAAAAAATTTTGGACCAGAATTTCAAAAAAAGCTCGTGTATATCTGTTGCGACATGTTTTCTGATAATAAAAATGTGTAGTATGACAAGATCGGTCAGGTAGATTTTTCGAAAACGTTCACCCCACCTCAAAAAAGACGACTTTCGGAAAAACACGTTTAAAGATTGACAACGTAGTAAAATATTGTTAAAAATTCTTACGATCAATCTGCGATCTCAGGTCCGTAGATTTCACCTTCTTGCTCGAGGAGGAATTCGCGTTGAGATGAAAAAAATGTAAAAAAAAAATTGATTTTTGAAACTGTTACATAGTAAGACCCCCTTAAGCCTTCGCCACGATACGAGCGGCGAGCGACGAAAAGTGAGCGGCGAGCGGCACCAGAAAAATTTAATGTCTCGAATTAGCGGCGAGCGGCAGTACAGCGGCACTTTAGTATTGCCGCTCTACCTCTCAACGCTCCCCGCGCGAATCGTGACCGGATTCGAGCGTTTTCTATATAAAACAGTACAAAATAAAACTCAGAATCGCCGCTCTGCCGCTCACCACTAGCCGCACGCCGCTCGCCGCTCGTATCGTGGCCGAGGCTTTAGAATGGTACACTATCTTAAGCTGTGTTAAGACAACGTATGAACATTATAACGCCGCCTGAGTGCAAGAACTAGGCAACTCAGAATTCTGTAAAAAATAAATTTCTCTAGTTACCTATCCGTAACATGATAGTAAGTGCGGTATTTTTATTTGTCCAGTTTTTACATTTTTTAATAAATGTTGCTAGTTTGCTTTAACAAGTTGCCGGATCTGCATTAAATACTGCTTGATATTGACTACATTAAACTATGATAACTCAAAATCACAAAGTTTGGAGTTACCTAGTTGTTACAATCAGGCGGCGATAAGCCCTAACTATACTAGCCTTAAGACGTATTAAGATTACTCTTCAAGTTCTCTTAAGACTGGCTAATTTTTTAAGACGTATGGTTACACTAGAGGCATTGAAATGCAGGAACATCTGCGCCAACTACACGGAGTGGCCAAAAAGTAAGCTCACTATTTTAAAAAAAACCTAATTATTTTTCGTTTTTTCTTGAAAAATAAGCGTTCACAAACTTTTCATTATCATATTCGGAATTCACAAACGATTTCCGATCGATTGAGTACCCTAAAATATAATTAATTTTTAAAATAACAATATGGCGGCCGTCAGACGCAATTTACGTCACACTAGATTTTTTTTCTGATTGGGCTAGATAGAGCTGTTCTAGATCTAGGCTCTAAAATTTTTGCCAAGTGGCAGGCTTATGTTGTGCTCAGTCGCGTAAGGAAGTTAGAAGGTCTCGCTATTAACTATTTGGATCATTGTAAGGGTCTGATTATGTTGGAGGGGAGATAAACGAGTAGAGAGCTGCGACAAAAGATGAGAGTAGTGCTGTCCAGATTGGGTGTTCACGTTGGAACTGAGAATAACGCAGTTTTAACCAGTATCTGACAAAAGCGCAAACAGAGCGTTAAAAATATGAATGATTCCAAAGCAGAAATCTTACTTTTTTCAAGTGCTACAAATTATCATTTACTTGAAATTGGAGAGCGCGAATACGGTGAACATTCTATCTATAAAGAAATTAATATTCGGTGAATACCATCACCTTTATAAAGATTTAAGGCAGCATCCCACAAAATTTGCACAATATGAGAATAGCAACCTTCGATTACATACTAATGAGCATTTCTGAAAAACTCCAGAGAAAGTGGTGCAATTGTCACGGAAGGCCAATTTTACAGGAGGAACGATTAATGGTAACACTCCTAACTCCGGTTCAATGTTCTTTAACTACAAACATTATTTTCCCATTGTGTTACAAAGATTTATTGATGCAAATTATAAGTTTATCAACAGAGTGATGGGGGAACATTTAGATCTTCAGGTCTGTTTTTTAAATCATACTTTTATTCTTCATTATCTAGAACACGAAGAACGGTAGAGTTCGCCTTTTTTTCACAAGTATTACAACTTTCTTAAAGCTTTTTCTTTTTCTTTTTCTGCAAACTCTTACTTTTTCACAATTCCAAATTTTCTAAAACAAACTATTCCTTTTGCGACTGCACCATGTTGTATATCTTTATTGAGTTTCACCATAGTCCAACTGATTCCTTAACCTATATGGATGTCGCACATACTAATTACTTAACCTATATGGATGGTGCACATTCAATGGCCTTGCCAACATCACTATACATCACTCACAACGAATATGCATGTCCACTTGCCACAAGATGCCTCTGCTCAAAATCGATATCAGAACAAAGGAGATTTCGTTTCGGCAAAACGTTTGTAAAATGCAGCCCATTCAAACCGTTGTGGACAAGGTGTTCCAAGGTAAATTTAACAAGGAACTACAATAATCCAGATTGGCTGTGCGAACGAGCAATCTTACGGCCCAAAAATGACGTTGTCAAGAACAAACAGTCAAATATCCAATTAAGTTTCTTAATTCTTTGGAGCCATCAGGCATGACACTACACATATTGACATTGACAGTTGGATCACCTGTGATGCTAATTCGAAATCTGAGCGCGCCAAAGCTGTCCAACGGAACAAGGCTTATCATCAAAAAATTAACAAGAATCATCAACGGTAAGGTAAATTCGAAGGCGAAGACGTCTTAATTCCAGGTATACCCGATGATTTCCAACGATATACCTTTCGAGTTTAAACGGCTTAAGTTCCCTTTGCTTGCTTTTGTGATCACCATCAAAGCACAAAGTCCATCGTTGATTATTGCTTGATTGAATCTAGAAAATTCCTGTTTTTCACACGGCCAATTGTATGTTGCCTGTTCGCGAGCCGAGATATAAACAATTATACATTTATACACCAAACAAAAAAACAAAAAATATTATTTATCCGTTAATAATTAAGTACATGTGTTCTTTATTTGTGCGCAGCTTCGCACGCCGGATATGAAATCCAAAATACAGAATAGTAGTCGTTCTTTGAGACACTTCATCTGTGTATGGAAATTCATATCTCGATAAATGCCAAGTCAATGGATGGTTTTATTGGCTCGATCAAAATATCAGAACCCTAATAGTTTCACATTTTGTTTTTTGGAATCAAAAATACCAAAAAATTGCCTTTTTTCAAACTCTCCTACTGTTTATTAAAATTCATATCAACTGATTACTACTATTGGCTTTTGGTGCATCTATAGGTGCACCGAGTCCCAGCTGGTACATAATAAAATTCAAACGCCGAGATCAAGAATTGAATCCGCGACGTTTTGGAATATCAAAGTCGTAAGGCAACCACTCAACCATTTGTTCCATTCTGGCTATATCTGGCCCGTCATGTCTGGCTTGCGGCATATAAAAACTATTCTTTGGTACTACTATTTTTTGTTAATATCTCCATCTTATTCTCTCTGCCTGGAATGAAAATTGGATTGGAGGAAGCGTTCCCACAACACGTTCCCGACCTTGAAGAATTACTTTCAACGCGCGCAAAGATGTTTCACATCAAAAATTATTACTCTCACTTTAAGCTTTTTTAACTTGCAATCTTTTACCAAGTTTATAGCAGCAAAATTAAATCGATTTATCTTAAAGTTACGCCAAAATCTCGAATTAACGTATAAACGGATCAACTTAGATTCTTATAACATTGGCTTAAGCCGAAAAATTTCGGTTTAAGCCATAATTCGAATTATCCCGTTTATATGACAAAAAATTTTGGATGATCCATAATTCGCATTATTTTTGGAGTAGCTATAAACTAGGTATTTGTTATTTTGTTTAGATCAAATCTTGCAATTTTGACCCACTTTCATATAACCGTTGAACTTCAAATTTTGCACATATGTAGTATAGTTAGTTCGCTGGAGATTCTCGGAGCATCCACAACTGATAGCCTTCAGTAGACCATTCCTAGGATTAAACTTCAATGTATTGAAGAGTTGAAAACATGTCGCAATTCGCAATGAAGTAATAATTACTATTGTGAGAATGTGCCAAGGATTAGCTTTTTTAAGATCTAAATTAAAGCCTAGTATGCTGTTCGTGCGGAATTCCGCTCTGTAGAGAATCCATATAACCAGTCTGAATTCCGCTTAGCTGGGAGAGTTATGTAGACAATGACAACCTGACTAATATAACAGTGACTATTTGGACACATCACGCTCCCGAAACAACTTTTTTTCGCATAAAAGTAATAAACGTCAAAATCTCCGCTCGAGAAAATATAAATTTCATTTCTTGGCTTGCGGAAAATGAAACGAGAAGTCTCCACTCAGAAAAATGCCATCATCCATTTTCGATAGCAAAAAACTTCATTTACGGTCTGAATTCAGACCTTGGAATAGAGAAGAGAAGGAAGCGCAATTAATTAAAATCGGGGAAGCATTTCGGCAACACATATTCACAGCACTCCCATAGTAGTTGTGCAGTTCCCGGACAGTGGCGGTATCACATTTAGTCAAAAGCCGGGAGGCGATTGCGTTTCTCAGCAACCATCCAAATGAGAACACATCACTTGGCTGAAAATGTTTGGAGCAAACGCGAACGAATTTCGTTACGCCTCTGTCCGGGAACTGCATGAAACCTATGAACATACGGTTGTTTCTTTTCTTTTAGAGCGAGAGGTTCTTTAATTTAAGTGCTTCCCTCCAATCCTTATATACATGTACGCTATTTTCGGTTCCTTATCTTCTCTATTCTAAGATTCAGACTGAACTGCGTACTGATTTTATGGACGGAATTCAGACCGCCCTCCAACCTGAATTCCGCACACTTTTTTTACATGCATTTTAAAGGGGAGTCTGAATTCCGCACGAACAGCATACCGGGCTTAATCTATAATCCCATTTTACCCTGGTCTCCACGGGCATTTTTTTTAAGGCAATATTCCTTGTCAACGTTTCAAGCCGGAATTTCAGTGCTCGGCAATTTCATTTTTAAAAGATGCTCTTACGCGAGAAAAGAACCAAAAGTAAAAAAACAAATATTATTTTGAGAATGGAAGAATATATAAAAAATATCATCCAATTTATGTATCGGTTTTAACCCAGAATACTAAAAGTTGTGTTTGTTTATTTTCATTTTCCGCCATCTTGATTTCAGAAATATCCCTGAACTTATTACCTATACAATTATTGCTTTGGTAATATTTTAGAGGAATATTGCCGAACATGCTGCTGCGTCTCCACGGTCAATTTTTCCGACAGTGACAATAATTTCCAATTGCCATTGCCAAAAATTGCCCGTGGAGACCCCGCAAACCCGTGGAGACCCCGTGCGTTAAGGCCCAACTATGCACGGCATAAGCGCATTATGTAAAAACATCAAAAAAAATCGAAAGATCAGCGATTTGTGTTCATTGAGACTTGTTGCCTGCTCCTTTCTGCTTTTTTCTGGTCTGTTCTGTGTTCTTTGAGCCTGCGCTGGGTCGAGAATTCTCACTTTTTTCAAAAGTTATTGAATTTGAAAACTTGGTCAAAAATTGTGAAGGAATTAAAAATTGTGAGTTTTAAATGATAAATAAATATATATAGATAAAGAACGGTGAAGATTTTTGGCTGTTGAACATTTGATATACAAATTTGGAAGTGATTAAAAGTAGCTAACCTCTAATGACATAAATTTAGAGCAGTTGAGTGCAGCAAAAGTGTTTTTTGAGATTCCTGCTCTTTTCTGTTTTTTTTTTGATCTGACATAAATTTGACAGCTGCTCCCAACTGAGCTGCTCTGCTCTGAACTTTTTTCGTCTCGCCGAACAAACCTATTGAAACTAATCTGCAGTGAAAACTCCCAAAATTACCAATTTTTTTTGGATTTTCAGTTGTTCCTTTGGGTTTTTCCTAATTCATATTCTCCATCTTTCTCATCTGGATTAGCTTCAAGATTTGTAGTTGGCCATAAATATGTTCTGATAAAAAGACGTATGAGCTTTGATTTTCATTTTAGTATGAATATATATGTTTAATGAATCCATCAATAAATTCCTCGGTTGTGATTGTACCTTTTTTATCTGAATCATAAAGAAAACATAATGTCGAAGGCGCAAATGATTACGCGGTATTTTTAACGAGCAAGGAATGTGTTGACTTATATGCTTATTACCTAGAGAACGCATCTACCTTTAAGGAAGCGTTTCGAACAAAAAAAGTACGTTTGAAAAAAAATAGACTGTGGTTTTTGAAATGACCGATTCAATTATCATTAATTGTTATTACATTAAACATCGGTTTGTCTTAAATAAAAATTAACTTAGATATAGGAACAAATTTGGACTTGGATAGTTCGACAGATTTCAGTGACTGTGAAAATAATTCCGTGTTATTTTACCACGACATACAGAAAGAAGGCAATGTAAAGAGACTGACAGCTTTGAATATCGTAGAAAAAGGTGACGTCACCCGGCAACTTAATGCAAAAAACAACAACAATTTCGATTTTATATGGGAAGAGTTGCCGAGTGACGTTGCACTAAAACGATATTCAGTCTTTTACATTACCTTCTTTCTGCATACCATGTTATTTTACATTGCTCATTGCCGAGGAGGACACGAGCTTAAATAGGTCGTCGAAGTCAGTCAAATGCGCGCCACGCTACTTCCCGTACAAACCGCACTGATGACCAGAGAGCGGCGGATAATGAACATAGTCATTGGCATGCCCCAATTACGTTCGAGAGCGACTGAAAATGAACGACAAGTGAATAAATAGATTGAGAATGCAACAAGTTCGTCCACATTATATACAACGCATTAATTTTACATGTTTTAACATTGTCGGTTCTAACATAATACGTGGTAATTTTGGTCCCACCTAACATGAAAGCATATTGAATCTAATGTCTCCAAATTTTACAGAAATAATTATTGATTCTTTCGTTAGAGGTTGTAAAAATAGTCAGATTTTCAAGATTTGCGTTAATTTTACATGTTTTAAGGTATGGCATCTATTACATTTAATTCCCATATATGAACACAATTTTGCAATATGTGACAAGAGAAAATAAAAGTTGGTTTTTTGGCATTGCTTTTTCAACTATAAATATTTGTTTTATTTTTCGATTTTTCTAGATTTAGGCTGTGTGCGAAACCGGCTAATTCCTTGCTAATTCTAGTACTTTTTCATTTAGTAAATTTTCGAGCTTCCTAATTCTTCTTCTTCTGTTGCTTAATATTTGAAATATTTACATTGGTTGCTACTGGTAACGGTTTTAAAAATAACGTAACATTTTGCCGTACATGAACAACAATTCTGCAAAATATACTACTACCATAATTTCATCATTATTTAATTGTCCACCGCCTTCCCCCTTTTAAAAAATCTTAAATAACTAATATTTCAACAATTAAACGTCAAGTACATGTCAACCGGTAAAACTTTAGCCAGCAATTCCAGTTTTGGTTTCGCACAGCACTGGAATTAGACTGAGAAGCTTCCAAAAAATCTGGAAGTTTAGCACGCAATTAGCCAGTTTCGCACACAGCCTTAAATTAAAAAAAAGGCAGAGAAAATGGCCTTCGAATTTCGAGTGCTGGGTTTTGCTATTTGCATTAATTTTAAATGTTTTAACGTTCACGATTTTAACAGAATACCTACACAGGTAATTTTGGTCACGGTATACAGAAACAAGGTAATGTAAAAGAGAAATGTCATTTGAATGCTGACGTCACTCGGCAAGTCTTCCCCATACAAAATCGAACTTGTTGTTGTTGTTTTCTGTATTAACTTGCCGGGTGACGTCGGCCTTTTCTACGATATTCGAGCTGTCAGTCTCTTTTACACTACCTTGTTTCTGTATACCGTGATTTTGGTCATACTTCAAATAAATGCATTTTGATTCTAATGTCTCCAACTTTTATAGGAATAGGTGGTTTTTCGTTAATGGTTAAGAACAGTTTAATTTTGAAGATTTGGATTAATTTTAAATGTTTTAACGTTGGGTGCGGTGAGGCGCACCGGGTCCCAACTAGTACACAATAAAAGTGCTCCAAAAGTACTCCAAATAACTAAACCTCTAGTATTCCACGCTGTAGCTATTGCACAATTGTCAGGAGCCCATCTCAAACATTTTACTCGTCTTGGTTTCCCAGGAAAACCTTCGGATGATAAACTAAACATATGGGATACTTCCAGATCACCTGTCGACTCATCAGCATAATATACAATACCTTCAGTATTTTCGCGACCAAATGCAATTATAATCTGCATTTGCAATTCACAGTAGCACACATCACATCATCTACTGCATCTCTTATACAAACTAATGAATTTATTTCTCCGTCTATCCGTATGAGCTGATGAAGGAATGTGATTTTTACAGTTTCAGATAGGTGGGAGTATTCTGCGTACACTGACACCTAATTCATGAAATAGCTCATCTTCTTTAACGGCTCTACAACCGGGATCCGGTCCTGGCCTCTCGCAACTGTTCTCTCCACCGGTCCCGATTCTGAGCCGATGTCATCCAGTTTGGCATCCCTATGCTCTCAGCGTCCTGGTCTACGCCATCCTTCCAGCGGAGGTTGGGTCTCCCTCGCTGTCGCACCCCATAAGTCTTACCGCAGAGAACTTTCCGAGCAGGCTCATCTTCACTCATACGAGCTAGATGTCCTGCCCACCGGAGTCTACCGAGCTTTATTTTCTTCACATCTATGTCGCGATAGCGCTCGTAGATCTCGTCATTGTAGAGTCTCCGGAATCGTCCTTCCTCACATACGGGGCCAACAATCCTCCGAAGTATTTTCCTCTCGAACACCGCCAAGAGGTTAGAGTGCTTTTTGCTAAGCACCCAAGTTTCGGATGAATATGTGAGGACCGGCAAGACCATCGTCTTATATAGTAAAAGTTTAGACGTTATGGTTAGATGCTTGGATTTGAAGAGCCTTGACAGGCTATAGTAGGCCTTGTTGGCTTTTAGCAGTCGTGCGCGTATTTCAGGGCTATTGTCGGCTGCTACTATTGACCCAAGGTAGGTAAATGATTTTACCACATCAAACTCGTGTTCCTCTACCTTGATTGTGGGACCAATGTTAGGTGTTCTTGCAGACGAGGCCACCATGTACTTTGTTTTGCTTTCGTTGATGTGCAGTCCCAGATTTCCTGCCGCGCGCTCAATCTGGATGAAAGCTTCTTGTACAGCTGTTGATGTTCTTCCAATGATGTCAATGTCGTCTGCATAAGCCAGTAATTGGGTGGACTTGTGAAGGATTGTGCCCCTTGATGTCACGCCCGAATCTCGGATCACTTTCTCCAACGCCAGGTTGAAAAGGAGGCAGGCCAGACCGCCCCCTTGTCGGAGTCCATTATAGATGTTGATTGGTCTGGACAGTGTTCCGGATACCTTTACTTGGCTTGTCACATTGGTCATGGTCAACCTACATAGTCTTGTCAGCTCATTGGGAATGCCGAATTCTATCATGGCTTTGTAGAGTTCTACTCTGGCTATGCTATCATAGGCGGCTTTAAAGTCAATGAAGAGGTGTTGGATTGAGTTTTGAAACTCTCGACATTTTTCCATAGCCTGCCTCAAAGTGAAAATCTGATCGGTTGTTGATTTGCCTGGGCTGAAGCCACACTGGTATTGGCATACGATGTTTCTAGCGTATGGGGCCATCCTGTTTTGTAGGATGGCGGAGAATATCTTATACGCGGTACTCAACAACGTTATACCACGATAATTGCTGCACGTTGTGATATCTCCTTTTTTATGTACCGGGCAGAGGATGCCTTTTCTCCAGTCTTCTGGCATCGCTTCCTGCTCCCATACTTGCACAATTAATTCATGAATCGCTTGGTGTAATGTAGGCCCTCCATATTTAACCAGCTCCGCAGGGATGCCGTCTGCACCCGAGGCCTTGTTGTTTTTGAGCCGGGTGATGGCACTGCTAACTTCTGCTAAGCTTGGTGGTGACAGCGTAGCATTATCGTCAGATATTGGTGGAGCCTCCAAATCCTCAGTTAGCTCGCCATTTAGCAATTCATGAAAGTGCTCTTCCCATCGCTCCAAGATGCCTTGAGGATCGGTGATCAGATTCCCTTCTTTGTCCTTGCAGTATGTGCAACGAGGTGTGAATTGCGTCATACCGCGTACTCTTCGGTAGAACTCCCGCGCCTGGTGCGGCCGTCGCTCTCTGTACTGTTCTAAAACGAGATTTTTCTGCCAGGCTTCCTTTTTTCGTTTGTGAATTCTCTTTTCTTCTTTTCTGAGCTCTTTATATTTCTCTTCGCGTGCTCGTGTTCTCTGAGACTGCTGCACTGCTCAGTACGCAGCATTCTTACGTTCGGTTGCCAGTTTGCATTCATTATCGAACCAGTCGTTCCGATCTCTACGACTTCTGCCTAAGAAGGAATCAGCAGTACTAATGACAGTATTTTTAAGGCGGGTCCAGCTCTCGTCGACGACCGGCATCTCATCCCCAGGACTTGCTCTTCTGAGCGCGAGTTCTAACGCCTGCCCGTAGCTGTTTCTGGCCATTTCGTTGCGTAGTGCAGCTGTGTTGATTTGAGCCTGATCAGCGAATACAAAGCCTTTCAGCGTTGTAATGCGCTCTCGGAGCACCATACCAACAGGATAGTGATCTGAGTCGAAGTTGGCACCTCGGTACGTTCGTACCGTCATCAGACCCGGAAGGTGACGGCGGTCTATCAACACATGGTCTATTTGATTGCGAGTCGCCCCATCAGGAGATATCCAGGTGGCTTTATGGATATCTTTACGCGCAAATCTGGTACTTGCAACGACCAAGTTCTTACTTGCTGCCATCTCTATAACTCGCTGCCCATTGTCATTAGTGTTCTCATGCAAGCTGTGGGTGCCGACATATTGCCTGTATACGGGCTCCCGGCCTACTTTGGCGTTCAGGTCTCCCAATATGATTTTTACATCATATCTGGGGCAGGCATTAAGTTCCCGTTCAACTACTTCGAAGAATTCTTCTTTTTCATCGTCCGGGGACTCTTCTGTAGGTGCGTGAACGTTTATGAGGCTGATGTTCTTAAATTTGCCTCGCACACGAAGGGTACATAGCCTTTCGTTTATTGCTTTAAAGCCGATAATGGTAGGCTTCATCCTTTTGCTGACCATAAAACCTACCCCGAGCACATGGTGTTTCGTATGACAGCTGTAATATACGTCATAATCAGGTTTTTGCAAAACACCATTCCCTGTCCATCGCATCTCCTGAATGGCGGTAATGTCAGCTTTATATGTTGACAGGGTATCGGCCAGATGTTGTACCGCTCGAGTTCTGTACAGAGTTCGTACGTTCCATGAGAAAAATCTTAAATCATTTTGCCTTTTTCGTTGCCGTGGTCGTCGTCGAATCTTTCGTCAAGTCTTAAGGCCCAACTATAATACACGTAAGAAACGCACGTCATCTGCGGGCTCTCATGGAAAATGGGCATATTCACACCTTGCCATAAGTGTGGTGAGTAAAACCGGTTTTTTTCAACTCCTAGCAACTCACACGGGGCGTAAATTATGGATAGTAAATTTGAATGCTAATACAGGAACATTTAAATGTATTGCAGATGAAATTTACTTGTTAGAGAAAAACAGAGCTAAAGAATGCAAGAGATAGAAGTAACTTTTTATATGTGTGCTAGTTTTGACGCGTTTGGTTTTGCGTGAAAAATGTTTCATTAAGTTCTTCCGCTCCCTTCCCTCTCTAATCTATAAAACCGGTTTAGGCGCCATGAATATGCACTGTGTGAATAGGCCCATTAATGGGTTCGGCCATATTGGACGTACGTCGGTCATATTTTGTTTCGTTAAGTTTCGTTAAACTTAAAAAAGCGAAAAGGCCCAACTATAATGCACGTAAGAACCGCACGTCGACGTGCGTAAATATCAAAGTTTCGTCAAATGTATAATGGTTCGTGTACACCGAAAGTTTTCACAAGTTTAAAATTATTAAAACGCATAAATATTATTCATTAACTATTAAAACTTGGCTATTAATCTTTGCACATTAAAAATAATCATGTTTATTTTCAATTATAATAAATTTATCATCAAAATCACTCCCGTAAATTTGAAGCACAACATTTTCCATACTCTTTCTTGTTTAAAACCCACAAAACAATAATAAAAAAAATCAGCTGTCATCAATTTAACTGCAAATTCTCACAAAACGTACGTTGAGCGCGGTTGTTTTCGCATTTTTACGTTTAACGAAATTTCTTACGTGCATTATAGTTGTGCCTAAAAGCACAGCGTTCAACGTACGTTTTGTGAGATAAGCTGTACCATGGAGACTATACAAGGAGTTAAAACTACGAGTTGTCAATTTTCGTTTGAGTAATGGTGGCGCTGCATCCAAATGTACCCCAAAAAACGAGGCCGATTGTATTTATCCGGTTCATGGCCAAGTTCATTTATTACTAATATATTTTATGTTTACCAGCTTACAGCTGTTTAAAAGCTTCTAAATTCAATTTATATTGAATTTTTATTAATTTCATGCGGGGTACATCGGACAAAGGTGACATCTGTGGCCAAAAATGAACTAGAAGTTTAATTTCTTCTACCCATAAAAGAGTTTTATCTCCTTGTATCACTGACATATAGAATGGACTGCTCATCAGAAAATTTTCATGGCTCCAATTCGTTCCATAGCTGACAAACCTTTTTTCACTGACATGTAAACACTTATGTAAATTAAACATTTTTATATTCGTTTTTGGACGATGGAAACAAAATAAATTTATTTTAAAAAAATTAGAAATGCAATTTTAATGTTATTCCCCTTTTAAAACGCTTTTTTTCATTAATTACAAATATTTATGTCAAACCATGCGAAGTTATTTACCCCTGTTTCATCTATATGTCAATGATTCCGAATCTTATGGCGAAAAGAGACAGAAAGAGAAAAAATCACTATAGCCATCTATTTTTTGTAAATATTCTGACAGATTTCAAAGGGAAAATACGAAATCAGGTAGGCCAACTTTAGGGTCGTAACTACCGTTATGGCGGTTTTTTTTTAAATTGCGCTTAAATTCATGTCAGAATTTTATTCGATCATTTTTGCGCAAAAGTTTGAAAAGTTTTTTTAAAAATTGATTTTAAGTGTTTTAAGTTTATAAAAATGTTGAAAAATAAAAAGTGTGCAGTGTTCGAATGTCCATCGCGGCTTGGACATTTAATTCTAGGGGAAGTAGCCTTTTTTCAGTGAGTGATTATTGATTTATATAAATTGTTTTTCGATATATTTTTTTTAATATACGGGTTGTGCCACAGGCAATGTTTATTTAATTATGTGAGTGGTTTTTTCAGTGTTCAATTATTCAGTTGTTCTAAAAGCGTTATTTGTAAATAAAGTCCTGAAATGTAAAAGTCCTGAAATGATTTTTAACAATCTTCAAGACCTACATACATTCGACCTCGCCTCGAGTATAACTCACCTTTCCGCGCTGGCGCCTCGAAAATCGCCTTAAGGTACGATTCCGAACAAGGCGACAGACTGCAAACCGCAGGCGACACTACTGGTTTGTATGAAAAAATCATGTACGGTCGCCTGCGGTTTGCAGTCTTCCGCCTTGTTCGGAATCGTGCCTTGAGTGTAGCTGGACAAAGTGCAAAGCTGCGCCATCCAAATAATCGGAGATGACAGAATTTACACCTCCATTGATTACTCCCGCAGCACAACACTAGCCCACTCAGCTCATTCTAATACCCTGCAATCCCCTTTTCGCGGACACTAACGTCTAGAAGTCCGTTTATAAATAGAACAATTTCGCTGAGGAATAATCTCCCAAAAGCAGTTGTCCCGAAGAAATAACGCTTTTTAAATAACTGTTATATTTAACATATTAAATAAAAGTCACCTCACTCATGTAATTGAAATGTTCTGAGTTATACAGTACTGTACACGTTATAAAGTTCAGTAAGGATATATATTATCAAAAAGTCCCCCAATCTCGAGGAAGGCCGCCAGCGCATTTCCTTTGTGTAACACGGCTCTTACTACTTCGAGGATTACATTGTAAAGGTCCGTCTTAGTAGACTTTCCTTCCTACTTCCTACTTTCAATTAGAGGACAAGCTTTATATAAAATATAGTACTAAAAATCTCTTTTATTTAAACAACAACAACAATTAAATATAAATCTTACAATATTTAAACAGATAAAAAGATAATTAGTTATTCGAATTGGTTTTTTAGGTGCCACATTTCTACTACAGCTCCTCTTCCGTTTGTACTAGATCCTGGGGGCGAGCCCCACGATGTAGTAGCTAAAAATTGTTTTTAAAATGTTTTACAAATATTTAAATCATTCTAAATTTTATATGTTGTTGTGTTATATGATGAGCTGTTTGTTGATTGACTTGTGTTACTGTTAGCACCACTAGCTGATCTTTGATTTGATGAATGTGAGTTAAAATTTGGTCTTGAATTACTTCTTCTCTCCCATCCTGACCTTGTTTCATCGGCTGCATTATCTCTGTCGAACGAAGGAACAATATTTGAATTCCAGCTACAATTATTTCCACGATTGTTGTTGTCGTTTCCTCTCGATCGCGAATTTTGATTTGACCTATTTGAACTACGATCTTGGTTTGTATTATTTGATGTATTCCTACTTTCAGTTCTAACACTAATCGATTCATTCCTACTTCCCCAGGATATATTTTCCGAAGTAGAATTTGATCTTAGATTATCTGGTAAGGGTTCATCTGCATCAAGCATAAGTTCCATCAAACCCGTCATCTTCTAAAAATTCTTCTGGAATAGTTTCCATCATCTCATCAACATTTTCCTCTCTTGCGGGGTTATTCGAGGTGAAATAATTATTAATAGAAGGTTGTGCAGCTCCACTTTCTGAACCTGTTAAGTTTCAGAGCTGTAGAGGTACTTCTTGAATTTGTAGTACTTATTCCTCTTGTATTTCGAGGAGGTGCTGTGTTATTTTTTTCATTTCGGCTAACAGCTATTACTACTACTACTATTAACAGTCCTGGGAGCTGCGCTGTTAGTATCAGATACTATAGCCCCAACATTTTTAATATTATCAATATTGATGTTAAATAATTCTCGAAATGCTGTATCACAATCCAAACAAGTAAAATACAGATTAAATGTGGCATTCAAAAGGACTTTTGACGAAAACGCTCCCCATTGTGGGTGTGCGGTTTGTTCCTCTACCAAAGATCTGTTAACAATTTATATTTTATTTCAGGATAAAGAATACAAGAAATTATAATTACCTTCAATTAATTTCTTTTGAAAAAATATTAGTCTCAGTTCTAGGATAACTGATAAAACCTTTTGTATAGAGTTTCTCTGCATTATGCATTGTTGTTTTTGCACTTTATTTTAGCTTTCTACATCCTAGTTTTTCCATTTGAACTGTATCCATAGGTGTTGGTCGCCACTTATTTTTTGGCTTGGTCGTAACGCTATCTACAGTGGCTATTGGATCGGTTATTCACAACACAAGGATTTTTACCTTCAATTCAATCCTATGCACTTCTAAATCCATATAATCCGCCAATATTGTTATTGCTTTCGAGAAACTTTCAATGCCGAAACCTAAAGTCCTATTAACCATTTCTTCCTCCGAAAATAACTGCAAAACCTTGGCCAATTCATCATGTTTATCTCGAAATCTAAACATATATTTTATTAAATATTTATTACAAAACACACAAGAATAAAATTCAATAAATGTGACCTTCCAAGTTTTCTAGTATAAGCAGCAATAACACTGCAAAGTTCACCAAAATGATTTTCTGTTATGGTTATCCTTTCATTCATTATTTTCACTCTGGAATCTCTTTCCGGTAAAAAGGCAAGCTTTCCACATCTGAGAGTGCAATCTGAGAGAACAATTTAAAGATTGGTTCATTTCTGGATTCCTCTTGGGAACTTGCATAGAGAATTTAACTGTTCTGATCAACCACATTATGTGAAAATTACTCTTAGGGCCTTCCAAATTGGTTAAATCACTTATTAAACATTTATTCTACTGCTTCATATGGCGGTGGAACACTAAAATCTGCTTTTACAGCCGAACACTCACAATTTAAAGATTGGTTCATTTCTGGATTCCTCTTGGGCTTGGGAACTTGCATAGAGAATTTAACTGTTTTGATCAACCACATTATGTGAAAATTACTCTTAGGGCTTTCCAAATTGGTTAAATCACTTATTAAACATTTATTCTACTGCTTCATATGGCGGTGGAACACTAAAATCTGCTTTTACAGCCGAACACTCACCATTTTCTCTACACTTGATTGACATTTAGAAATGTCAAATTTCAAGTTTTCAGTTTTGGCACTACCTGATTTTATTTCTGCCAATGATGCACTGAACTCTAATATGAAATTTAACAAAATTTGAGTTCAGTGAAAAAGGGGTCTTATGGATGAGCGAGAGGACTATACTTTCTACACTTTTTGGAGCCATGAGTTTATATGGGAATAACGTCTGATGAGCAGTCCATTATTATATGTCAGTGCCTTGTATAGTCTCCATGATTTGTACTTTGACCTGATCTACACGACACGTTTTTTCCTGCATAAAGCACGAGTTTTTGGGAGAGGGAAGCTGAGGGACCGAGAGGGGCTGCCATCACGGGTAGACCACCCACAGCAGACGTTTTCTTGATTTTCTTTTCTCCCTTTTTCGCCATACAAACAAACAAACACACAGAAACAAACATCACGCTGTAAAAACACAACAATTTGTCATTTTTGACGCACGTTAAAAACTTCATCGTATAAACCTACAGCGGTGCGGTGGGCACGCAGGTACCACAAAAGAGAAATCTTGAAAAATCACAGCAGAAGACGTGTCGTGTAAATCAGGTCGTAGACCGCTCACAGCAGACGTTTTCTTGATTTTCTATTCTCCCTCATTACGTTTACATGATTTACTTGAGCTCTTGACTTGAAATTTACTTGAAACTCAAGTTCCGTTTTCGGTTCACTTACTTGACTTCAAAATGTCCCGAAATTTTCTTGAGCTGACATTTTCCTTTCCTATTATAACAGAAACTAGCTCCTTATTATAATATAAATAACTTTAAAAAGATTGTATCAAAATTATACATTCACTACAGTGTTGATCTTCTTTTTTTACAAGAAATAAAACCACATGCAAAATTTCAAGTATTCAAGTAGCGTTTACATGAGCTTTTTCAAGTCAATCAAACAAATTTTTGTGATTTACTTGACTCAAGTATACTTGAAGTCAGGGCGAGCTTACATGTTTATTTTGTTACTTGAAAACTACTTCAAGCATACTTCAAGTAAGCATGTAAACGTAATACCTTTTTCGTCATACAAACACACAAACACACACACAAACATCACGCTGTTAAAGCACAACAATGTGTCAGTTTTGACGCACGTTAAAAACTTCATCGTATAAACTTATAGCGGTGGGCACGCACGTAACACAAAGGAGAATTCTTGACAAGGCAGAGCAAAAAACGACCACTCACAGCAGACGTTTTCTTGATTTTCCCCTTTTTCGTCATACAAATACACACACACAAACATCATCCTGTTAATACACAACAATAGGCCGTATCATAACCTATACAGCGCTGCAATCACAAGTGTTTCTATTGGCTGAGGCTGGTAAAATGACAAGCAAAGCAGCACCAGACCAGCGTGCTGCAATTTCATCTCAAATTCTAATTTTGCTGCATATATATGCAGCACTTTTGACACTTCGTAATGCGGCAAGTGATTTTAAACAAATGAGACGCGAGATTTTTTTTTTAAATTATTTAAAAGGACATGGAGGAATAATTGATAGAACTAGTGCGATTTTAAAATTTTTAATTTGAGGTTTAACTGTCAAATAATAAGTGAGCTGCACAGCGGAAACAACTAGTATCTGATACCGACTGCAGCATGTTGCTCTGGTGCTGCTGCTGCACGCTGCATGTTTTTAGGTTTTGGGGTGGTAGCACGTAAGTTGTTTCAATCGACTTCTCCATACAAAAATTCAGAATTTTTGTTTGAAGAGGTCGATTGAAACAACTTACGTGCTTCCCCACCCCTGATACGACCTAATGTGTAATTTTTGACGCACGTTAAAAACTTAATCGTATAAGGGTACAGCGGTGGGCACGCGCGTAACACAAAAGAGAATTCTTGTTAAGGCAAAGCAAAAAACGTGTCGTGTAAATCAGGCCCATGATGGTGTCAAACTGAATCTCAGCAACATTGCCTAAAAAGTTAAAAGTTGACCAACTTCTTTCGGTCCGTTCGTTCCGTCCGCTCTGGCTACCGCTCCGTTCGTCTCAATGCATGCTTATGGATATGTCAAACGTCCAATTTTAAAAACGGACGGAACGGATTGCTTCTGTTTGAGCTACAGCTTATATTCACTGCCACACTGTGCCATATTTCAGAGACTAAGGAAATTGAGAACATTTGACATTACAATAAAAAAATAGTAGTCAAAAAAAAAATATATAAACGATTCTTTATTTTTAAATAATTTGAAATAATTGAAATGAAGCAAATTACCACTGAACAATTAGAAGAATTAGAAGACTGGTTAAAAAAATTTACTCTTCAAAGAAAAAATAAAAAAATTTCGCGCGATTTTGCGGATTGTGGTATATTTCTGTAATAATGTTGTTAATTGTCATACCAAATTTGGCAATTTTAAAAGTTCTTTTAGCAAAACTACTGAAGATTCATTACCCAAATCTTGTAGAAATTCACAACTATCCCTCGGCAAGTTGTGTTACTATTAAATATAATAATTGGGAGACCCTTAACAGAAAAGTTCTTAAAAAATTGGGCTTGCAGCAAACAAATGATAATTTAAAAAATCTAGCAGAAGGTCAACCTGGCGCGACAGAGGAATTATTGTGGTTGGTGATGAAGAAAATTAATTCAAACCAAAAGCCGGCTACCTCACCTTCTACCCAAGAAAATAAAGATAACGGTAAATCTGAATTAATGTTATTCCTGTCATAGTTTCTTTTGTCTTTTTTAAAAGTAACATTCTTTATTCAAGGGGTAAATAGTATTTAAGTGTTGGACTAATTTTAAAATATACATACCTTTAAAGATCTTCCTTAAACATGAAAAGTATCGGCATTATTCAGGACCCCCAACTCGGTGGATTATCTTCCTGTTTGATTTCCTATTTAGAATTCGCCTGGTTAATAGTCTGACGCACTGATAAATTTCTTTTTACGCTAGTACTACCGACCATTAGACCGGTCAAAATACCGGTTGCATCAATTGTTCACAAGACTCTCAATTTCATTTCATATCTTATGATAATTTTATAACTTTTTCTAAATCGATGTATTCAATAATAATTGGTTGGTATTTCTAGTGTTAATGTTTTGGAATACTCGAGTCAGTGATATAATAATTGCGGGTTAAGGCACTGTCCTTAGTAACGACCGAGACCCCATCCACGGTCAAACAAATCATCAAACCAATTTTCGACAAACAGCGCACACATTTATGCTTTGACATTTGTTGGCCATCAACGAGAGAAACTTTCTTCAAACATCCCGAGCGACAATTCCTGTAAACAAAACGAACTTGCATATGTTTTACATGGCACACATAAAAAATGCACACACACATTTAAGCTGTTTGAAGGAAATATTAAACCAGACGAATATTTTCTTCAAACAGCGGCCAACTTCGAAAACTTGTATTTTATACACGCACACTTAGAATTTTTTCGATGTTGGCCACAAATTTGATGGTTTGTTTGACCGTGGATGGGGGCCTATTAACGGCGATATACTTGCCGCCATACGGATACACCGCTCTTATGAGTTGCTGATGGTTGATGTCGCTATTACCTTCGATATTCGCACGTGTATGCCCGATTCTGTTGTACCATAATTAGGGATACGGAATCGGTACTCGAGTATTTGGCTTTCGATTCTACTCATATCAGTACTCGATACTTTTGACCTAGTACTTTTAATCATATCATTACTTACAGGCAGGCCCGCCACATAGGGGGGGCAACTGGGACGAATTGCCCCGGGCCCCCGGCTAAAGGGGGCCCCGAAAATAGATTGAAACCCAAAAAGTTAAAACGCCATATCCCTGCATACTAATCGCCAAGGGGCCCCGAAACTATCTTGAAACCCAAAAAGTCAAGACCGCCCTGTCCATGCGTTCTACTTGTCAAGCAAGCACTAATCTAGAGCCTGAAACCCAAGCATGCAGCACTCTAAAATATATGTTATGCTTGTATGGATATGGATTCTTCTACTCATCATACTTAAATAGTAAACACTAGAGAAGAGACAACTTACCCAGCGGGAATTGAAGCTAGAACACTCTTAAAAAGCTTGGGGCGTTCCCCTTCCCATCCCAGTTCTATATCTTTTTTAATATTGCATGATCGCCGTGGGAGCACTCCTTTTACTGCTGCTTTTTTTAGAAGCATTTTTGAAGCAGTTACAAAAGTTGAAAAAATTTTCTAACCCTCCAATTTATGTTGTAGTTGTAGCAGTGTCGAAAACCTTTATATTTTTGTTCACCTTGTGTAATTGCCTTTTCGTCATTCCAAATGCGAGTCTCGACAGCGGCTTTACCCGAGTAAAAATAAAAAACGGCCTTATAAAGGGCGAACACCGGCCGCTTGGCTTTTTAAGGGGCATATGATGGCCGTAGAGTTTTTAACCATTTTTAATGCGAGCACATACGGCCTTACGACGGCCAAATTTGACCAAAAGATTTAAAAGGCCAAGTACTGAACTGTAGAAACGGGCATTCGGGAAATTTTAGCCAAAAAAAAAACTGCACCAAATGTATTGTTGAATGCGTTTTATGCGTTTTATGGTTTTACTTCATCATTTTCGTTATGTACAATGGTTCTTTCGATTTATCCTACTTAAAGATATCGATGCACAAGAGAAACGAGCTCGCCAGTCGTCGGTTTGTTGTACGTGAAGTGTGTGGTGCGTGTTGATTTATATTTTAGTGGGAAATTTTGTTATTTAACGGCTTGAAAAAAAAGCACAACCGAAAAAAAATCAAACATTTAATTGCAGTGAAATATATTTTCTTATAGGAGGGCGAATATCCACGTTGCTGCCACTGTACCACCGTCGTATACCCGTAATAGCAACCATACGGCCGCCGTACCACCGTCGTATGGCTGTTATTGGAACTGTAAGGCCGTTGTTTCACTGTCTATCGCCCCCTGTATGGCCGTACTGTCCTGCAACGAGCCTTCTGTTAACCGCCAGATGGTCGAGGACTATGTTTCAATCACAGTCGGCATTTGCCCGTTCTAAGGCCATCATTTATTTTTACTCGGACCAAGCGGTCCCCAACTAAGTACCAACCGCGTCCAATATGCTGCTTGACCAACGCATCGAACGAGAACGGGTCTCTGTCTGCCGTTTTCTTCGTTCCATACAATTCCTTAAACATCCAATCGGAGCATATTAACAGTGCTCCGAATTCGCTTCCCTTAGTAGTGCTTCGAATTTTTCCCTCTAGCTTGGATTGATTCAGCCAAAAGAAAGATGAGTGCTGAGCCCCAGAGCTAAGTACAAGGGCGTGTCTACATAAACCTGTTCCACTCTAGGTTAAACTATGTAACTATGTAACGTTTTACTGGTTGTCCAGCCATCCGGAATATGGAAATTTCTGACTATTCTCAAGCTGGTTGAGCCATTAGCTGGAAATGTTCTGGTTCTGGGAGCCACCGGAAGATACAACCAGCGCTGGTAGCCAGCTAAGCGGAAACCCCGCTTTAAAAACCGACAGTTCGGTATCTATATTTAATGCCTGAATGAACTTATTCTTAAGTTACCACAATTTTTTTTTAGTCAAAGATTTTTTGGAATTTCAAAATCCTTAAAGGGCCCCCAAACATATTTTAGCCCCGGGCCCCCCAAGGTGATGTGGCGGGCCTGCTTACAGGGGGGTATCGAGTACTGAGTACAATTTGTATTTAAGGCCGAATTCAAGCTAACTGTAAGTTTATCTCGGTCGTGAATAAATTTCCACATAAACGCTTTACACATTATACATATGTATTTAGTTTATAGTCCGTTCAAATTAGTCAAAAAATCGCTGTTTTTCGGAAATTTTCTCCACAGCTATGAGACCGGTGACAAATGAAGGATTTGGGTTGTCTAAACATGATTTTTATAACCCTCAGTTCGAAAAAAGGGTTGTTTTTGAGAAATATACATATATATATATGATGGTTTTCGCCTTTTTTTCTATTTTGAGGAGAAACTATGCATTTTGGTGAAAATATCAATGAAGCAAAGTTGTAGGGCATAAAATTACCTACAAATTTTTTCTTCATTGTTTTTTTGAATTCCGTATAGTTTCTTCGCTATAGGCCGTTTTGCGCCTTTTTAGATTTTGAGCCAAAATTATGCTTTTATATGAAAAATTAAATGAGATCAAAGTAGTAGTTGCAGTTTTTAACGGCTTTTCTTTGGACGCTTTGATTATCAAGGGAATCTGAAAAAAGGCCTCTAGCGGCGAAACTATACGGATTTCAAAAAAACAGTGCAGACAAAATTTGTAGGTAATTTTATGCCCTACAACTTTGCTCTATTGATATTTTCACCAAAATGCATAGTTTCTCCTCAAAATAGAAAAAAATGCGAAAACCATCAACCGTCGTTGACTTTCAGTGATTGTGTTAACAGTGTTCAGTTCAGTAAATAAGTGCCGAGTTCGAGATGCCGCCGAAAACTAGTGGAAAAGCAGCAAAGAAGGCCGGAAAGGCACAAAAGAATATTTCTAAAGGTGATAAGAAAAAGAAGCGCAAGAGGAAGGAATCTTATGCTATTTACATTTACAAAGTTTTGAAACAAGTTCACCCCGATACTGGAATTTCTTCAAAAGCAATGAGCATCATGAATAGTTTCGTCAATGATATTTTTGAGAGAATCGCTGCTGAAGCTTCCCGTTTAGCTCATTACAATAAGCGTTCTACAATTACCAGCCGGGAAATCCAAACTGCTGTGAGATTGTTGTTACCTGGTGAACTTGCTAAGCACGCCGTAAGTCAAGGAACAAAAGCCGTTACTAAATATACCAGTTCGAAATAAATTAAGATTAAAAGTGTTCGTGAAAATTTTTTCACGAACACTTTTAATCTTAATTTATTTCGAACTGGTATATTTAGTAACGGCTTTTGTTCCTTCACTTACGGCGTGCTTAGCAAGTTCACCAGGTAACAACAATCTAACAGCAGTTTGGATTTCCCGGCTGGTAATTGTAGAACGCTTATTGTAATGAGCTAAACGGGAAGCTTCAGCAGCGATTCTCTCAAAAATATAATAATAAATCAGTAAAGCAATGGCGGTTTCAACCTCTAAACAAACTTCTTTAACCAATCTGGTCAACTTTTTTCAGTTTTGCAGCTTGTTGGACATACATTTAGCAAGTTTAGCCATGAAATAGGTAACAGATTCGTTAAAAGGGTGTTCAGAAACCAAAACCGCCACTACCTGACTGGTTTTTTCAAAATGGAAGGAAGCAGTTTTGGAATTGGAGTATTCAATGTATATTTTTTAAAAAACAACCCTTTTTTCGAACTGCGGGTTGTGAAAATCATGTTTAGACAACCCAAATCCTTCATTTGACACCGGTCTCATAGCTGTGGGAAAAATTTCTTTAATTTTTCCTAATTTGAGCGGACTATTAGTTTAGTTTAGATAATGGTCGATTACGACTACATTTATATCAGTTAGGGGCCATCCATAAATTACGTCACACGAATTTCATGATTTTTTGACCCCTCCCCCGTCCTTGTAAATACTGGTCACATTTGTGAGACTCCCCCTCCCTAGTGTGACGTCACATATTTTGCAATTCATCTAGAAATTATTAAATTAAAACAGCAGTTCCGAAATTAGTTTTATTTCTATTTAAATTATTTTTTAATAAAATCAACATCACACTTTTCAAAAAATTAACAAAACAAAAAACCAATAATTATATTATAGTCCGGGGAAATTAGCAAAAAAAGCGCACGAAAGGAGACAAAATTCCAAAATGGCTGAAAATTGGTCCACAGCTTGCTTGGGACTTTTTAAGAAAACCATTTCGGAATCACAAAAAATAAAACATGACCGCCGGAGATATCGCGTTTTTCCCGTGTTTTCCTGGTATCTCGGTTTCTATAGATCGCACAACCTAGTACGAGAGCCCAAAATGTTGGCAACGAAACTCTACAACTTTAGTTCTTATAAACATGTTGACCCGATTAACCCTTTTAAAGTTATTCAAGGTCAAACTTATCAAAAATCACTTTTTAGCCAAAAAATCACTCAAAAACTGCTTTTTTCGAAAAAGTTTTTGATCAGTCAATACGAAACGTTATTGTCTACAAAAAAGCCCTCTTGTAATTTTTTCGAAAACAACCCTTTCGAAGTTATTCAAGGTCAAAGTCTCAAAAATTCAGTTTTTGGCCAAAAAATGACTCAGAAACTCCTTTTTGCGAAATTATTTTTGTTCTATTTATACAAAAGATTATTGCCTACCCTAATGACACCCTTGTCATATTTCGGAAACTTCCCGAAAAAATTTCCAAGAATCAATTGATCGATTTTTTGGCCGGTCTTCGGACGAATCGAATTGATTTGCATTTTGTACTAACTTTTGGCTATGTTTAAACGCAACCCCCTATAATACGCGAATTTCACTTAACGCGAGTTTTTTTCGAACGTGTCCCTCGTGTAAAGCGAGGTATTACTGTTCTTAGATATATTAGATTTTGAATTGTGACGTCACGAAATTTAGCACCCCTCCCACCCCTTGTCACACTATAGGTCTGTTCCAATAGAAAACCTGTCCTGTCGTAGCCTGCGAAAAGTTACTTGATTGGTGGGGGAAAATTTAGTCAAAATCCCGAAAAGTGAAGGAACGCTTTCTGGGATGTTTCGTGCAAATCAAGAAGACCATAACCTAAAAATCACTTGTGTCTTCAAAATAATGACATAAAACTATTGAAATTAATAAATTATTTATGAAATTATTCAAAATCTTGTAGTAAGGCACCAAATGAAGAAATTATTTTCAGCACATCGTAATCATTTTGGTTTGACATGACAAGTAACAGCTGTTTTGACATTTTGAAAACGTCGTAAGATTTCACTCCACCTAAAAATCTCCTGCGGTTTCTTGGTCGAGGGGAAGTAAAAATGTCCCCGCTTTTCCGAGCATGAGATTCTATTGGAACAGAAATTAGGTGATTTCTTGGTCCCGCGGGATCCCGCATTCTCTATTGGAACAGACTTTATGTCACACTTCGTCGACCCCCTCCCTCCCCCTTAACGTGTGACGTAATTTATAGATGGCCCCTTACAGAGGCGTGCATGTCTCTGGCGGGCACACACATTTTAAGATTTTCATAGCCTACGCAATTTGGATGTGGCCAGTAACTCAGCATACAACTACATTTAAACGCCTTGTGTGCGCGTGAGGCCTCTTTCAAATGCTCTCGGTCATCCGAGTTAGTAGGAAATTTCCGGGCTATTTCCAGGCGTGGATGTATCGCGTCTGATATTAAGCTTGAGTCGGTTTTTAGCAATTCTGGCAACATTGGTCATTGCAAGAATTGCGGTTGCTATTTTTGTCTGAGATGCACGTTTGGTGATTCTTATTTGCTGCGCATTGATAAGTTTTCTCCAGGTTCCTGTGGAAATGAAGCATTCAAAGCGGCAAGAAATAATCTCTCTATCTTTAGAGTTACACAGCAGCCTTCTATCCGCACTCTTTACGGCATGCTTTGTAATAGAATGCTCTCTTCTCTTTACAATTGAAAAATGAAACTTCAAACTTATGATTAAAATCAATAAATAAACCCAAGTTCACTGTGATTTCTCTAAAATTAATGATATTACTCTCACTTATATACTGAGCTTTAGCTTAAGTGCCCAAATTTAGTCGCTCAGTTCAAATCAATTTTGAACCAAGTTAAACAGTTGAACCACTACTGTGAAACAGTAAAATGAGTTGAGCGAAAGCTCAAGGCTGAGCGAAAGCTTAAGTGAACACTGTGAAACCGGGCATTAGCCCCACAATTTTGAATTTAGTCATCGGTTGGTTGATGGGATTCAAATCGTTTCAGGAGGCATAACACTCCAGCGAGTTGTTTCTCGTTGCCCCGATGCCAGAGTCGCGATAAGAAATGGTTGGGAGTAAGTGGTTGTGGCAGTTCCTTCATACTTCTCTTTTTCCCTTCACTATCTATCGACTAGAGCTTGCTGTTCGACATTGCGCTCTATGCGATGAAAATAGATTGTCGACAGTACAAAGGCTTTTCTCTTAGCTCTAGTCTTCCCCATAAAAAAATATATACCCACTTTCATTGGAATAGGAATAAAATTGGCAAATTCAACCATATTTCGGCGGCCATTTTGACTTTCGAAAATCGGGCTTCGAGGTGTATCATGGGAGACCACCACGGACCTTCATGCAAAAATTCAAAGCTCTGCTTTGATTTTCAACGAAGCTCTCTATTACAGCTCCATCTAGGAGTGGCTTTAGAAAGTAATAGAATAGCCTATGTTCTTTCTTTTCATGTAAATAGCACATGGTTAAAATTTCATTAAGATCGGTTACACGGTGTAGGAGCCTATTGCGTACAGACAGATAGTTCAAGTTCAAAAATTTTATTCCGATTAAATACATAAGTATGCTTTAAACTTAACAAAACAATCTTATTACTAGACCGTAGGTCTTAGGTATCCCCATAATGTAGGATACACGTACATCGTGTAAAATGTAATAGTAAATGCTATATGAGCTATATATGTAGATACAAAACAATACATACTGAGCCAAGTGAATAACGTTTGACACAGAGGTTCTTTATCGGAAGTTATCTACAGTTAAGAAGACTAGCCATCGTGTAGTGGTATGACCGCGCAAGAGGGCCATACCACTACACGAGGTAGTCGTGGGAAATTTAGAAGAAATCGCCGAGCGACGTCACCCCCCCTGTTCAGCTCGGGTGCTTGCGGCCTGCCGGACGGAGGGGCGACGGCGCGCGACGACTCCTCTTTACAAGTGTTAGTGCTGTCATTTTAGCGAGTATATAATGGATCGCTAAAAAAACTATTTACATTATGAAAATCTCATAGGGAGATCCAACGGTATATTTTATTACATGTTTTAGCCTAAAATTTTAATTACTAAAAGCATTATTTTATATTTTTCAAATTAGAGCGAAAATAAATTAAATAACAGGGAAAGCTACTTCAGTCCCCAGCTGAAAGGTCTGAATAATTAGACAATTTCATTATACAAACAATGGAAAATTGAAAACTTTCAGTAGTAACACTAATTAAGTACTAGAAGATTATTGATAAATAAATTATCCTTAAATGCCTCATGATTGAGGACAAGTTAAAAGGAAATTAAGACCAGAGTTATATATTCCTCACTTATAATTAACTTATTCCTAATAATGGAGTCATGGCACTGGTGGCTCACACGTAAATTGATATATCCGATTATGTTTGGCTCCAGTATGGGGTGTTCTGCTCAACATCCGATTAATGGAGGCCTTATAGGTGGTCCGGTTAATAAAGAATGCATGTCTTAGTTGGGTATAAGCCAATCAAAATGTTGTAACATGTTGCTCCAGTCAACGTGCCACAATCCATGATGTTCAGGTTACTGCTATTCTTCTGTTGTGCCATAACTGTGGTGTATTGTTGCCTCCCAACAACGGGACACCAGCCATGTGCTTCCGGAAGATGCCAATGTAGATTCCTGGTTTAGGCTCACTTCAAGCCTTAAAGATAATATTAGTATGAATTATTTCAAATATATATTAAATGTGGCCTCTTGTTATGCTCTGCATATAAAATGTGGTATTTTGTTGCCCCCCAACAACGTGTCACCGTCAATGATGCTTCCCATAGTCCAGTTATCTTCTCTCCTCGGTGTGACAAATCCGTGTAAAGCCTATTAATCCCTCTTTAGTTGGTCCCTGACACTCTTCAATTAAACAATATTTGATATTGTATTACTATGTCAAAAACTTTATTTATTAATTCAGGCCCATTGGGCTAGATTTATTTAAAACTTTAAAAACTTGTAAACTTGACCCCTGGCGGCCATGTGCAATATTTCGGCGCTGCGGCCGCTGCCAGCACGTCTGACACAGTCGGCTTCCGAGACCAACCTACCGACAGACAGACAAACATTCAGTTTTATATATTAGATAATGTGAAATGAAGTAAAAAAATATAAGGCGTATTCACTCTTCGGTGTATTTGGCCTTGTATCGTAGCAAATTCTTACAAGCTTGTATCTAATTACAAATTGCAACAACAAAAACCACTCGACATATTTTACTTTAGATGTAAAAGTTAACAATAGGCGACGCCTCTAGCATTTGAAAATTACAGCCTTTTATTATCTTTTTTTTTAAATTGTCATTCAAATCAACTTATTGACTGAGCAGAGTTGTCATTTTAATCAGCTGACAGACATTTTACAAGGGAGTATTTAATATTGGATCCAGGGTGCTCACTCTTCATTGTAAAAAAATACTACAAACTTGCTATTTGAAGTAAAATACATCAAAGAGGGAATACCCTTATAGATTCTGCAAATCCAATCTTGCTTCTAAATCTTCCCTTACAAAGCCGGTGGCGTGTCCGCTGGCGTGCTAAAGAAGGGCCACATGTAGCACAATGGTTTATATTATGCTCCATTTTAAAACTAACTCGAACCGAAAAGTCCAGTACGTTTAACGTTCCGAGTTCAAATAAAAATTCCAATTCAAAAGTGCAAAAGATGTACGTATCGCAAGCGCAACCCAATTTGCAGCCGACTGTGAGTCCGAAATTGCATAGGTGTGCGGCGCGGCGACAGTTCAGTAGAGGGACCCATGTAGTACATTACGAGGGACCGATCGCCGTACACGAACGGTTTGTAATAAAGTGAAATAAAATAAATAAAAGGTAAATTGAGTAAAAATTAGGTTTGTTTGTGTCATTGTTGGTGTCATATAATAAAATAAAGCTATTCTGACAACCTTTCAAACGATATATATCACAACTTGTTACAGTACTGGGGACAAAACGCCCATTCTTCTTTAGATAATTCTCTAAATACGAAACTATCCGAACTCTTTACATAATTTAAAAACAGAATAGTGAAAAATGTTGCAACCTATCTGTAAGATTTGTTTTTCTGATTAATATTTTGCTTTAGAAATTCTTGAAATTCGGCTTTTTACAAGCTTTATATTGACTTCGTTCTCTGTGTGGGAAGAATCTTGCGATCGATTTTTCGACTACTTCCAGATATCCGGTGATGCTCAAATTTGGCAGAAACCTTTGGTTCTGAAGACAATGCAATATAGTATATTCAATTTTATGGTAAATCCAATATGACGGCCGCCATAAAACGGCGGATATTTCTGGGGTGGAATCTTGCGATTGATTTTTCGGCCACTTGCAGGTATCCGGTGATCCTCAAATTTAGCACAAACCTTTAGTTCTGAATACAATGTAATATGTATAGTATATCCAATTTTATGGTACATCCAATAGGGCGGCCACCATAAAATAGCGGATTACCTTTTTCTTTACAACCCCGCCCCCCCAACATGGGTGTCAAATGAAAGAGTATGACGACTAGAATATAATAAGCTATGTGACACCATTTTAAATCCAATATGGCAGCCACCACGAAATGACGCATTACCTTTTTCTTTACACATGGATATCAAATGAAAAAGTATGACGAGTAGAATACAGTAAGCTATGTGATGTCATTTTAAATCCAATATGACGGCCACCACAAAAAGGCGGAATACCTTTTTCTTTGTCACCCCCGCCCCGCCATGTGTATCAAATGACATTGTATGATGAGTAGAATACAGTAAGCTACGTGATGTCATTTTTAATTCAATATTACGGCCATCACAAAATGGCGGATTACCTTTTCTTTACAGCCCCCCGACATGAGCATCAAATAAAGAGAATAATCCTAATATATAAAAACTACGTGTCACAATGTTTGTAGACGCTAATCTCCGAAACCGCCCAACAGTTTAAATGAAAATTTGGGAATGTGTAGGGTTGGTTCCAGATTGAAAGATAGGATAATTTTGGTCCAGATAAGTGAAGCTGTTGTCGAAATATAGAGAATTTCAATGTTTCACTGATTATATTTAAGTTGGCGGGGCGAAAAAATATTTAATTTTAATTGTCATGTACATATAAAAAACCGTTAGCTTTAAAAAAGCACTCCGATTTTTACGAGTGACAACGTATGAATTAGTGTATTGACTGTACTGAGTGTACAGTATGTACAGTGTACTGTGTACTGTGTACTATATACTATGTACTATGGACTGTATACTATAACTACCGGAGCCCGCAAAAACACAGCAGTTGAGAAACATATAATTTATATACAAAATAAAAATATTTGTGAACATTGGGAAACCTGTAAAATATTAGCATCCATTGTTCTTTATATACTTCCACCGAAAAATGCGTAAAAGCTTTTAATTGGTGCGATTAAATTAAGTGTTAATAAGAAAATATATAAATGTCGAGTTTTTGCATTATGCCTCAGATTGCGGTACATCTTGAAAACGGTCAACGTGTATATTTCACTGAAGAAAATGCTTTCCAACGAGCTTTCCAGCCACCAAAAACTACACTTACTGAATTTTACACACTGTGTCAAAAACCTGATATTTTCGAACAATTCGCAAGAACATTGTTATATACCGACGTCCCTCGCTATTATACATTGAACAAAACAGGTAAAAAATGGAAGCCAGGTAGACAAGGCGAACCACATCCAATTATCGCACGCGTATTGAAAGCAAAGACATTGGGACGACTTTACACAGTACATCCAAAACAACGTGAATGTTTCTTTTTGCGTTTGTTGTTGCTGAATGTTCCAGGACCAACGTCTTTCGAATTTTTACGAACAGTCAATGGTCAAATATTCAATACATTTCAAGATGCATGTCGCGAGTTGCAATTGCTGGAAGGCGACAATCATTGTGATCTGACACTTACTGATGCAGCATTTGCATCCACGCCGAATAACATTCGTCAGTCAACTGTTCGCAATTATATTGACGACAAGATACCCAACAGAACCATCGGTTTTGTGGGAAACATACAATAACGGCATGACTGAAGACATACTTCGCAGAATTAGACAAACACACGAATATCCAAGCTCTCGAACTTTTATAGGAATAATTAGTTTTTCGTTAATGGTTATAAATATTTGTTGAAGAGTTGAATTTGGATTGAATGAGATTTCGATTAATTTTAAATGTCTTAAGGTTGGGTGCAGCGAGTCGAAAAGACATCATCTTTGTTTATTTACGCGCCGGAAAACAAAACCAAAAACATAGTTTACCAGCAAGTTTTGTAAAAGAATACATACATAGGTAATTTTGGTCACACTTAATATGAAAGCATAGTGAATCTAATGTCTCCAAATTTTACAGAAATAAGTATTGGTTCTTTCCTTAGATATTGCCAATAGTTTGATTTTCAATATTTGCATTAATTTCACATGTTTTGACGAACATAATTTCGCAATATAAGAGAAAATAAATGTTGGTTTTTTGGCATTGCTTTTCCCAACTATAAAATATTTGTTTCATTTTTCGATTTTGTTTTATTGTTCTCGAAAAATTTTGTTATTGAAGACTTCTAGATTTAAATTAAAAAACCTATAAAAAATGGCCCTCGAATTTCGAGTGGTGGATGTTGCTATTTGCATTAATTTTAAATCGTTTAACGTTCATTGTTTTAACAGAATATACAGGCAATTTTGGTCATAGTTCAAATAAATGTATTTTGAATCTAATGAGTCCAACTTTTATAGGAATAGTTGGTTTTCGTTAATGGTTCAGAAGAGTTGAATTTTGAAGGTTTGGATTGATTTTAAATGTTTAAACGTTGGGTACAGCGAGGCGCACCGGGTCCCAGCTATCCAAAATACAGAAAATAAGCGGTTCATTGAGACACTTCATCTGTGTATGAAAATTCATATCTCGAAAAATGCCATGTCAATGGATGGTTTTTATTGTCTCGATCAAAATGTCAGATCCCTAATAGTTTCACATTTTGTTATTTGGAATCAAAAATACCAAAAAATTGCCTTTTTCAAACTCTCCTACTGTAAATTAAAATTCATATCACCTGATTACTACAATTGGCTTATGGGAGCAGCATAGGCGTTAGTGTGCGTTGGACCACACATTAGTAAGCCACACACTAAGAGTTTTTTCCACGCGCCAATTCTCACGCCACGCAATCTGCCAGTTTTATGCCATTGTGTGTGGTCAACATCACACGCCAATTTTTTCTGCATTTCATTTGACACTCAATTTTACAGTTTTTCTTTTGATCTATGCACAACATGGGTAGAGAAAAGGGCGTTCGACCACCTGAAATCGTATGCTTCTAATCTCCGAACTACTTTGTGCTATGGAGAGCATCCACAATATTGTCTATACGGACTTCAGCAAGGCCTTTTATCGAGCGGACCGCCACATTTTAAATGCAAAACTATTAAAATTTGGAATCTCTTGTCCTACCCTGGAGTGGATAACATCATATCTTAACGGAAGAGTACAGGTAGTGAGATTTCAAGGATTTCTGTCTAACGAAATTGAAGTAACTTCCGGTGTTCCTCAGGGTAGTACCCTGGGTCCTCCTCTTTTTAACATCTTCATCTCTTGGATCCTATTCCTATATTCCAAGTAAGCAGCAGGATTGAATCAGTTCACAAGAGATTTCTTCTTTGTGCTCTGAGAATTCTGTACGACCCGCAAGATTATCTCAGCCTACCACCCTACACAGACAGACTCAATGTGTTGGATTGGCCGCTGTCTTGTAGGAGAAAATTGCTTATATCATGCTTTACCCTCAATGTTCTTAACGGAAACGTTAATGTAGAATTTCTATCGAATAGAATCAAATTTAATGACGAAATTCAACGTACTAGACATACGAACTACTAAGGGAATACAGACATCGTACTGAGTATGCAAAGAACGAACCCGTCAACAGATGCTTTTGGGTCTTCAATAATGATGGATCATGTTATTCCCTTCCTATAAATAAAATATCCTATATATATATGTATATATGTATATATGTATATATATATATATATATATATATATATATATATATATATATATATATATATATATATATATATATATATATATATATATATATATATATATATATATATATATATATATATATATATATATTCACTCTCAAAATACTACTGAATTTCCGTGGTGTATGGCGTGGAACGTTGAAAAAACAGCCACTCCACACGCCGAGTCAAATACATACATTTTGTTGTTGTTTTTCAAAAGCACATTTAACTGAAACGCAATCCCACTAACTAACTTTTATAGTATATGGACAAAGAGCTTTGTCAACACGCAACGTAAAGTGGCAGTTTTTTTAACGCGCCAACCGACAGTTTTTTCGAAAGAAAAAACTCTTAGTGTATGGCTTACTATTGGAAGTGAAAACTTCTATGGCTAGTCTATATTTCCAAATCAATCTTAATACAGGAGGACAAAAGTGTTTCAATTCTCTCTGCACACATCCCGTCTTCTTAGGGAATTTAACGAGAATGAAACGAAAATGGAACAGCACGAAACAGTTAATTTAGTTTTAACTTGGGTTCCATCCATCCAATGGGGCTACAACCCAAATCGAGCGTTGGCCTCCTCTAGGGTATTTCTCCACTTTTGACGGTCCCTTGCAGCATGTCTCCAGTTCCGGATATTGAGCATTGCCTCTGCGTCAGCTGTCACAGAGTCTATCCATCCCCTCCTGGGTCTGCCTACTGGTCTATTTCCTGAAATATCTGATATCATAAGCCGTTTTGGGATGCGATTGTCCTCCATCCTGACTACGTGACCAGCTAGTCTCAAGTCTGTTAATTTTTATTAAAGTTGAGAGTTCTGTGTCGTCAAAAATTTCATACAACTCGCTGTTGTATCTCCTTCGCCATATTCCATCCTTTCTGGTTGGGCCTATTATGCACCTGAGGACTGTTCTCTTAAACCTGTTGACTCGTTCCTCTATGTCCAGGGTCATAGGCCAAGTCTCGCTGCCATAGAACAGTACTGGTCGTATTACTGTTTTGTAGAGTGAGAGTTTCGTTTTCTGTGCACAAATCTTGAGTGGAGTATTTGTTTTTGGGCATAAAAGGCTCTATTAGCCAGTAGTATTCGTCGAGCTATCTCTTCCTTTTCTTTGTTTCTTTTTGTAATTGTAGACCCAAGGTAGACTGTTTTATCGACTACTTCTAGATTGTGTTCGTCGATAGTTATATTTCTTCGCATTCTAAATTTTCCAGCTCTGGATTGTTGCATCTCCTTTGTTTTCTCCTGGTTGATGGTCAGGCCTATGTCCTTTGCCGCCTCTTTTAGTTCGACATAAACTTCTTTTGCTGCCAAAAAGGACCTTCCCACGATGTTCACGTCGCACAATGGGGCTCGTCCATAGAAGGTTCTGCTCAAAACTCAATTTTCAAAATGTGGATTTTTGCAAAAAAAAAATTTTTATCAGCGTAGTTGTAATAATGTATCAGATCACGTGTACAAATATTGAGTCGCTGACGGTTATAAGGCATCGAGTGCATAAGATTAAAGTTTACGGTTTAGGTAAAATAAAAATTATCCGATAACGTATGGCAGTTTATGCGCGATATTAAAACATTTTATTTCTACTTTTAACGCTAAATTCTATTGAAATGTATTATGTCAGTGTTCAAGCACGGTATGTGATGTGATGGTATAGGACATATAATGGCTTTCCTCCAGTCATCTGGTATAACTTCTTCATCCCAGATGCTGCATATGAGTTGGTGTAAGGCTGCTAAGATGTGTGGCCTTCCTTCCCTTAGCAGCTCAGCTGCTATTCCATCGATGCCTGGCGATTTGTTGCTTTTTGCCTTTTTACAGCTTCACGTACGTCATCTTCAAAATTGTCTTGATTCCAGCAATTCGATAGTCTTCGTTTCGTTATCTTGAGTAGAAAATTTTTTCAATCTTAACATGAGAATGCTGTCTCAGAGTAAGGCACTGGAAATTCTTGAGCCAAGCAAAAGTATTTCTTCGCTCAATACTTATATTTTTCGACCAAGATATTTCTTTCTCGAACTAAGATTGATTAACTTTTTACTCAAGAAACTAAATTTTGAATTCGACTTTTTTGGTTTACCGGACTTTCAAGCTCTAAAAATGTATCACAACTGTTAAGACCGATTTTAGAACTTGAATTTTTTTCAATTATAATATCATCGGTTTCGTAATTTTTTTTAACTTCAAGTCAACTTTTGTCTTCATCCAAGACAATAAAACCAAGACTATGAGTATTGTTTATCCCGAGACAATTTTGTTTTCGTTATATCCAAAATATGAAATATGAAAAGGTGCTTTAAGCCAAGAATTTTTTTTTATCAGTGCATGTCTTGTACGACAGCATTCTGATAGGTATCTCTTTTTCTTTATGTTTTAGCTTATCTATGTCGTATTTTGGTTTTGTTTGCCCTATGTGTGTTTTTGTCTCTATACGGGATCTAAATTTCACTTTGACTAAATTGCCACAGCACGCCCCTCTCATTGTTCTTACATCCAGTATACTGGTGGCCCCTCTTCTCTCAATTAGGACGTGATCAATTTGATTATTTGTTACTCCGTCTGGTGACTGCCACGTCATCTTATGAATATTTTTGTGCGGGAACATTGTCGAACTTACTACTATTGAGTTCGAGCTAGCTTTCCTATGACTCCTACCTCCACCTTTTCCTACTTTAGCGTTCATCTCTCCAAGCACCATTTTAATATCGTTTGCCGGTATTAATCTGATGGCGTTTGTTAGCTCTTGGTAGAATTCCTCTTTTTCTTCATCCGTCTTGTCTTCTGTGGGCGCATGGACTAATGTTATGTAGTCTTGTATTGATGCGAATCGTACATATTCTATTACTTACTGGCTTGAAGTCCAGAATCAGTGATTTCATTTTCTTTTCCACGATGAAGGCAACTCCGAACTCTCTTCTTCCATTCGATGAACCACTGGAGAGTATCGTGTGGGTTCTGAGGTCCGTTATGTCACTCTGAGCCCACTTAGTTTCCTGTAGAGCGGTCATCGCTATGTCGTATTTTTTCAGCAATAATAAAAGCGAACGCAGAGCGCCTGTCCTGTTGAGCGTGCTGACGTTCCAAGTTCCAAAATCGAATTCCATATTCCGTTGCCTGGGTCGTTGCCGTTGAGTCCGCCCTGTACGGGGCCTGCCTTGAGGATTCGTGACGGGTGGGTTTTTATAGTCCAAGAGCTCGTGACAGAATTCCAAAGTGATTTTGCAGAGGATGGGCCTTTGATATAAGGTAGATTACTTAAAGCACAACCGATTAAAAATATTCGCTAGTTCGACTCTACTTAAGTTTTTATTTTATGAATTTTTGAACTTGTCGATTTTTTGACCATGAAAAAAGTGATATTGCAGAGGATGGGACTTGGTATATAGGTTAATTGCGTTGCCCCTAACACATATTCCGATTCCCATCTCGTTTGGAGGTTAGGTTCGACTTTTGGGAATTTTTGAAAATGTCGGTCCGATCAAGATGGACAAAGTGATATTGCAGAGGATGGGGTTTGGTATAATGGTGAGATAGGCCACCAAGAACCTTAATTCAGCTGCCCATCTCATATGCAATCAGGGTTGCGATTTTGGCGGCTTTTAATTTTGTGGCAATTTTTGGTATGGCCCAAGTGATTTTGCAGGAGATGGGATTTGAATATTCGGGTTCGTTACGACATCTACAATACATATCCACTTGCCCATCTCTTTCCCAGTTGTAGAAACCCTTGCCATCTCCAGTTGAAGTTGGAAAATCGTAAAATCATGTTTTATATAGCAAATTGAGTTAAAATGGATGTATATACACATCTGGTGGCATATTTATGTTATATATTTCAGATACTATGAGTAGTTGTGTATTGTATGTACAATATGGGGCCTGTTCTGTCAGTAAAATTTTATCATTTTATGTTATGTTATACCATAACATAAAAGAATTCTCTAAAATCCTATTCTGTCCGACAAATTTTATTTTATTTTATGTATCATAACATAAAATATTTCCTGTTACGCTTCATAACATAAAATAATCTAAGCAGCACATTTTACAGGTATTTTAACGAATTTTATGAAAATAACAGACGGCAATTGACATTTGCGTGAAAGTAGTTTAATTGAGTTTTGAGTTCAATTAGAAATTAATATGCCCACGCATTACGATTTCATTCATAATTTTATTTGTTTTCATTTTCAACCGATCAGCTGTTCAAAACGTAACAGAACCCATAGCGGATTGTACTAAATATTTTATGTTGTGTTCATAAAAGACTTCATAAAATAATTTTATGAAAGCAAGACAGAATACGAATTTTTAAAATATTTTATTTTTATTTTATGAAGAATAAATTTTATCCTCATAACATAACATAAAATATTATTTTATGACAAATTACAGAATAGGGCCCTATATACCTATTAACCCAAATACAGAAATATTATCAATATGAAAAATCTTTTAATTTTTTAATTGTATATTCATTACACTAATATTATATTTTACATAAATATGATAGACTCATCAACTATCGCTCACATATCTCACGTTACCCTGCCTTTAATTATGACAAACTGTATTGATGCGACCAGTAAATAAAATAAAAAAAAGTCACATTTTTTTTCAGTTTTATTTATCAATTTATACTATATTATTAGACCAGTGCAAATAATTTTTGGAAACAAAAAATTATTAACAGCATGAAAAATGTTAGAAAGGGAAGGAAATATAGCGCAGCCAACCAGAAAAATAAATTAAAGTCGATCTGAGTTACGAGGGTGAAATAGGGGGTACTTTAAGGGGTGAAAATGGTTTTTCACGATTTTCAGCGAAAGTTAAGTTCCTATCGAAAAAAGTTAAATATAAAACTTGTAGGTAATAAAAGCATCTACAACTTTTGTACAAACCATTTTTTCCACCTTACCAACTTCCAGAGCAATGAATCATCAAATTCAAAAACCTGGGTTTTTTAACTAAAATTTCAACTAAAACCACCTTTTTCTCCAAAAAAGTCCTAGTTAACTAATATTTTTTTTGCAAAGCAAAAGCTTGGACAATTTCCTATGAATAATGTCGGGACAATTTCTATCCTACGGCTTTTATTTTTGGAGTTATAAGCAATATTAATGCTAAAAGTGGCTCTGTTTTAGTACTTTTTCAATTAAACTTTGCCAAAAAGTACCAAATAAGCACCAAATAAGGCAAATTTTGACATCAAACTTGCTAATAACTTCAAAAGTAAAGGCCGTAGCGTAAAAATTGTCCAGACATTATTGATAGGAAATTGTCCAAGCTTTCCAATTTTGCAAAAAAAATATCAGTTAACTAGGTATTTTTTGGAGAAAAAGGTGGTTTAATTGAAATTTTAGTTAAAAAACCAAATATTTTACTTTGTTGACTCATTGCTCTGGAAGTTGGTACGGTGGAACCTTCATTTTGACAGTTTTAGTTAGGTGGGAGTATTCTGCGTACACTGATATCTTATTCATGAAAATAGCTCAAAGGGTTACATAAATACCGGGTGTTATGTAAACCTCTACCAAAAAAACTTCAAAACGCCCTAGCTGCTAAACCGTTAAGATTTACCCCCAAACCATACGTTTTTTTCTTCGTCTATCCAAAACCTATCCACAGCTGGCCGCTTTGTAAGCTTAAAGGTATAATCATCAAAATGTTTTTTTTTCATCAACCAATTTTTCTCAACTAAACGGAAAATATTAATGGAAAGGAGATGGGAGTGAAAATGTAACATTTGGTAGATGCCACGAACCTATGGTCCAAGTCTTGGGTTCTGAAAAATCACTTGTGTCATACCAAAAATAGCCACAAAATTAAAAGCCGCCAAAATCGCAACCCTGATTGCATGTGAGATGGGCAGCTGAATTAGGGTTCTTGGTGGCCTATCTCACCGTTATACCAAACCCCGTCCTCTGCAATATCACTTTGTCCATGATCGGACCGACATTTTCAAAAATTCCCAAAAGTCGAACCTAACCTCCAAACGAGATGGGAATCAGAATATGTGTTGTGGGCAACCCAATTAACCATTATATAGTACCAAGTCCCATCCTCTGCAATATCACTTTTTTCATGGTCAAAAAATCGACAAGTTCAAAAATTCATAAAATGAAAAATTAAGTAGACTCGAGCTGGCGAATATTTTTAATCGGTTGTGCTTTAAGTAATCTACCTTATATCAGAGGCCCATCCTCTGCAAAATCACTTTGCAATTCTGTCACGACCTCTTGGAATGTTACGGTGGAAGGTTGTCAGCCTGCCGCCCAACCCGCAACCTGGAGGACCAGTCCGGTATTTGTTTAGTTTTGAGGCGCGAACATTCGCCTTTCACCCTCCTCCGTCTGTTACTCTTGTATAAACAAGAGTATCCAGGGGTCACCCGATGTTAAGACAGCATCTTCGTGGAGGTGGAGGTTAGTTTCGGTAGCATAGCGGAAGATCTTAGATCGCAGATGGCGTGACTCAGTACTTATATCTTTGGTGTACCGGCACCACCAAAGTTCCCCGAGGCCGTTGCTACCATTTGACCTTTAACTTGAGTTGCCACAGCTTTATTAAGTCCACTATCATTTACTTCTTGTTTCTTCCTCTCATTGTAATTGGGCCTTGAGAATAACGAGTAACACAAATCTTATCGCCGATATTTCTGTGTACACGCAGTGCCGCGGTCAGACAATTGGAGGCCCTGTGCAAAAATTCAGCGAGAGGCCCCGGGGAGTACAAACAAAATTTTCGCTCACTTCGCTCGCGCATTTCCTTCATAGAAACCAGTCTCCGTGACAGAATTGTGCTGATTTGTGTGTCCCATACTCATTTCTGTGGCCCATTCAATGTAGTAAAAATGCAAATAATGAATTCAAATGATTTTTATTACCAAAACATTTTTCGTCAGTTGCAAACCCTGCACATATGCCAGCCGCAGCACTGTGTACACGTTTCATATTAAGTAGTAATCAATACATAGTATATAGTGCCAAGTACATAGTACATAGTAATCAATGCATATAGACCAATGCAAATAATTTTTGGAAACAAAAAAATTATTAATGCTGTTATGACACTTACTTTTTTTTCAGACGAATCTTACACTTTTTAGCAAGTTTAGAAAGGGACGAAAATTCCTTACGGAGATTTGGCACGAGTGCGAAGAATTAGCTATATGCTTAAAATTGAAGCTAATCTACGCGAAAAAGTTCAGCTAACTCGAAAAGTGCCAGAAAAAGTATGAACTTTTCATACTTTTTCGGGATCTTAATCTTAATTTTTGACATTTTGATATTTCATTGTTGATAGTATGAGAGTTAGTGATTAATTATCGTGTGCATACAGTGAAATTTAAATAAATATGCGAATATGATAATATTACGTTGCTATTAGATACGAAAAAGTATTTATTATTCGAAATTAACTAATTATACAATCGAAACTGCACGAAAATGCAAAGCCGCCTTTTCGCTCACATCAAGATGTCCTTGTCTTTTCATACTTAAAAAGTCGACACTGAAAAAAGGTAAGTGTCATAACAGCATAACAGCAGGACAAATGTTGGAAAGTGAAGGAAATATAGCGCAGCCAACCAGAAAGATAAATTCAAGTCGATCTGAGTTACGAGGGTGAAATAGGGGTAACTTTATGGGGTGAAAAAGGGTTTTCACGATTTTCAGCGAAACTAGACCTCCTATCAAAAAAAGTTAAACATAGAAGTTGTAGGTAATAAAAAGATCTACAACTTTTGTACAAACCATTTTTTCACATAACCTCAAATTTCCGAGAAAAATCGAAAAAACTAGTGTTTTTGATTTTTATCTCCCTTAAAAAAATTTTTTTTCACGAAATTTTATGAAAACTTACCTTTTTATGTCCCAACACTCTGTAATTTTTTTGAATTAAAATA